>CM069441.1:73588950-73908649 GCA_035610835.1 Ophiura sarsii | reverse complement strand
CTCATTTCTTTTATCAAAAATAATATGTATAGCTCATATTCACATCAATGTTACATTGAAACAACAACGGAATTAATTTTTAGCTACTTCAATAGGTTTACCAAAGTAAAAGTAGCCTTCCTTCGAACCGGAATCGAAGCAGTGACCTCTTGATGGCAATGATTGCACCGTATAGTATAATTATAGTCCGATCTACCGTTATCAAAGTCTCCAACCTTGTTCTGTGGTATAATATCTCACTTATTTCGATATCATGCCCATTGGCATTTATGCCATTTTGCTATTGAAATAAGGCTAAAAGCAGTTAGCCTTTTCGATAGCTCATTTGGTATAGCGGTGGACTGTGGTGTAATCAATGTCATCCGCGTCACTGGTTCAAATCCTTCCTGTTCGAAGGATGACTTTCTTTAACATTGTCGTTATATAGGTCTACTATTTTATAAAATAGGATAGGAGTATTAAAAAAAATCTGAAATTTAGGAGAAATCGTGAAAAACTACGCACTTAAGTTTCCATTTATTATGATAACTTGTGTAAATAGGGGATGGGGTAGTTATTTTCATGGGGTGTGCCGCCTGGATGCTGAAACCCTGACCCCAATATAAAGGGTTTAATGGTAACGTCTCATGATACCGCATAAAACACAAAACAGTTATTATTTTACACAATCAACAAGTTAAGCGATCGCTGCATGATTCTTTATTCGTATCATACCTATTTGAGGATAATGCACGGGGAGGGATCACAGGAGTTTCCATGTCAGAAGAAGAAAAAATTACCCCATAGAGGCTTTGAGCAAATGCCATCCCAGACATAGTATATTGTGTGTATTGTAATAAAATAAGATATTCTCCAATAATAGTATCCTTACTTTTCCCAGTGAGATACTGGTGAGATATTGAAATATTGAAAAGTATGCCCTCAAGTAGTAGTTCTACCATCCATGGTATCCGTATAATATGCAATGACTGGTAAAAAAGTATATGAACGCAAAATATTTGCCCAATAGTCCGCCCAAGTGGCAGCAATTTCGCCCAAAATACGCCCAATATGTTTACGCCTTCATCATTAATCTGAAAAAAAATCGCCACGGTGGAGGAGGTCGAGTGCAACGAATTATCCTCAGTGTAAATAATAACAGCGACCTCTTTCTACCTCTTTTGATGTCCAAGGCCATTTGTTAGTAGCTTCATCTCAGTTTCGTTGAACATCAGTGTTCCTGTGCATAGGCGACTCCCAATTTAATTTTTGGACTTTTTTTAGGGGGCATATGAAAGAATGAATAAGTCTTTTCATCATTTAAAGGGGCATTGAGAGATACATATGGGAGTGCGCCCTCAATTATCCTGGAAATCAGATTTTTTTGCATCAAAGTAATATAGGTTTTCCCGGCCAATTTGAAAATCTTATCAATCAAATTAGCTTTCCAGTATTCAAATTCACGCTAAATTGAATGATTTTCCAAAAGCTAATTTCTATTTCCATATATCAGCATTCAATTACACTTCGATGTATTCAATTTCATTTCGAAGTATTCCATTTCATTTCCAAGTATTCAAATTCACTTTCATGCATTCAATTTACCTATTTAATCATATGATATGTAAAATCTGTATTCAAATTCAATTGCATATTTGTGCACAATGGTCAGTGATCATAATCGTATTTTCATTTTCATTTATGCAATGGTCAGTGATCATAATCGTATTTTCATTTTCATTTATGAGTATACAATTTAACACTTTTTTAATTCCATTTAAATTAAGTAAGCAGAATCGATGTGTATATATCTTTTTGGAATATTTTTAGGAATGAGGGGATAACGGTTTCAAACATGGCGTAATGTCTGCGATTGGGTCATTATGCATTACCTTCATGTTCTTGTTTGGACATAAGTTGAGAAAGGCGTTGGAGTGTTCCCTTTGTCCTCCATTTACAGATATTCTAATTACATGCGATGTTTATTTCATATAATTATTGATATGAATAAATGAACGAATAATTATACAAGAAAAATGTATAATTATATGCCTATCCATTAGGACATATAAATATATATAAATGCTATATGCTCGGACAGGGGGGTGTCTGAGAGGGGATGTGCCCCCCTCAGAAGTAGAAAAAGTTTCAATTTACGAACTCATTTGGTGCGATCTGGTGTATACTTTTGACCAAAATGTTATCGAAAAGCCACCTCTTCATACATTTCCAATATTTTTTTTTTTAACAATGCACGAAAGAAGATGAGCATATTATACTAATATATTTTTGATTTAAGGGGGGACTTAAGGAAGTTTTTTGTTGAATTTTGTTAGTGCTGTAATTATTGAACCATGACTCAAATGTATATAAAAGTATACCTTTTTGGAAAGGAAATGGATCAGAGAATCTAAATTTGGCATCAATTTTGACCAAAAATGTTGATTTTTTGAGAAAATCACAAAAAACCAAACTAACAAACATAATTTTGAGTTAAAAATGCCCAAATCACTTGATGATGATGTTAAGACACTAATGAAGGGACGATTTTTTTTTTTTAAAACCTACTCCATTATTTTTTGAAATTTTGACAAAAAAGTGTAAAAAAAAATAAAAATCCATTTTTTTCACGTTTTTTGGCACTTTTTGGTCAAAATTTTCAAAAATATTAGATTAGGTTTAAAAAAATAAAAATCGTCCCTTCATTAGTATCTTAACATCATTATAAAGTAATTTTGAAATTTTTTACTCAAAATAATTTTTATTAGCTTTGTTGAAAAAAAATTGGGTCAAAAAAGTGAATTTTGTGATTTTCTCAAAAAATCTACATTTTTGGTCAAAATTGACGCCAAATTTGGATTCTCTGATCCATTTCCTTTCCAAAAATGTATACTTTTATATGCATTTGATTAATAGTTCAATAATTACAGCACTCACAAAATTCAAAAAATCAAATCAAAAACTTCCTTAAGATGGTTTAAAAGCTCAAACAGGGGGGGGGGGGGGGGGGGGGTTGAGGGGGGATGTGCCCCTCAGAATTGGATTTTTGTTCAATTTTCGAACTTTTTGTCCCCTCTTCTTCCTCTCTCTTTCCCTTTTGTTCCTCTTTTTTCCTTCCCCCCCCCCCTTTTTTGGTGGAGGGGCCGGGCCTGTTGCCCCCATGTATAGCACGGGGAGGAGGGGGGAGGGAGGTGGAGGCGGAGGAGGTGGAGGCGGAGGAGGTGGAGGCGGAGGAGGTGGAGGCGGATTAGCGGCTGCCATTGCGTGATATTCAGTTGGATAGGAGGATTGCTGTAGAAAAGAACCTTGAATACAATCTATGGTTTGATGATATCTTTGCCAAAGAGTTACACATATTTTTGGAATTTGATTGCTCAACATATGTTACTAAATAGAATGCAATAATATGGTAATTGTTTGCACAGAAATGTAATTGAATTCACGATATGACAGCTGCACTAATCCTCCATGAATTGGTTTGCAGTTATATCGAATAGCGTGATGGATATACTATATTGAATGCTTCTATTGTCAACTGACTTGAATGGATAGTGTGATTGAATGCTGATATTACTTAATTGAATGCTGATATTGCTTAATTGAATGCTGATATTACTTAATTGAATGACTTTATATGGAAATTGACATTATACTAAATCCGTTCAACCAATTTAGCGTGAATTGAAACTACAGAAATACTAAATAGAATGAAGTAAATTTTAAATCGACTGGGAAAACCTATACTTAGGCATATATATACTAACTACCATCTGAAACAGTTTACCAACATTCGCCGTTTATCATACACTCGTCAAAAGAAGTTCCTGGACACTCATTGAAGTTCAAATATTTCACATAAATATTTAATATAAATTAAACAATTGTATGTCAAAATAAGCAGACAATAATTCTCTATCATGTCTGTATGAAATTAAGATGTACGCATTCATGCATGGCTGAGCACATTCATTAAGCAATGGAAGGTGCGTAAAAGGAAATTGCAAGAAATCAGCATTTACAGTCATTTGAATGGAGGGATTATCAAATTTTTTGCAATTTCCTTGCCATTGTCAAGTGAATGGGATCTGCCATGCATGAGTGATCATGTCTAAATTCCATGTTAAGCTGTTAGAGGATTACTTTCTGCTTATTTTGATATACAATTATATATATATAATCATATATATAATTATATATATTCTATTAAATATTAATTTAATTTAAGTGTCCAAGAACTTCTTTTGCCGAGTGTATAAAATTTCATGATTTTCTTAGTTTCGATATGATGATATCGAAACTAGGTGCTGAATTCGGAAGTTATGCGATCGTTTTACATGCATACTTTCGCGGCAAATCTCAACCCGGAAGTGCTGTTATTTCCTTATTTGAATGAAGGCGATGTCGGAATTGTATGACATTTTGGATTTGAGCTATATTGATGATTATCTTTACGTTATTTGCTCATTAAGTATATCGATAAATCTCTCAATGCCCCTTTAAAGTTAGCCCCGGGTTAACTTGTTTTGTGCATACCGACCTTGTGGTTTAGGAATATAAATAAGCACACACCAATAAGATCTACTACATGTACAGTTTGTATGGTATATTCTCTTTTATTTCATAAAATATGCTTTGGTAATATTATCTAAATGTAAATGATTTATTACTATTATTAATATTAGACATACAAAATTTAGTATGGGTAATGGCAATTTGTTAGCATATTAAATATGTAAGATGAACAATATAATCCCCCACCTCCCTCCCATTAAAAAAAGAAATTGCTTGATTACAGGTTGTAGTGGGCCTTCTCCTTGGTGTCCGACCAACTTTGAAATGTACCCTAACAGGGTGAAGCACATAATAATCCAGCTCCATAACACCTAAGGTAGATGACCCGATCACATTTTCGTAACACAGAATTATTTCAAACATACGGAGATTTTCATATCATATGAAAGCTCATATTTTTCTCATCATCATACTGAAATTTGACAGCCTAAATCGGTATAATTAACAATTACAATTACTCAATGGGTACAGTTCACAGCATCTTGTGCGTCTAAAATAAGAACCATTAGAGCTATGCAACTCAAACTTTGGAACACGACTTTTTTTAAGGATGACCTTTCATGTAGAATAGAAAACTTTAAGTTGAAAATCGGAACATCTACCTTTAATTAGCTCTGAACGGAGTAATACAACCAAATCCTTGGACAAATGCATCCTTAAAAAGGCAGCTCTGGAAACTTACAGCCTCTCAACTAAATGGTGAAATCTTCAACTGCGATGCTTCTTAAAAATATTCCGTTGCAAAATCAGCAACAACAAAAAACATGTAAACACCACCATTATGTATTGAGAACACATCTTCTTGGACATTTTTCGGATGTGCAGGGCTACCTATATGATACATACATACATGTGGTTGTAGATTATATTCATTCACTCGGTCAATGTTTTCAACGTGACCTTATAATATGTTCAAATAACACCTGTTCAAATCTCACAAAGAGTGACGGAAGACATACATGTATACATTTGGTATTGATCAAATTCACAATGCAACCATATTCTGGACACTGAACTTCAGTTTATGTCCCTCCTACCCAGCCTGCGAATTTATTAACCGTAAACAACATTTGGCCACACACTGTATGTATACATGTATACTATACGCTTTATTCTGTCGAGGTATCAAATGTTGTTTATGGTAAATAATATCGCACCCAGCCCTTTCACGTAATTTGGTTCACCCAATCTAACATTACTAATTATAGTTTGATCAGTTCCAAATTGGCGAAGCCTCATTATACAGCAGTGATTGAATACAGAAAGTAACAAGTGCACTGCAACATATGTGTGACACGTGCGTGCGACCAAAATTACGTGCATTTGCCCATAATCTCGCGCGTAGACTTGAATTACTTTTGCGCATGGAGAGATAAGAACCGAATATTTCTCGCTCGTCAATTTGGAAATGATTAAACTATAGATATAAAGCTGTGCATAGTTGTGATTTTTAACCAGAGTGAACATGCTGGTGAAAGCGATACAACATAATGGTATCATGACAATGAAACTAAAAATACTGATCTACAAGCAAAGATTGCACAGCTATTTAAATAGGATGTGTTTGAAGGACATACTTAATAATACTGCTTACACTACTGGAATGAATAGTAAACTACCTGTATTTATATTATGGTGCTAGAAGCCGGCGCGAATACAGAACGATGCTCCATTTATCTTACTCTGAGCAGTGACATTAGTGGTTATTTTTAAGATACAGACAGCTTGTTCATTTATCAAGTGCTGGAATTAACATATGACCCTAAAAGTCCGTTCATAATCGCGTTGTTGCGCATCGGCTGACGTCGCCGAATAAAAGTTGACATTGCTCCAACTAGTTTATCGATATCCGTCGACGTCGGGCGATGCGCAATGACAGGAGTATGAACGGACCTTAAGGCGACAGTGGAAAATAACACTATTCTACGGGCCTGACCAACCCATTTTTTAGAAATCGGTGAAACAAATTTTCATGTGCAAATGAATACCGAAACAAATAATTCTTTTGGATTGTAAAAATACGGCAACATTTTTACAGATTTTTTTTTTTTATAGTCATTTTGGGGGGAAAAAGAAGAAGAAAAAGGCCGGCCAACCAACCCAACCTGAGCGGTCCGTTTGCCTGCAGAACAGGGTATCTTTTTTCAATCACTTGGGCATTGCAAGCACTGACTTTTCTGGTGACACTGTGCAGAGGAAGATATATGGAGTGTAGATGACAAGCAGTGAAGACTATCACAGGATACTACATGTAGCAGGCAATATCTACATTTTCAACAAACAGCACTGTTTTAGTTACACATTATATGATAAGAAGGTTTCCAATTGGTACCTCTCTTATTCAGGCAACAGTAACCAAATCATTGTTAAATAGGAAAAGTTATAGACACATAGAAATATTAGACATAGAAATCAAATACAAAAATCAGACTTGGCCACCATTGCTGTTGTCTATGCTATCTCAAATTTGGTACCCTCTGCATGCCTTGGTCATGCCAACAAATGTTCAGTTATTTTGGCTATGAATGCATGCAATGGAATACCCATGGCAGGCACCATGCCCATACACTTCATGCTGGAGCCAACAGGTGCACATGATAATGAGGTGTGATCATTGGAATACACCCTGATGTCACTGCACAGAGTTAGATGAGGTATAGCACCATGGGACAGCATTATAGGAAGTATCTTTTTAATTTCTGTGGAAAAATTCTATTTTCATTTATCACACATGACTGAATTCTGATGCTGTGAATCAACTTAAAAAAGTACAAAGTTTCGAATTAATCATTAGAATTGTTACAAAAATATTAAAACTAAGTTTGTACATGTATAGGCCTAGACGATAAGAAAGCCTTTCCAAAAATGACTCATATTTACTACTTGTATTGTAACTAAGCAACCATTAGAAAATCAAACATTTCAGTAGCCCCTTCAGTTTCAAATCGGCGCTAAATATTCGGATTTTATCTCTCCGCGCGCAAAAGTAATCCAAGTGTACGCACACGATTATGGCCACTCGCATGCGGTTTTGTTCGCCCACAAGTGTCACGCATATGATATACAGTGCGCTTGTTGCGTTCATACGCGCCCACATCCTTCTGTATTTATTCGCTGCTGTAAGGAGACTTTGCCAATTTGGAACTGATCAAACTATAGCATAGTATGAAGGGAGAAAAATCATATTATTTTGAAGATGATTTCCATTGTTCAGAATACAGATAAACAGATATTAAGATCTAAACCTACAATTTCCAAATATGTTGAAACTGTCTGAAAATCGAATACAAGGTGTTTGTGAAGCTATAGAAATCGATTTAGAAAAAGAATTGTTAAAGGGTAAATGTCAAAATATTTAATAATAAAGTCATAGAACATAATGCACGATACATGCTAAGTTTCCTTAATAATAGTATAAGTGGATCGTAACAAATAATTTGTTTATGTATAAGAAGCTGCTCAACTGTTTGTTTCACCAAATTTTTAATGGAGTAGTGAATGTTGTACTAATTTGAAAACCCCTATTTTAAATTTAACTAGCCAAATTACACAAAGGCACATAAAATGCACACACATGGTACATGTATTTACAAATTCAAGATGTACATAATAATATTAACATATTTACTATATCTGTAGAATAACGAGTCTTGCCCATCATTAGGCACTAAGAATAGGTCTTGCCTATAATGAGCCTAGCACAAAGCTCTGGGATTATAAAATTACCTTATTTGTTGTCAGACAAAAGTATTTTACAACATTCCTAATGATAAATTATGGCGAGTTTACCAGTGCGAATGTGTAAGACCACTATGACAGATTTTATACCAGAATAATAGGTCATGCCATTTACTAGCGAAGCACTTAGAATGGGTTTGCTATAACAAGCTTGGCACAAAGCTATAATAGATGGGGTGACAGGTGACATCATACCAAACATTTGGTCAGCAGTTGCCATTGTTCTTTTCCCGGCAGTATGCGTGCGCATTCTGTTTTGTTTAGGACCTGTGCTTTTAAAACTCGCGCCAAAGCATTATAAAGGGCAATAAGGCATAGTTGACAGTGTTGTGGTCATATGCTGTTCCCTTAAGCATTTGTATCGACAGTCCAGTCCCTTCGACCGTTGCTTTTGTTTGTAAACATTGCTGTCAACCCGTCTATACGTTTTAATAGCATTTTTAAAACACTACAAAATCTCAAATTAGTGACATTTTACAGGTTTAAATGTTTAAGCCTCTGAAGGTTGATTAGGTTTATGATAACAAACAAATATAATTCTACAATAATAACAACGATATTATAGAGCACAGATAATTCATCAAGAGGGCTCTTTTGACGATCTGGAACGTCAATGTAGGTAATAGCTTGTAACTTACTGAATCTTGGAAGCTATTTTATAGGACTATTACAATACATTTTCCATTAAGCCCAGTAGAAAATAACTCTGTTCTAATGACCCAACTGATCGTTAGCTTTGGAAATGTCCTTGTTAAAAAATATCTAAAATGTATGAACATTTTGGACATAGCCTTATTGATCGAGCCTTATTGATCGAAGCTACTTAAAAGATCCATCCCCCATCGAACAGGATAGTTATTGTTCCCTTACGTTGATATGAAATTATGAATTTGCTTTTTAAATAATAATGAATACATGATAATAATTCATCTTTCCCTTGTGGTGAAATGAAAAATTCATTTCTTGACCAGGATTTGAACCCAGGACCTCCCGAACGCCAGACAGATGCTCCAACCAAATGAGCTATATATTATTTCTCCGCCATGCTTATCGCTAGAGAGGCAGGAGAAATATGGGAGGTTGAACCCTAAGCCTTTAGATGTATTTCTACAATTCAATACTAATTGTTCTCGGGTTCAAATCCAGGTCGAGAAATGAATTCTTCACACCAAGAGGGTAAGATTAATTATTATCATCACTTCTACCTCGAGAACTAATTAAGTAACTTTGAGTTCAATAATGAATACAATTAATTACAAATGTTGAAATCTACAAATACACATGGTAAACATGATTAGTCTTGAAATATTTTGGAGAAAAACACTTTTTGAAACACAAAAATGACAATAGATTGTTAGTTGTGTTACCTTTTGAATACTTCAATGAATTACTTGTTTTAGGATATTAAGGTAATTAACTCGGATACTACACCAGGGCAGAAAAACAGTTATTATAGTCTAGAAACACTTAATTGGGAAAAACCAACGAGAGATTTTTCTAAATTTGATTACCTTCTATGTGATACCTTGTTTGTTCAAGTTAAACATGTACTTTTTATCTGAGTAAATTCAAATATCTTGGCAATATAGTGTTTCTAGAAAATAGTGAAAAAGTACTAACATTTCCATTGAAATTTTGTGGGAAATAAGTATTTGTGTAATACCTTGATGTTTTGGCATCAAAATGATATACAAATCTTTAGCATATTATTGATTTTAAAAAAGATAACAAAAAATGTTTACAAAAATATGTTTGTTATGAAATGTGGTAATATTTAGGAATTTGCTAATGACTCCTGTAGTAAGTCAATTGGGTTGTCTAATAATGAAAAATTCTGTAAATCAAAAACGCCTTTCCGGTAAAAATATCAAACCTTGATATCTTCTTTTCTTATCATTATACACATCATCTGCTTTTTTGAAGCAATTCAATGCCAGTCACCGTAGCCGAGTTAGCTACCTTAAACATCAACAAAATTAATTTAAATACAAAGTCATGAATGTCTGAAAATACTGAAAAACAAACTACAAAATGCAAGAAACAAACATTCATGAATATAAAAAAGTATACATGATAATATAATATAGAAATTGTTGGGTAATATCATATTAATAGGGAATATATAATATATAAATAATACATTGATTTTTGTACATATAAACATTTGCCATCTACTGGCTTGAGATTCAACCAAAAAAATTGTTTTTGTTTCATATTTTATATTTGGCATAATCAAAATGCATGCATCATGTTGTAAGGTGACACGATGTCTGATGCATATAAATAAGTATATTTGATCAAATATACCTTAAAAAACACATCACAAATTACTGTTATAGTCATAGGAAGCCAATCCCATCAAGGCACATATATGGCAAAATGTTATGTCTAAATACTTGTTGATTGTTTCAACTGGTAATATCCAAAATGTCCAAAGTTTTGGGGCTTGCTATATAAACAAAGTTAAAAGTTAAGTCTACACCCTGTATTACCAATATTACAATATCGTAAGATATCAAAACTGAGCACCAACTTGCCATTCCTTTTTTACAATCATAGCTGAGAACAAGTCACATGTACAACTAAGGTATGACTGATTAAGGCATCAATTCCATGTTTGAACCTTAGTTCTTGATCGTGAACAAGTTCTTCAATTAGAATATGGATGTTTTAGCTTCGGTCGGCTATTTCATTATTTGTGACCCAACGCGAGTAAATGAGGCACAATGAGGGACATATGAATATCGAGTTATTTATATCATGATAAGTTAGGGACCAAAGTCAATGTTATATCACATTCTTAACCAAAGTTGCGGATTATTGAAAATCACTTTGTCTTAAAACATCAGATACAAATTGTCAATTTTACAATTTTAAAGTTTTGGTTTTGTTAACAAATCAATGGAGTAAATGAAAATTATATTCCTCAACATGAAGTGTAACTCTTTGTTTTCATGAATTTGAGTCTTTGGTTGGATATATATAAAGATGTATCAAAGATTGGAATCAAGACTTTAATGAATTTGGATTATTGTGACCATGTCCCACTTTTGCGC
The DNA here is from genome assembly GCA_035610835.1 of Ophiura sarsii. Taxonomy (NCBI): domain Eukaryota; kingdom Metazoa; phylum Echinodermata; class Ophiuroidea; order Amphilepidida; family Ophiuridae; genus Ophiura; species Ophiura sarsii. The sequence continues at coordinate 73,897,304 of CM069441.1, read as the reverse complement.
GCTTAAATCAAATTAGCTACTGTCGCATAGTGGCTCATTTACTCATGTTGGGTCACATTTAATGAAAAAATGGCCCCAGATTGGCCTAGTCATGAGTAATTAGGGCTATTGAAATATTTTCTTTTTCAAGATACATCATATGGGAGCTAATTTGTTTACTTGCTAAGGTAGTTTTCATTTTGCGGAGTCAATTTGTCAACATGCTGGCATAGTTTTTGGGCCATGTGGCCGTGTAGAGAACATTTGCATAATTTGTCTCAATTGGATTCACATCACATGAGGCTGACCTTACGCGAGGTGAACCTCGCCCCATAAGCGCATCCGTGGTGCGCAATACGTCAGTTCAACCACACGGCGCTGAATGGTTACCAAATTTGTGTAAATATTCAAGCATGCGCAATGAGCTGATCGTAATTGCGCCCACATGTGTTTAACTGCGACCAGGATATATGACGTTTGCCCATTAAGGCTGTTGATATACGATATCTGGGTTCATTTTAAAACAAGATATTACAGATGTTGACTTGCTTCTCTGAAAAATGGATGTCAAGGTTTTGACCATTACAGTTACGGCTGTTGATATCAACGATATCTGGGTTCATTTTACAACATGATATTACAGGTATTGACGTGCTCTTCTGCAATATATATATCACAGTTTTGTGTTTCACTGCTGAGCTGGAAGAGTTTGATTCTAGATGGTGACAAACATTGACGGAGATCAGCAATCCATTTTAAGCAGTCATATAACTTGTTTCAGTTCATTGCGTGACTTAATCCCAGTAATTTGCTCAAGCGATTTGACAACACCAAATAACCTTTGGTGAATCATTGTCCACTTCACACACAGGCTCACCATTTCATGGCACCGAACAGTTCTTGCTCACTATGTGATGCAATGCACACCATGTGACCTTAATCCTATAACACCGATTGGTCCTCACTCTTTTTAAGTCATCATATCTTCTTCAATAAATTGCACCAATTATAATGCGGCACATGGCTGACATCCTGCAGGAGGTGCCAACGTAATTGTTTTACACCTATATAGCGAGGCTATGTCACCTATGTGCAGCAAATAGTAACCAAACATGGTTAGTTGTTGTCGTTGTTAAAGTTCCTCAAAGAATGCTACTCTGGCTCTAGTTGTCCCTGATTTAATCTGCGGAAATACAATACAAATTTAATTTCATAGTGTCAAGTATTATGTTTGAGGGCCTAAATAATGTCCTCCAGATTAACCTTAATCCTTACATATGATTGGTCCTGACTCTTTTTAAGTCATCATCATCTCAAAAAATAGGGACAGCGGTCCCAAATAGGTCGTCCGTTTATATGGGTAGATTAAAAACAAGGTGGATCTCAAACCACAGGCATCTAGAAAGAAAGAGGTTAGACCACTAGCGGATCCAGGATATAAAAAATAAAATAAACATCCTGAGTTTGGTTGCAATTGTACTTCACCTGTTTAAATGAAATTAACTTTACATATGCAGCTAATTTTACATCTTGACCTCATATGACGTTTGACCTTGGTATGTGACCTTTGACCTAATTAACATATGAATGTTTCCATGTTGCATCCATGACCCAAGTTTGGTTGCAATTGGTCATTGTATGGAAAAATGAACAAGAGACAAAAAAAATGAACAAGAGACAAAAAAAATGAACAAGAGACAAAAAAAAAGGTGTACTAAATTTTACATCTTGACGTCAGATGGCCTTTGACCTTTCTATGCGACCTTTGACCTCATTAACATATGCGGGTTTCCATGTTGTATCTATGACTGAAGTTTAGTTGCAATTGGTCATTGTATGGAAAAGAAATGGACAAATGTAATCAGTTTTACATATGCAGCCACTTTTACATCTTGACCTCAGATGACCTTTGACCTTGGTATGTGACCTTTGACCTCATTAACATCTGAAGGTTTCCATGTTGCATCTATGACCGAAGTTTGGTTACAATTGGTCATTGTATGGAAAAGAAATGGAAAAATGTAATCAATTTTACATATGCAGCCATTTCTACATTTACATCTTGACCTCAGATGACCTTTGACCTTGGTATGTGACCTTTGACCTCATTAACATATGAAGGTTTCCATGTTGCATCTATGACCAAAGTTTGGTTACAATTGGTCATTGTATGGAAAAGAAATGGACAAATGTAATCAATTTTACATATGCAGCCACTTTTACATATACATCTTGACCTCGGATGACCTTTGACCTTGGTATGTGACCTTTGACCTCATTAACATATGAAGGTTTCCATGTTGCATCTATGACCAAAGTTTGGTTACAATTGGTCATTGTATGGAAAAGAAATGGACAAATGTAATCAATTTTACATATGCAGCCACTTTTACATATACATCTTGACCTCGGATGACCTTTGACCTTGGTATGTGACCTTTGACCTCATTAACATATGAAGGTTCCCATGTTGCATCTATGACCGAAGTTTGATTGCAATTGGACATTGTATGGAAAAGAAATGGACAAAACAAAAAGTGTATACCAAATTGTTGAAAAAGTGTATACCAAATTGTTGACACACACTACACACACAGACTACACACGAAGGATGCAGCCATAAGGTCTCTCTCCTACGGACGACCTAAAAATGCACCAATTATAATGCAACACAAGGCTGACATCCTGCAGGAGACATTATGAAAATTGTTTTACACCTAATAGTACAGCCTTATCACCTACATGCAGAGAGTAGTAACTAAGATATAGTTAGTTGTTGTCGTTGTTAGAGTTCCTCAAAGAATGCTACTCTAGCTGTAGTTGTCCCCGATTTGATCTGCGGAAATACAAATTTAATTCATAGTGTTAAGAATAATGTTTGAGGGCGTAAATAGTGTCCACCAGATTGACCACATTTTGAAAAGAATTACTTATACCTACCTAATCCTCAATTTACCTAAATGTTTTATCAAGTCTAAATACTGGCCGCCTAATTGAATAAATAAATAAATAAATAAAAGCATGGAGCCGGTTGTGTGTGACACCATCACATCTCATTTATGGCAACGGACCTGCCTTCTAGTGAGGGACATCACATTTTTCCTCCCATATTTTATGCCCACAGGGAAGCAAATTTGTGATGATATGCAATACATTATTCATAAATAACAACTTTAAGAGACTGCTTCACTTTCATTTTTAATTATGTAGTACCATTTCCCTTGTCATTTGTGACATGTTCTACCAAAACCAGACGGAATTGGGCAGAGCTCCAAAATGAGAAATAGCCCAAAACATAATTGGGTGGTTTTTTTGGGGAATTTGAGTTTCTTGTAAAAAATTAATCTTCAGAGTGTTTATAACAATATTGTGAAAGATTCAGATTAAAAAATCATCCTAAATGTATGTTTCAGTGATTTAAAAAAATCCTAGTTCTAGTAAAAAGCTTAGTTCTAGTAACTTTAAAGGGCGATATCTCAGTTTGGAGTTTTCATAAAGACCGTAAAAGACGAACTTAAAAATGATGTGACTCCGCTTTGGGAAGTTCGATTAAAAAAAGAGAGGTACCACTGTAAAGCTGAAGATCTCTAGTTTAACAATCAATTACTAACTCAATTTTGATATCTTGCCCAATTGTGTCTGGATTCGATAGAACACGTCACATTTGCTGAATACCCATTTTGACCCGAAAATATCAGTGGGGAACAGTAGTTGTATGTTCATGTTTAGCACATATACATAAATGAGAATCTGTTGAATCATAAGACATCTCACCTTGACTATAGTTTAATCAGTTCCAAATTGGCAAGTAATATTCGTTTTTTATCTCTCCACACACTAAATCCAAGCGTACTCGCACGATTATGGTCAGATGCATACAGTTTTGGCTGCACACACACGTCACACATATGATGAACAGTGCGCTTGATGCCTTCATGCAAACCCGCGTCCTTCGGTATTCATTTGCTGCTGTTTAAAACTGAATAAACTAAGTGTGACTTTCTTAGTCTTAGCACTTTTCTCACATGAACATCACATGCATCAAACATGTACATCACATGACAGTGACTCTATAGTTAGGGCAGTTCTAAATTGGCGAACCTCCTTACAGCAGCGAATTAATTCAGAAGAGCGTGGGCGCGCAAAACACTTGCATGGCGCAACATGGTGCATTGTGAATCGTAAGCGTGATGCTTGTGTATGCCAAAATAGTGCGTGTACGCATGGATTACTTCTGCGCACGGAGAGATAAAACACGCATATTTCTTGCCAATTTGGAACTGATCAAACTATACCATTTGATATCTCACCTTGACTAGTGTGACTTTCTTTGTCTCTCCCTTGCTGCTCATCTCACTATGTATTCTATCTAGTTGAGTCTGTTTCTCCTCTACTTTGAGCACCTCGATTTCAGTCTTGAGTGAGTTGAGTTGAACCTGTAAGTTTTTACTCTTTTCTAAGTAGTCCACTCTGTAGTGTATAATGCAAACATAAAGGATTCAAAAAGGGGTGATGGGTCGTTGTCATTACTGTAAAGTGGCAATTTTTGCGCGATTAATTTTTGTGATTAGCCTATTTGCAACTGTTTTTGTGTGTTTTTACATTTGCGATTTGTAGCTTCATCACATAGACCAATACAATAAATGAGGTAACAAAATTGAACACAAAAATGCTTCTCCCGCAAAATAACCAAAATTCCTACGACATATTATTAGCAATTATGGGGTTACCTATCACAAATTAGCCTAGTCGTAAGTATTCTGAATTAGCTTTTACCTAAATATCTGACAATACTGGGATTCGAACCCAGGACCAGCTACGCTGTCGATGCCGAGGGAATCATTTAATCCTACAAAAGAGGTATGTACTTCAGAATAAATCTGTCTTACTCATACAATATAAGTCTTCGCACTACACTAATTTATTAATGTTTGTATTTAAAGAGCAAATGTGAACAATAGCCCAACAGACATTAACAAGGTTAATGAACTGAGTGATTATAAATCAAACTGGTAACTCTCTACAAAGAGCTCTAAAAGGCTAATCAATTGGTTCACTGCAACTCAGCAAATATGCATAATACAAGGAACCCAAATGGGCAGGGTTAAAAATGCCAATGAAAGTGAAAATAAGAATAAGGTCATGGGCATCAAGAGAACCTACACAACAAACTTACTCATAGGTCTTACCTTTCTTTCTCTATTTCCATAGACAGTGTTTCCACATCCCCATCGGTCATGAGATCTTGGAACAAGTTGTCTTTCTTTGGCGTTAAATCGGCGGAAACTAGAGCCAGGTCGTTGCTTATTACATGGTGAGAGTTGTTGTATGGAAGAGCTACTACAGCTGTCGTCTGCAACTAAAAAAGGAAAGTTCCATAAAAATGATTGAATTTGATGTTCTCGTAAGATTTTGACAAAGGAATAAAATGGCAGATATCCCAGACTGCTGTAGTCAAATCCCTCTAAAATTCACTGAATAGACCATTTCAAAATAAAAATTCAGAAAAGTTTGGAAAAACGGGTCAGTTGTACCAGGTTTTCTGACAAGACGAGATATTGCACAAGTGTGAGAATAGGCTCACAGACGATAATCCATAATTTTGATTTTCTTTTACGCAGGTAGCTACCGTTTGGAGTAAAATTGTGGCTTTAGGAGTGAAGATGAAACATGGTCTTTGCCCAAAATGTTTTCCTCATGAATGCAGCTACATTTCTGTATATATGGCTGTTTGCTATCCTTAAAGATTGCACAGTAAAAAAACATTTATACTGATTTTATATGTCCAACAAATAGACATATTTCCTGAACTTTTCTGTAAGTAAACAAAAAACTTATAAAGATCTTAAAACAACATTTATTTCCAAAGGCGCACCTGGAGTCATGTCCTATGTTTTGAAGGAGGTCTGTGATGACTCCGAGATTTGAAAGGGTCTATAAGAAAACAAACTTGGTATTCGGATATTGCTTCTTCCTAACAAGTGTGTTTCAGTTGTGACAGACTGGAGCAAGGGAGTAAATACCTATTGGTTATAAAGGGGACAGGGGATGAGGATACATCCTCTGATTGTAAGGGAGGGGCATGGGAGAAGGATGCCAACTGGGTATGAGGTTACATGAATGTGATGCAAATATTTTAAATTACAAGTTTAATACATGTAAGTCTGTGAATTTTAAACCTCTGATATGTAAGCAAATTTCAGTGTGATTTTTTTCAGATATTCCCTACCACATCTCATCTCATAAACAACTTCTTGAATAATGGCCCAGCACATCAACTAAGATTATAAAACCAATAAGTTAAAACACTGTTAGACTTACAAATTGTTATTATTACTATATCTCTGTTTTACGAACAAGTTGAAAAACTTTTTTTCAGTTTCCACAAATTCAGTAGCTCCAGAAAAGGTTGATTTCATAATTATTGCCCATAACCAAAGCACTAGCCATGCATGCAGGTCAATTAAGAACATGTCCCATTCCAACACCAAAACAAGTCGTATTTGATGATCACAAAGTATGAAATAAAAGACCATGCCATTGAAACACCACACTTTAAAATTGCATTAAATAGTCAAAATTACCAAATTTAGGTTCCTTAGGAAAAAGTAGTAAGTTGCAAAATATATCTGATACAGCAACATAAAGTATGTTTGTTTATCAACATGTCATTTGGAATAAAAATCCCCAGTGCTTTTACCAGTCACTCAAAATCAGAACAAATTATAGTCCGCTATTATATCTAGCATATATCTCATCTAAAACTGCAAAAGAGGAGCCAGGAAGGCATTACCAGCATTGGGTATGTGTTAGGGTATGATCACAAAAAGTATAGAAAACTGGCATAATCAGAAGGCCCAACTCAGTATAAAATAGAGAAAATATGGGGCTTGAAAAAAATGTCTACTCTACATACACGCTGAAATGGATCTATACCCTTAACCCTTTGAACACTGGCGGCCGGATTTCAGGCTAATATGAGTATCGTATATACACTGGCGGCCGGATATCCGGCCGCTAACATGTGCGCACTGTTTACAAGGTTTGGGGGATACCCCATCGAATGTAAACATGCCCTTTGACCAGGAGAGTTGACTAGGGGCTACGGGCTGCACATAGCTTTGTTCTGACAATGCGTTGAACACGATCTGTGCTGGTTAGAGGGTAGTTATTTCATCTATTTTGGTCGGATTTTCGGATTTTTCAATGGCGCCGCCGGCACCAGATGTTTTAGCAAGGGTCATGGACTCTGATACGGAGGATATATATGATTCTGACTATAGTAATAAGGATGAACAAGACACGGTAAGCATGAATATGGCAACTAAAAAAGTGCTAGTAACTGTTATGGGAACGATACAGACAGTACCATTATGCCCTATTGAGGGTATTTCGGTAGGGGTGTCAGGGTGGGGCTACCGTTTACTCAGGGGTGTCAGTGTTCAAAGGATTAAAGGTATATTATGTGATCTTTCCAGGGAACGCCCTCAACATCGAAAAAAAAATTGAAAGCAGATTTTCTTGTAGAATTACATTTCTGATCATAAATTGTACATACATTCCAAGTAACAGGGCGATACGATTCTTAATTACTTCAAAATCATGGTTTTAGAGTGAAAATAAACTGTCGGGTTAACACGACAGTTTATATTTTCACTCTAAATTCACTCTAAAACCATGATTTTGAGGTAATTAGGAATCGTATCGCTCTGTAACTTGGAACCTATGTACGATTTATGATCAGAAATGTAAATCTGCAAGAAAATCTACTTTCTAAAATAAAATCATGAATAGAGGGCGCTCTCTGGAAAAGATCACATAATATGCCTTTAATGCAATAAAAGTATGGAAAAGTTAGAGATGAATATAATGGTAAAGAGTTTAAGATTTTATAATAATAGTAACCCTATTGACTTACTTATGTATTTGTGCTAAATACTCACACATATATCCTACAAAATCCTATAAAATCTTTAAACCTAACACAAAGAAAATAATCATGCTGTGTGTTGCTGTGTTTAATCCAGGGATGCATAAGTGGGTGATTGATCGATTTCCTCAACTTTTCACTCAAGCTTGACCATACAGCCAGAGCGCTTGTGCGCGGCAAAGAGCAAGTATAGGGTTTGTCTGGAGAATAAGATACAAGGTATCACACCCCTAAAAATATTTGTCTGTCTCTTTTTTTGCTGAAATATCATTATCCATACAGTTCTGGAAAGGCATACCCAAATTTTTCATTTTTAAAATCATTTTCAGAATTTTTAAAATATTAATGGCCTCATTAGGCAAAAAAAAAAAAAAAGTTGACTTGCCCTTTCAGGGTCAAAGTCAGGGTCGGACGGTCGGATTTTTTTTTTTTTTTTTTGGTTGAAATTTTGAAAATTTTTGAAAATTTACTGCACAAAAACACGTTTTAAAGATTTTTTGTTTGATTTTTTGTTTGATTTTTTTTTGTTTTGATTTTTAAACAAGCAGATACTTCTTAAAAACACGTTTTGATTTTTTTTGGCCTTACCAGAAGTCTTGCATCCCTGTAAATCTAATGGATGCATGTCACATGAGCATGAGGTTGACATCAACCACACCCCGTGTGAGCATCGCATCTGTGGTGCGCAATACATGGCCTCTACCTCACGGCGCCGATCGTAAGTGCACCCAAGTGTGTTTAACTGCGACCAGGAGGATATATGATGTTTGTCCATTGAAACATACTTGGTGAATTAGAGTTTTTTGTGGAGGGTAGCGTGGAGTGGTGCATATCACATCGTTGTGAATAGTTTTAGAGTGCAAGGATGTATAGTATAGTGTGTTTGGATTTGGCCTCTGGGCCACTATTTGAGTGCAATAGAATATGAGAATATAGTATGGATATGACAATAAGATGTACTACATCATTGTTTATGGTGTACATGCTATTAATAACCCTTTCAATTGATCAATACAACATATATCAAGTGTGTTCCAATCATATATCAATAAGTGATTGTGAATGTTTCAGTGGACAGATATTAAATTCTAAAATCCAAAGATCAACCCTTCAGAATCAAGCCCACCTTTCCCTTCACTTAGTGTGCATGCCTTGTCAGAATCAATCGTGCATATGTGCGCATCTACAATTACATGCATGCTACACTGTAGCACATCCTAACATTTTCACTTGGTTAGAAAACAAAGTATTCTACATCATGCGATTTGAATACTCATGGTAAAAATGAATCTCATTATAGCAAAGACTGACTTTGTGGAATGTTTCAAGATTAATCCATTTGATCATATGATGCACAAATTAAGCTTCTGATATATGAACTTCTTCGTAGCATGGTGTAACGTTATTTTTACTTGTTCAGAAAAAAGTGTTGTTTCAAATTTTTGCCCACAAGAGTTATTAAAAAATGGCACCTGGCTAGTACATGCAAGGATACAATAACTTATTGTTGATGAGCTCAACATGCTTATTATTAGTGGGGGAAATGGGGCAAATGCTCTTTTTATCTTAAAAAGATTATCATTTAAGTTAATTAATTGTTTGAAAAAAATGTGTTTGTCAAGAAAGTGTTTGCTGTCATAACTGAGAGACCCCTTCTATCCTCCCTACTTCCTCCTGGATCACATATATACTTACATTATCTACAAATGGGATATTTCTGGTGATCTGTATTAATTTGTCCTTGGCATTTTTCTCAGCTTCTCTGGCTTTTATGAGTTGTTCTTTTAATCGTTCTGCTTCCTTCCCTCTAAAAAATTGATACACACACATGCCACAAAGAAATAGAAAATAAATAATGTATTTCTGTAATAATCTGTTGGGATTGTTCATATATAAATGACTTCTCTTTGGGATTAATATAATAAATTGATATATCAGCTAGATGTTTTTTACAAGAAATATACTGAAATGTTTGTTTTCATGATAAAATGACTTGCCAATGTCGGTCGGGACTAATCAACAGCTCAGTGGGAGTGATGCGTAATCCATATAGTTTGGAAATTTGCACATTGCTGCGAACACAGTTAGTTCTAAGTGTAAATAAACTTGGGTTATATAACTTCCACTTTACAGGATTTCTGTGAATCTTGTGAACTGTACATAGACTGCCACGTGCCATTAAAACCAGAATACTGGCAAAAAAACAACGTAACTATCAAACATTTTGGAGAAAAAGAGTTCTTGTGGAATCCGGTATGCAAAAGAATTAACGCAAAACCAATAACAGATGATTCCTATCTAATATGAATGGTTACGTAATAAGAATTCAACTGTGTATTTCCCTCAATTGCAGATTTCATTAGTGCAAAAAGTTCTTCAGAGCATGTGTAGTCCAGTGGAATAGTTGCCAGTCTCCTCATCATAAGGTTGTGAGTTCTAGCCCCGCTGGTGCCAATGTGTTTGTGTCCTTTTGCAAGACACTTAGTCTACATTGCCTATTAGGGGGTTACTATATAGGGGTTATGTATGTTTGTTCATGTTGGTTTATGTCGCAACTTGGCGCTGATTTAGCTGCTGCCTGGACGTTGCATTGTTTAATAATGTATTTGAATTGTAATGTTGTTACAATTCAGCCGGTTGGCTGCGATGACAATCAAATTTAGACCTTAATTATTATTATTATTTATTTTAAACAGCACCATCACATCACGTTTTCTAAAGGGCTATTTTCAAAGATCTAGTTGAGATTAAAGCGTACCTTCTTTCCGACTCATCCACAAGCCTCGTTGCAAACATCTCTGCTTCTCTAGCTTTGACTTCCATTAGATTTCTTTGTTCTTCAGTCTGAAATAAAAAGTCAATATGTGTCAATTCAGATAATACTGACATAAATAAAACAAATCCAAATAGCAATTTTAAATCAATATCAACTCCTTATATTTCATTTATAGGTGAACTGTTACTAACTGACAATGAACCCACCAATTCTGACATAAATGATAACTAAAATTGATGCACAGACCACAGTTCCTGTATTGTTTTAGTGCTCTGCAGTATAGGTTCCTTGACTCTGTGCTGGTCTTAATTTACTTAGAAGTCATTAATCACTGTGTGGTTGGTGTGTCATGTAGGGTTCTTGGCTCTGCCCTGATGTGTGATGAAAGGCTGTAGGCATTTTCATTTTCTGGTTTGTGCGGTATAGTTGACTCAGGAAAATTAAAATTAACAAATTGGGTTGGGGTTAATAAGCACCTCTACCCTCCCACAATATTTTGAAACATAAACTTACTTACAGATCTATCATTATGTTACAACATGAAAAGATGAGAAAAAAATCATGCGTATGAAAATCAGCCACATTTAAAATGACATTACAAAAAGTATACGGTATGGTAGCCTGCAACATGGTATTAATTTAAGCTTCCAAGATTTATCAAAGCTCTGTTTGTTAGTGAACTTATATAGGAAGAGTAACTCTTTATAACGCTTTTCAAGCTTTATTTCTTCCTAAGTCACGCTTTATATGAAGTAGGACGCAGGTCTAAAGTTTGACATGCGTCTTATTTCACAAAGATCAAATTATGAATTCTTAAACAATCTTCCTATACGAAGAGTTAAAGACCTAAGAAGAATAAACTGTCTTAAAAATTAATCTGAACTTATAAGAAATAGAGCCCTGACATTGCTGCTATAGATGAGGTGACCTATGATGTCATGTATTTACAAATGGGACACCCTCTGTTGTTTCCCTCCAGGCAGAATATACTGTAAAAGCCAATATTTTCGCGTACAGATATTTTCGCGGATTTTGATATCAAAGACATTTCGCGAATTGTTTTTTTCGCGGGTGACCGTCTGAAAGCATTGCATGAATGTGTAAAGCAATATTTTCGCGGAAAAAGATTTTGCGCGAAAAGCGCGAAAATAAAACCACCGCGAATATTTCAGCTTTTACAGTACAGTAAAGTTAATGAAGACAACATGAAATTTCTTTCTAATGAATTGTAAAACTCATTTAGTTTTAGTTTTTTGTGTGAAATGCGATAGCTTATAGCATTCCTAAGCAAGTTTAAAGACAGTTTTGATAACAATTTGCTGTGACACCACAATAGAAAACCTGATCTGGCCTATGTAAACTATAGGAACTCTTGCCCGGTGTGTTTTGTCTCAAACCAACAGAGGGCGTCCTAAATGTCAACAAATGTCACCTCATCTATAGTATACAAACCTTTATTGCCTGCACTCTAATTCTCTGTATCTCTTGGTCCGCTTGAGCAGCTTTCTGGGCTAGTAACAGAGCCTCTTCCTCTGCAATCTGAGCTTTTTCACCTAACAACTCAGCGGTTTCTTCAGATCTCATCTACAAGTTTATGTTAAGAACAAAATGTGTTTTATTGAGTTATTGGCTCTTTGTGATTTGAACAGAGTGCTGACATCAAGTTAGAAACTGATCACATATAAATGAAGTGTTCCAGTTGTCAATGGATGGAGTAATGCGGACACAGTGAGGTGGGGTTTTTCTGCAACAAATTTATGTAAAATAATGGAAAACAGTGAAAAACAATGTAATGTTAATGATAAATAAAATAAAGAATAACTGAAACAAAAAACAAACAAATTAGTTTGAATAAAATGTTTAAAAATTTGAATTTTAAAAACATATGCTATGAACCAGGAAATCTGAGACAAACTTTACTCTCTGTGTCCTCAATTTGGTAGGTGAAGTTAGTATGTAATCTATTGGTTTACATCATAATATTGTGAATGTTCCCGTGAAACCAAAGGCAGCACTTTTGACTATAATATCACTGATATCAATCTCCCCTATGACTGGAAACACAATGGAGTAATGTCTCGAATCTACTAGTTGCTAAATCAATGATGATTTGGGTTACCAAATCGGTGCAGCACATATTAACAATGAATTCACACCCACCACCAAACCACAATGTTACTGAAATCAAGACAATGTACACAAGACCGCTAGGTGAAGTGGATATATTTACAGGGAATTGATGAAGAACAATTCAATAGCAGGACCAGCTGAGGCGGAAGGAAGCTGTGAGCCAGCCAATGACCAGCTCACGTTCCATTCCATTGTCCATGATGGCATTGGCAACGACGTTCTGCACAGTAAGGAGTTTCCAACCTGAGATTCTATAGTTGAATACAGAACACCAAAACAGCTTGTCTCAGTTTCCCGATTATATAGTTTTTAAAACAAACAGTTTCAACTCTTGTTTATATTAAATCTTTTTTCATTAACATTTTATTTGTCAATATTTTCCATTATTTCATCCATGAATGTCTATAAACTTTTCAACACTACTTTAATATGCCTCCTCATATCTTGTATCTGCACAAGTAATTGTCATACAAAAAATGCGTAGCCAGAAAAGTTGTAAATAACCTGTGCCACCCCATTTTTGAGCCTATGGAAGCTGGGACAAACATTTTTGTTTGGCTTAATATTTGAACATGCAAAGTTGTGCTTGATATGAAATGACCTTGTTTATTAGTTGTAAATACTTTCTTAAAATGCTACATGTAAAAAAAGCATATCAAGCTAAGACGGCGAAAAAAAGAAATCCTGTTCTACAGGCCTGACCGACCCAGAAATTGGTAAAAAGAAACATTCACATGCAAATGAATACCGACCCAACACTTTTGCTCGTCAAAAAAATGCAAAATGTTAACAGATTTTTTTTTGATTTTTACAGTTATTTTAAGTTGAAGCGAAAAAAAGCAACTGACCCAACCTGAGGTCCGTTTGCCCATAGAACAGGGTGTGACTGACTGAACTATAAGTCATCATTTGCTAGCCTTTCTTTAATAAGAGAGCTAAAAACAAAACAAAAAATAATACACCTCGACCTGACACATGAAACAAAAATCTTTTTTTTTTTTTTAATATCTTATTTATTTTTTGAGTTAGAGACCAAAAAGTGCCAAAAAATGTGAATTTTCATGATTTTGGCGGTAAAAATCAGATTTTTTGGCACTTTTTGGTCTCTAACTAAAAAAAACCATAAAACTAGTATGACAAAATATATTTTGAGTTATCTCTGCAGAACCTAAAATGGGTCAAAAAACGTGTTTTTTATAATTTTTTCCAAAATGGTCAATTTCATTATCATGGTTGGATTAATTGAACCCTATCGTGCAAAAAACTGTATACGTTTATAAAGATTAAATGAATATTGAAGAAGTTACGGCAGTTTTACGGAGGCTGTACCTGAGAGTCCACAGCCCCTAAAGGCACATTTAGAAAGAAAAAATCTTTAGCTGAAGATCTCTACTTTAATAATCAATTACTAACTCAATTTTGATATCTTGCCCAATTGTGTCTGGTTTCGGTAGAACACGTCACATATTTCCCATACCTATAAATATGATACCAGTATTTTCATTCCATGACCATATAGCTTCCTTTTGATTATGATGGTCTTACCAATGCTTCGTGCGCTAATCTTGATTCCTCCTGGAAGTGTCGCAGTTGCTGCTCAAGTTCATCTTTCTCCTTCTCGGCTTTTTCTCGTAATTGCCGTTCTCGCATAAATTTGTTTCTTTCAATCTGAAAAATGATAAGTACACATTGTAATCACATTAGACCTTAGAATGTATAAATAAGCTGCAAACAAGTATGCAAAACCAAAACTCCATCAAGACAGTCATCACTTCCACACACTTTTGCCTATAGTCAGATTCAGAATACCTTTGACCATAACAACATGAAAATAACGCGGCGTGTGATGTTCAACGCGTACTGCATCACCATGTTATTCGCTTGCGTTATATTTTGGTGGGCATCCATGCATACATTTTGAAATGGTCCAAGGCATTGTAATTCCAACTATAATAATTATAATAGCTGTAGTAAATTAACTTTAAGGGTTTTTTCATCAGCCATTGGTAGGCCTATAATTGCACATATCCTTATTACTACCAAAATGGGGCAACGCCATCATGACTTTGTCCATTGTTATTTAGAGTGCATCACTCACCTTGGGCTGGTTTGGATTTTCCCACGTTAGGTGACCTTATTGCGCAAGGAACGTTGTCATTTTATATTTTCAAGATATATTTGTTCATTTTTACAATTGAAAATGCAAAGAAACACGACAATCATCAAATACGGATCACTCGATCCTGCAAAACAAGTCAGAACCAAGGTAAGAACAGAGATTGGATAATTAAAACGAAGTATAAATAATAATTATATTTACATGTCTTTTTGCTTTCTCTTCTTTGACCTGTACTTTCATCTGTTGCACCTCCATAGAATCTGCCCTTCTTCTCTGCATGAATAATTCATGATTGCCAACACATAGATCTAATATCTGATATAAAAAATGGGTAAAAACATGAATAATTCATGATTGCCAACACATAGATCTAATATCTGAAATTAAAAAAATGGGTAAAAACATGAATAATTCATATTTGCCAACACATAGATCTAATTTCTGAAATTTAAAAATATGGGAGTTTGATCATAAGACCCATGAATAATATGATTGATGACATAATAGAGCATAACTAATTTATAGCTGTTAACACATCTGAGTTCCTACATTTTCTGTAAAGTAATTTCATTTGGACATTGCAATGAACAAATTCCATTTTTGTGGAATGTGGTGAAAATGACCAGTAATTCTGATATCAATTAATTAACCGGTATAATAATAATTTCTTTGGAAATATTTGAACAAAATGATTGCCGTTTTTCAATATTGGTAATTTTCTACAATTATTCAAGGCTGAAAAATGATCTGAATTTCAATGTCTTTTCCAGGTTTTCATAAACTGTGGAAAGTCTAATAATTACTTGAAAAATGAAATGCATCAAACCAATTCTGAATCTAAAAATAAACTTATTTCAGCACTCATGAAAGAATACTAATACTTACCAATTTGTTCATTCGTAACCTAGGCGATATAAAACAGAAATCTGGAGATTTTTTGTCTATTGGTTTGATGGTAAACTGAAATGGAGAAACATACAAATAAAAACAATATGATGAATTCATAACTCTACTCTACCCTAATGAGATACAAGCTAGATGCTTAAATGATTGGATATGACTGGGTTTTAGTTGGAAGCCTGAAAAAAATCAATGCACAGCACAGGTGCAATCAATTTGACACACGTATTTGCACAAGCCTTATCCCACCTCTATACTCTATTAATAAAGTATCCATTCAAATACAATGTTAATACAACTCCGTATTAAACTTCAACTCTTTCAAAAAAAATCTTTCACAAACCATTCCCCCCCCCCCCCTTAATTAAAATCAAACTCATTTTTGATCAGTAATGGTAAAAATCCTACTTGATAATATGAGCAAAATAAAGGTAGTCACTTTAACCCTAACTCCCGCGGCTATGTTTTTGCATGTATCAGGGAGGGGTCTTTGACCCCTATCGACTGAGCTAACTCCCCAGCGCATATGCGGGCACCAACTTCGTGCTCACATATGTCTGCGGTATGTGACGTCATTGGGCCAATGCAGCAGCACGTGCGTGGATGATTTTGAATGATGCAGTGGGTTTAGGGTTAAAATGATTGACCTGATTATTATTTAATTTTGTAAATTTAATCTTGCAACTAAGGCAATTTGTGGGTGTTTCTACCATACAAAATGGAGGGAAACAGAACAAGGAAATTGATATTTAACACAGGAACTTTCTTCCAATTATGATGAAAAACACTTACCTTTTTGTCTCTGAATGAAATATTCCTGATCTCACTCCATGGGAATGCTATCTTAGGCACTAGTTTATTTTCTGTCTCATACACATTGAGTCCCATGGCATCCACTCCAAGGTATAAATCGGTTCCTTTTTCATTCTGAAATTTAAATAAGTTCATGATTTCACATAATAATAAAACACCAAAATATCTACATTTCACTAATTTTATCTGCATATTCTTGTACAAAATCCTCTGCACTGCTTTTAATTGGCACATTTAATAACTACAGGGTCATACTATAACTCTAGTACTAAATAAAATTTCCAATAAAAACCTTATCTTAGAACTTGCACTAATTCCCCCAAATTGCCTGGGTTAATATCAAAAGATTGTTGATTTTTTAGTTAACTGAATTTGACAACTCCTTGTGATAAAAAAAAGTTGTACTAACTTAAAACAGCTTAAATTAATGCACTTTTATCAATTGCTTTCAGTCCAAAGCTAAAAATCATGCATAAATAAATCCCATTCCCAGCAATTCGTCTTCACAAAATTCCATGACTTTTTAATTACTTTTGTCATTTTTACAAATTTCCATGACTTTTCCAGGCCGCGGGAACCCTGTAATTTAAACTGCACATCCCCAACCTGGGATTATTTGAAATGTGTGCTTGGTGGTTTGTGTCGGAAGTGCTGATGGGATAGCCATACCCGATATTGTGATGTCATCATTACTAAATTTACCTCATGAAACCCAAATCACGCAGGAATTCAATGCATATAGAAATTAGTACATGAAACAGAGATAAATATTGCAACGTTCCCACAGGTGATTTTTGTTTCTTCATTCTAAAGCCCATTTTGTCTTAACGCGGCACTTTTAGAAACTTTAACCTATGGATGTGGTCTGTATCATAATAATGCTACATGTCTGAGCGCTAAAGTTCCATGGCACAGAATTCCTTGGCACAGATTTCCATGGCACATATTGACTTTATGGTCAATACTCTGATGGTCAGACAAGGTTCTGATGACTCATCATAAGAACAAGTAATAAACTATCAGTCTGTCCCATCTTCTTCTTGTCACACAATGTCGCCATAATAAGCAGTTAGCCTTACAAATAACTTCCTTTTTACACATTAAAAAGCAACAGGTTACCATGGTGATCGGAAATGTGTAACTACTATAAAAACAATTGAATTAATTACTTGTATGGCTTTTGATCTGATCAGTGATCTTGTATTTATAAGTAAGCAATATTGAAATACTTATTGGCATACAAATTTGAAACTTCTATAAGCCTTTGATGGAAGTTGATCAAAAATTCCTTAAACACACTTATGGTCGTTCTTTCTGGTACATAGTAGGCAATCTTAACTGTGATCAAATGAGGTTGCAATTTTCTGAAACTATAATATTTATATGAATTGAGTCTATTGCAAGTCCTGGGCAAGGACCTATTCCCCATTCTACATAAAACAGCCAAATATCTTCAGCTGACCTTATATTAGGACAAAGACCTTTTTTATTAGTTGCTATAAGACATGAAGACAATTGTGCTTCGCGTATGCTTCTGCTGTTATCCAAAACGTGCTTAAACAGAGCATTATGAGAGAATCTTAACTTGGATCATCAGGGTTGAATATTTTAGGACAAATCTTTGTGATTTAGACTTCGAAAGTTTACAATAAATGCTAGTTCAAGTTATATGGTAACAAATGACAATAAAATGTAATGTTATATACTTAGAAAACAAATCACAGAAACAATTTATTATTTGATTAGTTTTTGCACCTCTGGTAAGGCATGTTTTTATCATGATGACAGCTTATGTTTCTGTAATCTATAGACACCATCATTATGCTTTGGACAAAATTGAACAAAAATCGCCCTCGTGCTGGTGGCTGAATATCATTGCGGAATATAAATCAATATTTGTTACGACTTGAAAATCACTTCCGCGATCACGCAGCAAATGATTACCTTTTCTGGAGTGTTATTTGGTTCCCAAAATATTATGACAGCAACTATCATCGGATTTAAAATTTAAAATAATTTAGAACTGCGTAATCTCTTGCACTGCGTGCAGTGTGAACAATAGGTAGGAAGCGTGATCATTTCAGGCGTGTTCGCCTTTGTACTGCGTGCGCATGGTTCATTCAATTTATAATCAGATTATAAACATGTGCTTCACAGTGTGCAACCATGACTTGCACATGGAACTTACTAGGCTGATAGCAAATAAGGCCAAAAAAATCAAATACTTTGTCTCAGTACCTGTTGGCTAAACAGCTATGTGCTGTGCTTAGCTATGTCCTATGCCATTTTATTTTTATTTTTTATAAAAATCCAAATATATTCAACAGTTTTGCTTTTGCCTTTTTAATAAAAGTAATCATACATGATCAATGCACATTGTACGCTTGTGTTCTCTTTATCTTTTAAACGTCACAATGTTAGTTCAATGTGTGTTCTCAGTCACAAAGATGCCGAGTATCGCCGAAACAAACTAGTTTAATTTGATTTTTTTTTTTTTTAAATTAAAAAACCAAAACAACAGCAAAAACAAATGGCTGCACGCACGTAGCGCCACGCGCGAAAGCTCATTTTAAAAGCAATGCGTGCAGGTCGCTGAGACAAAGTATTTACAATTTTTGGCCTAAGAAGTGAACTCCTCTATGAACAATTAGGATCATCATTTTTGCCTATCTTTGGGATGACATATTGGAAAAGTTCCAATTCTGAGAAGGTATTTCGATCTTAACCTAAATAAGTAGTCATCGTGATCATAACGTCACAGATTATCACCTGATCACCTTTGTCAGGAAATAAACATGCGACAGACTGGCAGCCAGGATCAAGTGAGGGTGTGAGCAGTGTTGCCATAAAAATAACCACAAATACCCTATTACAACTACAGTATAATCACATTTTTAATTGAATGAACAACTTGGAACTGCAAATCGCTTGCACAATTTTTTAACGCGCGTTTCATCTAGCAGTGTGACAATTTAGGCCCATGATGATCATATATGTGTGCTGTGTACACAATGTTCGTTTAATTATTAATCTGATAACAGTTTGTTCAACTATAGTTCAGTAAGTTCCAAATTACTCTGCTTACACAAGCAAATTAATATAGAAGAGCGTGGGCACACAAAAGTTTGCATGACAAAACATGGCGCACTATGGATCGCATGTGTGACGCGTGCCTATTCCAAAATAGCGTGCATACACACACTTGGATTAATTTTGTGCGTGGAGAGAAAAAAATACACCTTTCTAGCCAATTTCGAACTGATAAAACATTTTCTCCGTCTTCAAAATTAGCCCAATTGGGCTAATACATAAAGTTAAAGTTGTAGGAGGACCAAAACTGAGGTATATCCCATGATCACTTTCACGCCTTGCTTGCATCATTAAAGGTAATTAACTGGTGGTTGTGAAGGCACATAAGACTAATCAAGATAAGTAGTTAACTTGTCCAAAATGCAAGCTCATCATCACATTTTTGTGGTTAGATTTTATTCTGATTTAATACGGTGATGAGAAACGATATAATTTGTCATTGATGAAACCACACAAACAAACAACTTGTATTAATATGTCCGTCTTTTCGCGAGATTATCTCACTTTTTTCAAGCATTCCTTATATAACATTAATAATATTGATGCCTATATTTACTGGTCTAAAAAGACCATGAAAAAAGTATCCATTCAAAATTTGAATGTCAGGGCCTGTTGGGAATATTATACAATTTATTGTTTAACACCATCTACTACATTTGAAGGCAGTTACAATTCAAAGACCTAAATATGGCATCAAAGAAGTAATCATTTGACCTGAAGTACCCTTTGTTATTCATTCCTAGTGGAAGTACTCGGATAATTAATTGCTCACATTGTTGTCCATGTAATCCGGTTAACCGTAGACAGTTGGCTATGATGTACACATACAAGATTTTAACAAGTTGAGGATGTCGTTGTCAGACACCCTATAACAATAATGATGATTCATATTGTTTGATAGGTGTCATTCAGACAGACTTCTAAGTATTCCCCTTCAGGCTAGACGAGTCAATGCTAGACATCTATCCAGGATTATATGAATGTACGCGCAGTAGAATAGGATGAGACTGATTTACAACACCCATGATATTTCCTATTTGTAAAGTGCATACGTGCTAGGTGTGATGACCAATATTAAGACCTATCTTTTGTGAAGGTTGTAAGTGTTAAAATATACTATACTTCAATATTTTTTCAAGTTCAAAACAATGAGTACTGAATCTTTTGTTACGACTCTTGGTCTTTTAAAGCAGTTATAATTTCAAAAAACAATGCTGTTGATAAACACATGAATTTGCTGTTAAACATGGGAGCATCGATATCATTACGAGTTGCTTTTTCAGGAGAATTATTCATTCAGAGGGTACTCATATTTCAGTGTTGAGGTTATAAATCGACTGCGAATAATCCACTGTATATCCATGCATCAACACTTACTTTACCATTTAACATCATGTCACAATTGTGTTCATCTATTTTGATTTTGGAATATTTTCCAAACTTTTTCAGTGTCAAAGTTGAAGCAGGACGTAAACATACCTTAATTTCAAAGTAATTAACTCCATACATTTCCAGATCTTGTGCAATTTTCAGATATTCCATTTCAGCTTCATCTCTGGAATGAACAGGGATACAAAAGAAAAAGTAAATAGCAAGTATAGTACACACACAAAGTGCATGTATTCAAATGGCTGTGGCCTTCAAGAAAAATTACCATTTTTTTCTGTTGACTTTCTCTGGGTACAAGCAAGCATGTAGCATTTATAGAAATAACTTACCAAATGTCATTGTTTATTTTACTTAAAAATCAACATTTTAAAATTTTGGGAAAATATCATAAAACATTCATTTATTTTATGAGTTCTAAATTTGTTATAAATGGTTATAAAAAACCGATGGAGAATTTTATGGGTCACAAGGGCAAGGATTGTTGGCCATAAAAAATTAACAACTTTTAGTTCTTTTCCAAATATTGCTGTAATGTCCCTTTAAGTGCATTCATTCCTTCCTACCTCATAAGCCCCTGGTGTTCTGCATACCAGGCTGTTATCCTCTCTTCCCACATTGCTGGCGTCATGTCAAATTGCTCCATAACTCTTTGAGGTAGTAACTCTTCGTTGGCTAAGAAACCTGGCATGTGAATGCGTTTATCATAATCGCCGTACTGTGGGATCAAAATAATAGAATTATTGTTCCGTTAGACAACATACAGGGTGTGTGAAAAGTGTATACTTTTATTTCATATCTCAATAATACAATAAAAATAGCAATGTAAATATGGGTATGGTGCTTGAGTCTGGGCCAATTAGATTAAATTCCTTAAACTTGATTACAATTTTCACCACATTTTCATAGTTTTCACCTCATTTTTTAGGTTTGTCTAAAAATAATTTTAAAAATGTCTAAAATTATTTCTAAATACTCAGTATTTCTAAATTCTATCTTAGTATTTACCTGAATAGGCTGGTTTTTGAAATAGTGGCCCTACGAGGAGGGCTTAAAAGTTAAGGGGTCTATTCAAAGGGTTTCAGAATGGTAATTCCCTTTCTATTAATATTTTATTTATGTTTCAACCTTTTGTTACAATGTGAGAAATTATCAAAACAAAACTAAACATGATGAGGATGAGGGGTAGGGATACATGTATGTGCATTTTTAGGCCATAATATATTTCAATCTATAAAAATAAATCTTCACTTACCTTTGCCTGTACTGCATACGAAGCCAGCAAGACAGAGGCTTCAGGTGGGCAGTATATCTCCTCATTGAGTATCTGTTGTTTGACTTGAAGGAAGAACAGATGCTGCGTGATCTCCTGAATAAGCTCCTCGGATACTTCCTCCGGGAAAAACTTGGCGTGGAACGAGAACGGGATCGGATGTATCTTTGGGATGTTCTGCTCTTGCACCTGGAAATAGATGAGACAAAATCGAAAGCTGCATGTACTAGACAGACCAGGAATTAATTGCTCAAAACCTTCACAGCATGTTTAACCCTAACCCTGCCACTTTTTTCAGATTTTTTTCCCCGCGCCGAAAAGTGACCCCAAATATCGCTGTGACCCCCAGGGATTTGAACCACGGACCTCCGGCACACAGGCTTGGGATTTTTCCAGTACACCACGGGTGTCAAGGCTACTTGGCGCAGTATACTGCGCCAAGTATATAAGCTGGGCCGAGCCAGAATTTTTTCGGAAAACTTCCACGCCGTGCTATACAAGCACACTGGCTCATTGGATTCTGTTGGATTTGGCAGTGTTAGGGTAATACTCTCCTAGTGCTGCTTAAAGAATCAGATACACATACAATACAAAAACAGTTGGACAACCCACACTTTATAGTTAAGATGTTCAACCAGTGTAGTGGGGATTGCAGGGGTGGTATTACAATAAGTTTGAGAGTCTCCTCCAGTCAAATATAAACCAATTCGGAATTACTAATATTGTGTAGCAATCACTAAATAAATGCATCTGTCAGGAAACAAATAGTGACAATGTTTTTATAATTTATGACGTTATCATATTTTCAAATAATATTATTAACATAGTAAATGTACTAATTAATAGTACTATTAACCTAGTACTTTCAACTTTTTACCATTTACCTTTGAAGTAATCGCTCCCCTTCAAGTCAGATTTAAATTTAAGGTATCTAAGAACAGCCACAAATGGTACAATTCTGAATTTGCAACAATGGCTTGTAAAAACAAATTTATTAATGGCTTCTAAAAACATTTCAACCACCATCTATAACAGATATTTTGGTGAAAATGATGTGTAAAACTCTCCTTTCTGCTAGAGATATCTCACCTTTTTCTCCATCTTGAGCCATGCATGATAACCTTTATGATCCACAAACTGCAAGCCAAAATACCACATCTCTCTCAACCCTATGGTTCTGCACACGAGCTCAAACAACTGACGGCCACTGGCTTTTAACTGTAAAATAAAAGTTAAAGTGAGTATGATGGTAACTGGCCAAGCGTTTTGAACTCGCCACCCAAAAATGGTGGTGTTGTTACGTATTTTCAAATTGTGATCTGTTTAATTCATCATATCTCAGCAAAACAAAAAGCTATAGTCATGTTTTTGGTCTCATTTAAAAGCTAATTAATATGACTAACAAACCTGTAAATATGAACGATATAGCTTCTCAATTAACGAAGTTGTGGTTGATTGAATTGCGAACAGTCAAGGTGGAGGAGGGGGGAGGAGGAGGGGGGAGGAGGTACACATAAACTCTATGGGAACGGGGTGTTTCGCGTGTGTAAACTTGATTAAATTCACCACTGCTAAAGTACTACAGGGGCTACAAACTTGATTTTGGTCTTAATTTACAGCTAAACAATTCTGCTAATTGTTTTTAATCATTTTGAACTCTTTATGATTGGTTTAGTCTATCAAATACGAACTTTTATGATCGGGGGGGGGGGGGGATATTTTGGTCGATTTTCCGCGTTGAAGAAAAAATTCTGAAAAAAAGTGGGGGGAAGTGTTAGGGTTAAAGGTGTGGTCTCTCGGTACAGTTCAGATCAGATGTAAATTAAAGAACAATCTCAAAGTTTTTGAGTTAGATAAATTTAGACAGTCACACATATACTTCAAATGTATACTTTGGAAGATACAATACAAATTGTCACTCATTTTCTAATTACAAATCCTTTTTAATCTAAATTAGGTCAAAATGGATTAAATGTCACATTTTACATCAAATTCAAAACTCTTCACAACTATTTTCATCAAAACCTTTTTATTTGTTTCTGCTCACTGTATTGTCTCTGGTACCTGTACATTGAGCATATGTACAAGTACCAGAGCCCTGATGTGTATAAAACCAAAAGCAACTTATTTTGAGCACGAGTGTGAAATAGCATTTTGGAATTAAAATCATCTTAAATTTTGTATTCAAAACCTGAACAAGCAAATCAACAAACTCCTAAAAATATCAATATCATAGATTCAACCACAACTAAATTGTACATTATACACACATTTAGATGACTCGTAGTGTCCATAATTGACAAGAGGAAGTCTACCTGAAATCCAATTAAGCCTGTCATAACCTGATTTATACATGATCTTATCCATATCCCAATTGAGACACTGCTTAAGGGTAAGGACCTACACGTACTGCGTGCAGTGTACAAGTAGGATCTGAAAAAGTTGTAATTTGTTTGGGATATCCTGAACATGATAATCCTTTGAAAAACCAGCCAACAACATATTTCTATGAGTCTGTGCCTAACACAATTTTATACAGTAAGGAATGTGCTGACATGGTAACAATGCTACAAAAAACCACCCAAATCAACAAGAATTACCATCTGAAATTTGTCCAAGTTACAAACCAAACAAATAGTTCCTTTTTGATGCCTAATAATCTGATGATAGAATTATAATCATGGTTTTGGGTTAAAATTAAAGGAAGCAGCGACAAACTTTTTAAATGATTTCTGAAGATGTCCACTGTCAATCAATAGAAGTTCGAGGGGAGCCGCTACTTCACCATTTCGGCAGATATTCCATTTGGTTTGTAGAAGATTCTTTGAACTGATTTGTGTTGATACCTTTGTATTAATGTATATGTATGTTGTTGCCTCAAAATGTGGGTTTATCCTTGGTGTAAGACAGCACAGAATTAACCTAGCACAAAATCCTTTATTGATGGATTAAAGGGTTATACAGCTTTATTCCGTAATGGGGTCTTGAGTTGGCTCAAGTCTAACTTATGAATGTCTTACACCAAGGAAACCAACATTTGCCTCAAAAACATTTTCTTTAGCGATCATATTCATACTGATGTGCATCTTGTTCACATCTTTATCAAATCTGTTAATAAATGTTTCACTTAGCAAAAGTAAACACGGTCAAATATCACTTTCCCTTCATGATATTGTATGCCCTAGAAACCTGCACCACATACAAAATAAAAAGCAAACCCAACATCAACAACAAAAACAAGTAAAACAGACAATTAATTTTGGGATCAAAAATGCAAAATATGGTCCTGATATCTGAGCCAAAAAGGGAGTGGTACCGTGTACGTACGTGTATGGGTGTGGTTTTTATTGTTTACTGGTTCTACATGTATTTAAAGGAGCATCCAATCAAGTGGATTGTGGTTGTGATTGTGAATGTGATTAAATCAATGGATTAAAGGGGCATTGAGAGATGTATCGATATACTAAATGAGCAAATAACGTAAAGATAATCATCAACATATCCCAAATCCAAAATATCATACAATTCCGACATCGCCTTCATGCCAAACTAAGCAAATAACGGCACTTCCTGGTTGAGATTTGCCGCGAAAGTCCGTGAGTAAAACTAAGCATAACTTCCGAATTCAGCACCTTAGTTTCGATATGATCATATCGAAACTAAGAAAATCATGAAATTTTATATGAAAAACGGCGAATGTTGGTAAACTGTTTCAGATGGTAGCTAGTATAGTATGCCTAAGTATTACTTTGATGCAAAAAAACTGATTTCCAGGATAATTGAGGGCGCACTCCCATACATATCTCTCAATGCCCCTTTAATAAATGGTGCAAGAAAATACATTTTATTTTTAATTGAGGCTTAATAATAAATATCCCGTTTCAGTTTCTATGAAGAATATTAATTAACAAATAACTATGTAAGCAGTTTATGTTTTGGTTTAAAAATATTAATTGTGATTTAACACTTCCTCCAATTCAGTGGGAGGGACAGTGTAATTACCTTATACCACAGGAACTAAGTAAGCACCACAGTTTTACCTCGCTACTAATCAAATAAAAACCCACATCCAATTCAGATTTCTAATTTCTATTTAAAATAATATTTTCAGGGGTGTGGGGGAGGTGTCAGCAGGGACCTACACATCATGTATTCAATAATTGCTTAAAATCGACTAAATAACAGTCTTACATGTAAGTGGCTATATAAAGCTGCAATATCTAGGTCACATCCTAATCCATCCCCCTGCTGTATTAAACCAGCTCAAGGGGGATGACTTGACTTGCCAATGACTTGCCCTTAAAAAGTAACAATTTGGTATCATTGACTTTGTCACAACACTGTCATCTACAGTAGGGCACTGGAGGACTACTCAATTATACATAGCCCAGCCTCTCTCTTATTGGACAAACATTCAGAGCTTAAAAAAATTAACTAATTTTGAACTGTTTTGGGTTATCCTCGACCTCTCTAATCCTCAATGTCCCAAGAATATTTCTGGAACTAATCCATGCAATCTCTAGCCCTCTTGTGCTGTTTCAGGGGTAGAATTTCGGCGCGAATCTGCGAATCGATTCGCGTAAAATCACTACCTCGTGAATCCAGGTGGATTCGTGCGCAACAAAAAAAATCTTAGTCCAAAACAGGACCTTAGATGACTGGTATTTGACCCTTAGTCAACAAACGTGCGGAATTTGGAAGTTGTGCAAGCTTATAGCCTTATTCTTGATATTATTTTCATTACATTTCGCAATAATCCATGGATTCTCAAAATTGGCGAGAATCTAAATGGACTCTCGCACTGCAGCGCAAATTTCTAGGCCTGTGTTTGGACCAAAGAAAAGAATAATATTTTTAATCACGAAAAATGTATTTTCACCCCCACATTTTTGGATTCTTTGCACATGTTCAGGGGTGAAAAAAGACCCCCAACATTTTGGGCCTTATAGTTGTGTATGCATGCACTTTACAGTCTGGAACTGCCAAGTGCAATGGAAAATGAATTTGAATTAAACTAAGTGTGTACTGCGTTCATGTGGCAAAAACCCTCATAAAGAATGATGCATAACTGGCTGGCAGCAATTACCTGAAAATTGTCTATTGATTAACATTGTAATTTATAAAAAATTAAAACTGCCTTTGTGCTGCATTTCGTTCCAATTGAAAATTGAATGAACAACTCGCACTCAGTACAAAATACAAAGGGGCATGTCGGACACTTCAAAGGTCTTGGTAGTCGACACTATAGTGTTGGTTGGATTTTTTATCAGTTTTGTATGTCCCCCTAGTAATTCTAACATCAAATAATGGATCCTCAATTAAAATTTACATGGGCAAAGTTGCAAAAAACCCTTCGGGTCGGACGTGGGCCCTCGGAATGTTTTGTATACATGCTTCGAAAAAGTACACATTTCAATAAAGTTTAGGGGATATAATAGGCCTAGTGCATTTTTTATTGATGTGGGTTTGTATGAGACATGCCTCTACATCAGGAAAAACAATTTCCACATTCATCTAAAAAAAAATAATACACATAAAAAATAGGTGGGGGTCGGTCGGACGTACATTTTGAAAATAATTCACACAGCGTACGTCCGACCCCCTTTGGGGTACTCCCTCTTTCATCTACAAGTCACATCATTTTGTTATGGTATCAGCCTAGGCCTATATTAAAAGTGTTGATCCTGTATTCCATAATATGAAAGTTTGATGGCTCATTCATTCACCAAATACAGTGTTCCACCCTCTTGAAATGTTGCATAATTCACAAAAGAATGTCCGACCCTACCACTATTTTTACCCCAAAATCATTTTTTTGACTCTCTGCAACAAAATATTGCACAATTTCAGCAAAAAGTATTTATCACTCAGATAAAGTCATGTAGACCTACAATACATGTAGTGACCCTGAAGTTTCCATAAAACCAAAATCAGGTTGAAATAATTTCCAGTGAATGAGAGCTAAGCCTAATAATTATAGGTCAATAAATGCGTATGTCTTTTTTTGAGAGAAATGAGAAAAATCAATGCACGCGCGCTGGTGTTGATGCGAATAATGCCACGACCCCGCAGGGGGAGTGGCATTTGTGAGCAAGTCAACACCAGCCCAAGTGCATTGATTTTTCTCATTTCTCGAGAAACAAAACATACGCATGTATTGACCTAATTCATACACGACCAGGGTTGTAGCTAGGCCAACTTTTGTGCCAGGTGGCAAAATGGCGACCGGACGGGCTCAATATTTTGCTATTTGGTTACATAACTCTCGCGGCTCAGGGGCCGGGATGTTTTTTAGGCTTTTTTAATGCACTTTGAGGGTTCCTGCCGCATCATTTCTTGTTTTGTTTTTGTTGTTTTTTTACATTTTTTTTTAGAGTGCCAGGTGGCCTAGCCCCGTGCCAGGCGGGCCCGCCCGGCGCCGCCTGGCGTAGCTACAACCCTGTACACGACACTATACGAATCAAAATTTACAATTTTAAGCATACTTTTGATCTATTTATTAACAAGTTTGCTAACACCCGCAGTGAAAATCGGTGAACCCTTGCTGCGAGAACAACGAATCAAAACAAAGCGCACGGTGTGTGAATTGTTCGGCACACACGCGGAGTGCCGTTAGACACTTTCAATGCACTCCGCGTATTTTAGTTTCTTGCTTTCTGATTGGTTCGACACTGCCAAGAGTGTATGAATGATAAATATAGTGATTTGACCTGTGGTGGTTGACCTATTTTAAGGCTATTTACGGAATTGCCCAAAATATGATCACATTCAAAATTATCACGATGCAACCAGGTTGTGCATGTTTCACGAAATGAAAGCGATAGTATCTGTATCTGTTCAATACTGCAACAAACTCCACTGCGGGATATTTATAGTTGCAGACGCGGCTAGCTGACGTGGTTAATGGTGGGCCCCCCTTATGAAAGATGACATCTGCATATTATTAAGTTTGGATTTGAAGGCTTCAACAGATGTGGATTCCCTAGTGTTGGCGGGCAGAAGATTCCACTCCACTGTGGTTCTTGGCAGGAAGGAGAATTTTAGACAGTCTTTCTTTGAAGTCTGGTGATTGAATGAGATTGATGCTGATTTGCGTGTAGATATACCCCCTTGTGGTTTAGTTTGGAGCTGGTCTGTATTTCTGGCGACTTTTGAGCTGGTCTGTATTTCTGGCGACTTTGAGCTGGTCTGTATTTCTGGCGACTTTGATAGGCCAACAAACACAGTTCCATTCCAATGTGTTCGTTCAATTATAAATCCAATTCAGTACCAGTCTCAGTGGATTTTTGATGCATATGAAATGATTAATAATCAAGTTCAATCATCAATCAAACGCTTCATTTATTTATGACTTCTTTTTTTTAAACATTTTATTTATAAAAAAACATAGGCCTAGGCCCTACAAAAAAAACCAAATCTTTTTAATATTTCATGATTTGCACAACAAGACAAAATACAAATATTGAAAATAGGGGTATAATTATAGTTTATAATAATAAGTTGGATGGCCTCATCTCAGCATGTCGGGTTAGCAAATGCAGGCACTTCATTGACTAGTTGTGCTGCAGCATTCACTGCAGGCCAGACCACCCGTGGCATGCGCAACGGAAAAAAAAATAATAACAGCAAGTACTCACATCGATGCTGAACTCCATTTCGGCGTCCATGGTGGACACTCGCACGCTGAAATTACGGGGTTTTCTGCGTACGAGCGACATCTTGTTTTAATACCTCAATTCCTCGGTGTGATGTTATTGACAATATTCAATCAAAGGGCGTTTAAATCTGATGATGGCTTTTCTCGTCATCACACTGGAACGCTAATGAGATTCGCTCTGTGATTGTGCTTTGCGGCGTTTTGTTTTGGTGGGGTCATTTCAGGTCAATGATCTTGACCAGTGTTTTTCCCTGATGACATTTTAAGTTTAAATGCTACATTTTCTATTTTCTGATGTAAATTGGACATTTTTATAGACAAAATCATGTACTGACATATAAAAAGGAGTATACCAAAATAAAATTTGAAGACAAAGTTGTTAGACATGATATTGAAGAAAAACATGTTGGTGTTGAGAATCAAATGTCGCACATTCCAAAGCCACTTTCTAGAATAGCTGAATAGGTGAGTACTCGATTTACGGTAATATTAAAATCCAATAATTTTCAGGGTTCCGTACCACTACAGTGCAGTGAACAGATGAACAGAGACGAGGGGCTAAATGCGATGCAGCACATTACAAGGGACTTTGCGGCTGTGTGTTTTCAAGATATATATGAAAGAAGACAGAAAAAATAAAGGAAACAATAAGAATTTAGGAGCCAATTTCATTCATAAAATCTTAATGCCTTGATAAATTTTGAAAAATGTTGTGTCATTTTAAAGCTTAGAAAATGCTTTGAACAAATTTAATCTTGCCATTTTTCTTATCATAATTATTAATTATATTTTAACTATAATTATATATTATTTAAAATTAAAATATTCTAAAGTGTAATAGTAGCTATAGCAATTTAAATGAAAGATGTATAGCACAACTTAATAATATGTCAACATTCTATCACAACCTAATAGTAGTATGGCTGAGAACAAAGTCAGCTATGAATGTAGATGAAATAGATTATCCAAGTCAAGAAATTGTATGGAACAATGCGTGTGTTCAATGCTCTGGAAACACACAGTACACACTGTATTTTACAGATTGGATTAAAAGCTGGGTTTGTCAGTATGTCAAGCTTATATGAAAATGATGCATTTCTATCCATGTCAGAAATAAGTAAGAGAATTAAAAGGCCTGGAGGAATTATGCTACAATATATAACAATCAAATCAGCAGTCCCAAAAAACTGGAAAAAAAGAATCAAGCCAAATAAAACTGTTAAACAGACGATTGGTCTTATGATTAATTCTGCTTTCCTGCCAATAGAAAAATGTAATTCTAAAACTGTGCGTAACATATTGACATCAAGAATAACAGTTAGACCAATAAGTGAACGTTTTTGGGAGACAAAATTCCCCAACTATGTTTTTCAGTGGAGTGATATATGGAGAAATGCAACATGTTCAATAAAAGAAGCCAAACTTGTAACCATGAATTGGAAAATACTTTGCAATATTTATCCGACTAGAATATTACTACTTAAAATGGGTAAAGCTAACAATGATGTATGTGAAAATCATGTGAATGTAAACATGCTGAAAAGCAAATGAAAATGTGTAAACACGCTGAAAAGCATATGACAATTTGCTTATATGATTTGCAATAAACAGGCTGAAAAATATATGAAAATGTTATGTAATGATATGCAATGAACATGATTGTAAACATGCCAAAAATGCATATGAAAATGTATAAACTTGCTGAAAAGCATATGAAAATGTGCTATACATGATATACGTAATGTTATGCAATGCATGATGTAAACATGATAAAAAGCATATGATATGAAATGTAAACATGATGAAACTATGTAAAATGTGAAAATTATGTGTTATACATTTAACGATAATACAATGAAACTATGTGAATGGTGAAAGTTATGATAGTAATAAACAATAAAAGATAAAAATTAAAAAAATTATATTTTGTGTGAGTGTAATAAGTTCTTTTATTTTTGGGTAGGCCTGTCCCCTTGCACCACACACCACATTTTCGTATATTATTTAAGATAACAAATTCTCACAAGACCCCTAAACATTATGAAAACTCACTTGGATAATATGAAAGACCACTACATCAAACATGATCAATAACCAAAAAGAGAGAAGAAAAATATCCTTCATGACCAGATCCCTCCTTAAAAAGCTCTAGTCATCTGTTTCGGAGTTTTACTGATATATGTGCATTCTTAAAGGTATATGACCCGATCAATTTTTTGGGGCTATGATTTTTTTTTCACATCACGATATTTTGGTATCAGAAGAATCCCCATATTTTTCTCATTATGTCTGTAAAATATTAGGGGCCAGAAATGTTTCATTTGGAAATTATAGGCTAAAATGTGGTGAATTACTGCCAAAGGTGGTTAACCACCAACCAGTCTCAATGGGCACATGTCTTTTGACCTTGCGCTTCTAAAAATAGAACCATTGGAGTTATGCAACTCAAACTTTGGAATGCAACAATTTTAAGGATGACCTTTCATGTAAAATAGAAAACATCCAGTTGAAAATCGGGTCATCTACCTTTAATAGCTTCCAAAATTCATCCCGACAACCCAAATCTACACCTTTATTAATTTAATCCATATCACATTGCCATATGTTTAAAAAGATCCATCCATCCTGTACATCCATCCGTATCCGTCCATAGGCCCCCTACATATGATTTTATGTGAAACAAGGTATTTAAAAAAAACTGGACGGGGGAGATAGAAGACTGTTGAAAGTTCAAGAACAGACATTAACAAACAGCGTTGCTACTATGTTTCCTAACAATTTAACTCTAAGGGATTCAAAAGTGTTTTTGATATCAAATGAAAGGTCCCATATCTCATTACACTGATGATGCCCTTAAATCTAGAATAGGGTCAACAACCTTTAAGACGTATGGTTAACATTGATGAAGAAGTTGGATTGGGGTAATTAAAGTTGTATGGTGGACACCGAATCATTCAGAAATATTATAAGGACACATTGAGAAATAGGTTATGTAAAACTTTTTTTATGAAAGACTGGTACCTTCTGTTTAAAGTTTGAAAATGAAAATAGGCTTATCCATTTTATTTGCGGCGGTTTTAGACTTTGCTAAACATGCTCAGCATTATCAGTCCCGGGCATCAGTGCACGCAGTGTACGTATACAACACACTGACCCATCTGCAGGCCGTCAGCTACGCGGAAATCTCTGCACAACGCATGTATACCATACGCCAACATTTCCACCCTGAAAGTACGTTGTGAAATTGCCGTTTTTTGGTCGAAGTCATGACTAAATTATTATGAAACTCCAGAATTTATCGCAAATGATGTGTATTATAAAAACAATCGATGACAGAAAATAAAATTTATTGATAAATGTGGATTTTTAAGGGGCTGAAGTCGACAGGTTTTCTAGCGATACATAGTCATTGGGAATACTACGCATCGCAAACAGTCGCGATTTAAACAAATTGTTGACACTTTTTAGAGGTGAATAATGATTTTTAAAATAGTTTAGCCAATAATCTGAGAAGAGTTAGAATCTACAGATTTTTTAACTAAATAGAGGAGGGTGTACACTTTTATTTGGTACCTTGGCCAATGTTCAAGTTTTACAACAAGTATTTTTCTTATTTATTTTGAAATATTTACCAAGTTATTTGGAGATTTGATGAGGTATTCATCTCAGTCAATCAAACAAAGGCATTCAAGCCGTAGCGTTGTATTATTCCATGATGGTTTTAGATTACATATTCTTGGTGAAATTATACACCGATATGGCTTGAAAAATAACATACCAGTATATAATTTCCTACGAGAATTGAAATCTGATGATCCAGTATCAAACAACAACGTCCAAAATGTCTCAAGAAATATTCCAAAATGTCTCCGGCCGTCCATACCATCGATGTATTCATACACACGCAGTTGTATACACCCGGGCATACACCACTACAGCACTGCATGGCAAAGGTCGAGGGGTTGTTGCCATATCATTGGGCTAATCATATTGAAGGGTTCACCTAGACTGTAACTCTCAGCCGCCCTCTTATGTCGCTATCTTGCAGGCTCCGATATTTGTACAGCTTTAGCGTCCGTACGGTAATATTGATGACTGGGGGATGTAGCCTAGGGTTCGCCATAATCATTGGGCTAATTGCGAGAGCCAAGGCAACACGGAACAAAGAGGCCGTGCCGTGGCCGTGGACTCAGTGACTCAGTATATTACTAAATCATATAATATAATACAAAATAGCATCCAAATAGCTTAGTATATTACTAAATGGCATCCAAATAGCTGAAATAACTTACTGTGTCCTCTTACCTTCATATTATAACAATATCAATTACATTTTACAACAAAATCGCTTCAGAAGATGATTAATGCAAGTTATTAGCAAATGCCGCGAATTTTAGGGGTTTGTGAAAAGGTTACGACTTAGAAACGTCGTTTCAAATGACGGGCTCGTCATCTCCCCCGTCAAAAATTTCAAATGCGGTGAGCCACAGGCGATAAGCTGTAGCATAAATACTGGAAGAATTTATGACTGTATAGTGACTAGATCTGAAATAGATCAGTGGCGTAGCTAGGATTTTTTTCAGGGGGGGGGGGGGGGGGGGGGGGGGCGGGGGCAAGATTTCTAAAATTTTCGTAAAAGGTTGCCCCAATTTTTTTTCTAGTGACTTACCTCGTGAAATTCACGTAAGTGGGGGGGGGGGGGGGGGGCGGTCAAAAAATTCGCACGCACAATCCAAAAAAAACCCGCTCAGTCACAAAAAATCGCATAGTAAATGTACTACATGTACAATTTAACTGAAAAAACTGAAAAATCACGAAATTTTGCGTTTTAAAGCCCAAATTGAAAATTTGAGTTCTTGCTAATCAAAATTAAACTATAGGCCAGTTCTCAAGACCTACTTTTTTGAGAAAAAAAATCAGTTCGAGAGACCCTATTTTACGTCATTTGCCCCCCCCCCCCCCCCCCCCCCTGAGCTACGCCACTGAAATAGATCTTGTGTTTACCATACTCTGATCTCTATTACCCCATCCAGTGTCCATCGGAGGCAGCTTGCTAGCCCAACGATGCAACGTGTATAACTACTAGCAGTTACAGTATGACCTGTGATGTCTTGGATAATCATGGTCAGGATGGTGTGCATTTAGCCCGGGGGGGGGGGGGGGTGGGCACTGACATTTGAAAAGGGTATAGGTATGTGCCGCGCTGAAGACCCCCTTTTTCACCCTCTGCTGCTAGCTCTTATGACCCCCCTTTTAAGCCTGCATCAGTTCTAAAGACCCCAATTTTATTGAAAACTGAAAAATCACGAAATTTTGCGTTCTAAAGCCCAAATTGAAAATTTGAGTTCTTGCTAATCAAAATTAAACTATAGGCCAGTTCTCAAGACCTACTTTTTTGAGAAAAAAAATCAGTTCGAGAGACCCTATTTTACGTCATAAATCCAATTAGTTCATTTCTGTAGCCCCCCCCCCCCCCCTTTTTGAGACCCTTTGCGGCACACCCCTACCCCCAAAAAAGTTGAGTGCCCAGCGTGGGCATCTGTCAGCGTGGGCATCTGTCAGCGTGGGCATCTGTCAGCGTGGGCATCTGTCAGCGTGGGCATCTGTCAGCGTGGGCATCTGTCAGCGTGGGCATCTGTCAGCGTGGGCATCTGTCAGCGTGGGCATCTGTCAGCGTGGGCATCTGTCAGCGTGGGCATCTGTCAGCGTGGGCATCTGTCAGCGTGGGCATCTGTCAGCGTGGGCATCTGTCAGCGTGGGCATCTGTCAGCGTGGGCATCTGTCAGCGTGGGCATCTGTCAGCGTGGGCATCTGTCAGCGTGGGCATCTGTCAGCGTGGGCATCTGTCAGCGTGGGCATCTGTCAGCGTGGGCATCTGTCAGCGTGGGCATCTGTCAGCGTGGGCATCTGTCAGCGTGGGCATCTGTCAGCGTGGGCATCTGTCAGCGTGGGCATCTGTCAGCGTGGGCATCTGTCAGCGTGGGCATCTGTCAGCGTGGGCATCTGTCAGCGTGGGCATCTGTCAGCGTGGGCATCTGTCAGCGTGGGCATCTGTCAGCGTGGGCATCTGTCAGCGTGGGCATCTGTCAGCGTGGGCATCTGTCAGCGTGGGCATCTGTCAGCGTGGGCATCTGTCAGCGTGGGCATCTGTCAGCGTGGCCCGGCATGCTGTCAGCGTGGCCCGGCATGCTGTCAGCGTGGGCATGCTGTCATGTCCTGTTGTTGAGTTCCAAGATGAGCAAAAGCCTACTGCAAGCAGGTGTCTAAAAGAAGGGCAACACATTGCTGTTTTCAGAATTTTAATTTTAAGGGGACCATTAATAAAATCATATTGAAAACTTTAGGGGTATTAAACGCAAAAAGTCCCATATGAAATCAACCTACGCTTCGTTATCCTAATTCACCACACGCTGTGTACTATCGGGACTCTAGGACTCTTCCATTGCACTCAATAGGGGTGAAGTAAACAATACACACACTAATGCCGCTTGAACATTTCACCATAAACATTTATTTGTAAGCAATAAAACAATTCAGTAATATTGCAACGTGAAATATTAATACAACAATTAACGTGAGGTATTGTGACTAAGGGTGAGAATTTCGGGTAATTCTATACCCGGGTAGGCCCCTACCCGAAATATTTTTCGGGCGGGTACCGGGGTACCCGAAATTCAAAAAAAAAAAAAAAGTTTTTTTTTAATTTAATTTTTTTTTTTTAAAAGTAAAACACAGGAGTTGACTTGACTCGTATTTGTATTCTTATCAAAAGTATGATGGAATTTCAAAATGTGCTCCCCCAAGAAAAAAAGAATAAAACGGACCTTTTCCAATTCGTTTTTTATTTTTTTGATGACATTTTCATACTATCATTTATCAATACAAAGGTCAATAAATTATTCATTTCACCATTTTGGCGCCCGTTGTTTTCCTAGCCTGTTTAGCGGTGCATGTAACTCTTGTACCGTTTCATATAGATTTCGGCTCCTTGTTGACATCTATATTCTCTCCATTTCTATTACAAAAGGCTGACCTCTCTGGTATCTACAAAGAATAAAACGGACCTTTTCCAATTCGTTTTTTATTTTTTTGATGACATTTTCATACTGTCATTTATCAATACAAAGGTCAATAAATTATTCATTTCACCATTTTGGCGCCCGTCGTTTTCCTAGCCTGTTTAGCGGTGCATGTAGGCCTAACTCTTGTACCGTTTCATATAGATTTCAGCTACTTGCTGACATATTCTGTCCATTTCTATTACAAAAGGCTACGGTGGCCCTGAAGGGTCATGACGAGTTAACCAGATGATGACATGACGAGATAAATGACGAGATAATTGCGAGATAATTTACAGATGACGTGATAATTGACGAGATAATTGCGAGATAATTTACAGATGACGTGATAATTGACGAGATGACGAGATAAATTACAGATGACGTGATAATTGACGAGATAATTGCGAGATAATTTACAGATGACGTGATAATTGACGAGATAATTTACAGATGACGTGATAATTGACGAGATGACGAGATAATTTACAGATGACGTGATAGTTGACGAGATAATTGCGAGATAATTTACAGATGACGTGATAACTGACGAGATAATTGCGAGATAATTTACAGATGACGTGATAATTGACGAGATAATTGCGAGATCATTTACAGATGACGTGATAATTGACGAGATGACGAGATAATTTACAGATGACGTGATAATTGACTACATAATTGCGAGATAATTTACAGATGACGTGATAATTGACTACATAATTGCGAGATAATTTACAGATGACGTGATAATTGACTACATAATTGCGAGATAATTTACAGATGACGTGATAATTGTCGAGATGACGAGATAATTTACAGATGACGTGATAATTGACTACATAATTGCGAGATAATTTACAGATGACGTGATAATTGACTACATAATTGCGAGATAATTTACAGATGACGTGATAATTGACTACATAATTGCGAGATAATTTACAGATGACATGATAATTGTCGAGATGACGAGATAATTTACAGATGACGTGATAATTGACTACATAATTGCGAGATAATTTACAGATGACGTGATAATTGACTACATAATTGCGAGATAATTTACAGATGACGTGATAATTGACTACATAATTGCGAGATAATTTACAGATGACGTGATAATTGTCGAGATGACGAGATAATTTACAGATGACGTGATAATTGACTACATAATTGCGAGATAATTTACAGATGACGTGATAATTGACTACATAATTGCGAGATAATTTACAGATGACGTGATAATTGACTACATAATTGCGAGATAATTTACAGATGACGTGATAATTGACTACATAATTGCGAGATAATTTACAGATGACGTGATAATTGTCGAGATGACGAGATAATTTACAGATGACGTGATAATTGACTACATAATTGCGAGATAATTTACAGATGACGTGATAATTGACTACATAATTGCGAGATCATTTACAGATGACGTGATAATTGTCGAGATGACGAGATAATTTACAGATGACGAGATGACGAGATGACGAGATGACGAGATGACGAGATGACGAGATGACGAGATGACGAGATGACGAGATGACGAGATGACGAGATAATTTACAGATGACGAGATAATTTACAGATGACGTGATAATTGACGTGATAATTGCGAGATAATTTACAGATGACGTGATAATTGACTACATAATTGCGAGATAATTTACAGATGACGTGATAATTGTCGAGATGACGAGATAATTTACAGATGACGAGATGACGAGATGACGAGATGACGAGATGACGAGATGACGAGATGACGAGATGACGAGATGACGAGATGACGAGATGACGAGATGACGAGATGACGAGATGACGAGATGACGAGATGACGAGATGACGAGATGACGAGATGACGAGATGACGAGATGACGAGATGACGAGATAACAGTTTTGCCAATACCGCTATTTCGTCGCCCAATAATTGGGCTCCCTCTGAATTTGACTTGTGTGCCGCGTGTTGAAAAGGTGTGCTTTGGCTAAAAATTGGGCTACTTTCAACTCGGAGTCCGGGCGGTTCCTAACAGAGTAAAGCGTGGCGTCGAAACATATAACGCGTCAGACACTAGCTATTGTTGTGGGGAGGTCATAAACCCCCTAACTGGCAAAACGCTATCGATTACTGTCTCCCAGTCCAATTAAACTTGTCTCGTGCATGTCGTGTGTAGGAATAGGCATGTACATGATTGTATGCAGGGACGGTAATTACTGTTTTATTAATTAGCAGAATAGTTCCCCACTTGTTTCTATAATAATTCTTCATAATATAATAATTTTCTCCAAATTGTCAATGTTACATTAGTTTTAATAATTTATTGTTCATCATTGCTTGCAAGATGTATGTTCGAAAGGTAAATCAAATGAATAAATTAACTTATAATGTTTAAAGCTGTATTTCACTAAATAATTACCATGTTGTGGCAAGTTGATGAACTCCCGGATGAACTCTGCACGCCTATAAACCATAAATAGACTTGTTTTAACAAAGGTAATACTGTGAATTTTAAATTTGACATAATATTAACATTTTCCACGCGGCTATTGGTTTTATATTGTATAAAACAGATTTTTCAGAAACCTTTCCCAACTTTCCACGTCTATCTCAAGGATTACAGAACCAATACCAGGCATGTTTGTACTTATTTCCATGCATTTCTCTTCGTGATGCAAAAATGGTAATTTAATTCAACATTTTTGAAACATTTTGTAAAGTTTTGGAATGTCGTCTACAGATGCTTGCCGCGTGGAAAGTGTTAAACGGCTTTAGGTTGGTTATTTGTTGTCGTCTGAAACTTTGCCAGACCATATTGCCATGGACGGCGTAATATACAACCAATTGTCTTCAGATTTGGAGAATGTATTATTAGACACATAGTTGAGTTTAGGATACAAATGATTTGTATACATGTCATCGTCTGTGTAAAATTAGAGGTCAAAGTTCAAAATGTTTACGAAATAATTACTATTTTCGGCATGTTTAAGATCTTCGCACGACTATAATTTGAATTAATTTTAAAAAGGTAATAACATTGACATCCCCCAAGTGTTGGCAATTTATATTTGACCCAATAGTCACCTTATGAGATTAGTAAATGCTATAATTTAACATGCCTAGTAGTATTGGTTCTGTAATTTTTGAGATAAGACTTTGAATAATTGGGAAATGTTTTTGAAAAATGTTTTGTAAATGGTAAAACTATAGTAATAGCCAGGTGGAAAGTGTTAAATTCAAACATTTACGTTAACATATTCTAGGACAATTTAGCGCGCCTGAAACACATCATTTTGCACTACAACAAGTTGGAGGGTATCAAGTGTACCTGCTTTCGGACTAAATAAAATAGCTATATTTAAAATACCAATTGTGGTCTGCTTAAATTTAGAAATTCAAACGGGAAAGTATAAAACATGAAGCATCTAACAACAGAAAACATTTATCCAATAAATTAGATAAATTTGAAGAATAGGCGCCACGCGGCAAAAACTATGTCGGGCGGGAACTGAGAGTTAATCAAATTGTATCGTAAAGAAAGATATAACAGTTTTATTCCGTAAAATTTTTGAACTGGAATTATATTCGATTCTTCGAATAATAAAGAATGTTGTTTATCATTCCTATGAATTAATACTTCAAGGTCAATTTCAAATGTTTATCAAAGACATTTCGATAAAATTGTGAACATCCTGATAAATATTATTATATACCGAAGCCTACCAATATTGCTTTAAAAGTATTTCAATAATTCGCCATCATCATGTTTAATCTGAGACTAATTAGTCTCAGGTTTAATTAACCATTGCTATCTAATAGAGTAAGTTGCAATCTTCAGTAGATAGCAAATCTATCAAAGTAAATTGCTATCTTCAGTGATAGCAAGTCTATCAGAGTAAGTTGCTATCTTCAGTAGACACCAAGTCTATTAGAGTAAGTTGCTATCTTCAGTAGATAGCAAATCTATCAGAGTAAATTGCTATCTTCAGTGATAGCACGTCTATCAGAGTAAGTTGCTATCTTCAGTAGACACCAAGTCTATTAGAGTAAGTTGCTATCTTCAGTAGACACCAAGTCTATTAGAGTAAGTTGCTATCTTCAGTAGATTGCAAATCTATCAGAGTAAATTGCTATCTTCAGTGATAGCAAGTCTATCAGAGTAAGTTGCTATTACTGAAGATAGCAATTTACTCTGATATATTTGCTATCTACTGAAGATAGCATAGATAGCAACTTATTCTGATATATAATACTTGCTATCTACTGAAGATAGCAATTTACTCTGATACACTTGCTATCTACTGAAGATAGCAACTTAATCTGATAGACTTGCTATCTTATCTACTGAAGATAGCAACTTACTCTGATATACTTGGTGTCTACTGAGATAGCAGCTTACTCTGATAGACTTGCTATCTACTGAATAAAGCAACTCACTGTGATTACTTGCTATCTACTGAAGATAGCATAGATAGCAACTTATTCTGATAGACTTGGCATCGAATGAAGGAAGCAATTTACTCTGTTAGGAACCGCCCGAAATAACTCCGAGTTGAAGGTAGCCCAATTTTTAGCAAACCACACCACAGCTTTTCAACACGCGGCACACTAGTCAAAATCAAAAGTAGCCCAATTGGGCGACGAAATCGTGGTATTGGCAAAACTGTTATCTGTAAATTATCTCGCAATTATGTAGTCAATTATCACGTCATCTGTAAATTATCTCGTCATCTCGTCATCTCGTCATCTCGTCATCTCGTCATCTCGTCATCTCGTCATCTCGTCATCTCGTCATCTCGTCATCTCGTCATCTCGTCATCTCGTCATCTCGTCATCTGTAAATTATCTCGTCATCTCGACAATTATCACGTCATCTGTAAATTATCTCGCAATTATGTAGTCAATTATCACGTCATCTGTAAATTATCTCGCAATTATCTCGTCAATTATCACGTCATCTGTAAATTATCTCGTCATCTGTAAATTATCTCGTCATCTCGTCATCTCGTCATCTCGTCATCTCGTCATCTCGTCATCTCGTCATCTCGTCATCTCGTCATCTCGTCATCTCGTCATCTCGTCATCTCGTCATCTGTAAATTATCTCGTCATCTCGACAATTATCACGTCATCTGTAAATTATCTCGCAATTATCTCGTCAATTATCACGTCATCTGTAAATTATCTCGCAATTATGTAGTCAATTATCACGTCATCTGTAAATTATCTCGTCATCTCGACAATTATCACGTCATCTGTAAATTATCTCGCAATTATGTAGTCAATTATCACGTCATCTGTAAATTATCTCGCAATTATGTAGTCAATTATCACGTCATCTGTAAATTATCTCGCAATTATGTAGTCAATTATCACGTCATCTGTAAATTATCTCGCAATTATGTAGTCAATTATCACGTCATCTGTAAATTATCTCGTCATCTCGTCAATTATCACGTCATCTGTAAATTATCACGCAATTATCTCGTCAATTATCACGTCATCTGTAAATTATCTCGCAATTATCTCGTCAGTTATCACGTCATCTGTAAATTATCTCGCAATTATCTCGTCAACTATCACGTCATCTGTAAATTATCTCGTCATCTCGTCAATTATCACGTCATCTGTAAATTATCTCGCAATTATCTCGTCAATTATCACGTCATCTGTAAATTATCTCGCAATTATCTCGTCAGTTATCACGTCATCTGTAAATTATCTCGCAATTATCTCGTCAACTATCACGTCATCTGTAAATTATCTCGTCATCTCGTCAATTATCACGTCATCTGTAAATTATCTCGCAATTATCTCGTCAATTATCACGTCATCTGTAAATTATCTCGCAATTATGTAGTCAATTATCACGTCATCTGTAAATTATCTCGTCATCTCGTCAATTATCACGTCATCTGTAAATTATCTCGCAATTATCTCGTCAATTATCACGTCATCTGTAAATTATCTCGCAATTATGTAGTCAATTATCACGTCATCTGTAAATTATCTCGCAATTATGTAGTCAATTATCACGTCATCTGTAAATTATCTCGTCATCTCGTCAATTATCACGTCATCTGTAAATTATCTCGCAATTATGTAGTCAATTATCACATCATCTGTAAATTATCTCGCAATTATGTAGTCAATTATCACGTCATCTGTAAATTATCTCGCAATTATGTAGTCAATTATCACGTCATCTGTAAATTATCTCGTCATCTCGTCAATTATCACGTCATCTGTAAATTATCTCGCAATTATCTCGTCAATTATCACGTCATCTGTAAATTATCTCGCAATTATCTCGTCATTTATCTCGTCATGTCATCATCTGGTTAACTCGTCATGACCCTTCAGGGCCACCGTAAAAGGCTGACCTCTCTGGTATCTACAAAGAATAAAACGGACCTTTTACAATTCGTTTTTTATTTTTTTGATGACATTTTCATTAATGTAGATTTGCCATTCCTGGTTCACCCTGTACTGTAATACATGAACAACTAAATCTGTATAAGTATAATGTACACTTTCGTTTTCCTGCATCTCCAATTAAGATATTTTGATTTTGAAATAAATTGTATTTTTACATAGAAAACAGTGTTGAAAAAATCATACTTTTGATAAGAATGAAATAATTTAGTATAAGATCTTAGGTAAGGAGTTGTTGTCCCTCATGGTGTGGGTCAAGGGGTTTTATGTGGGTTCTTAAGGGTCAAATACGAGTCAACTAAGGTCATGTGTTTTACTTGGAAAAAAAAAAAAATGTAAAAAAGAAAAGAAAAAAAAGATTTTTTTATTATTTATTTTTATTTTAAATTTCGGGTATCCGGGTACCAAATTTGGCACCCGGGACTGGAAATTTCGGGCGGGACTCGATTACCCGGGACTCGCTCCCAACCTTAATTGTGACCATTTTTAAATGACGAACTACAGCTGAATAGTTAATGTAATATACTTTTACACCCCTGTAGCGATAGTTCCGCAACCCAAACATGTGGATCGATGTCGTATTGTATGTGTATTGTGTTGTATTGATTCACTGACCAAAACATCCGCTGAGCCAAGAT
The DNA here is from genome assembly GCA_035610835.1 of Ophiura sarsii. NCBI lineage: Eukaryota > Metazoa > Echinodermata > Ophiuroidea > Amphilepidida > Ophiuridae > Ophiura > Ophiura sarsii. The sequence goes on along the minus strand of CM069441.1, from coordinate 73,853,114 downwards.
TTTGCCTAAAATAGTCCTGATTGGTGTGAAAAAACGCGGGTAGTTCCTTTCAACCAATCATATTATATTTTCCATCAATCTCTGAGGAATTTTGTCTAGTTTAGTTTAGTTTATTTTATTTATTAGAACATACGCTTTTACAACAGCGGCACACGTCTTTAAAAACGGTGCGTTCTTAACAAAAATAACAATATACATACAAATTTTTAAAAAATGTACAAAAATGAGACCTTCAATTTTACCCATGAACACCAAGGCTATATACAGATGTGGGATAAAAATAGAGAGTCAAAAATATAAACATACATATAAAATTACTAATAAATTAAAAGTAAAACGAGGACTTCAGAGCATGAATTGAAAGCATAAACACAATTCAATGAACTGTGGACTGAGAATTCTTTAGGCCTGACCTATGTGTCCAAGCCTTTTTAAGATATGATTTACAATACTTGTCAAAAATGTTATCAATGTTAGAATACAAATTGGATAGAAAAGTAGGCAGAAATTGATGAACATTGCTACCCAGAACAAAACATTTTTGGATAGACAGATCACTGCCAATGAAAAAATCCCAAACAAAAACATAACCTGCTTCAAAAAGAGAAATTTTGAGGTTATTCATTTCAGTGTTGCGAATGTCATTATAAGACTTACATTGAAACAAAAGGTGATTGACATCTTCCATTCCGTCATTGCAAAGAGAGCATGTACCAGAAATATTAATATCCCAAATACTGATCTTCTTGTCTAATGCCAAAGTATTGGAACGGGCTTTGAATTTTAAACTTGCCCCATAAAAATCAAGTTTATCAAGAAGATAATCTTCAAGAAAAGGTGTACTTTTAAATTTGACATAATCACTTAGTGATGATTTTTGACAAGCATTGTCATACCACAACACATCAACATTTAGAGAATGAATTTGTTTGAAATTACCTACTATATCATAATTATTATCTACGTGCCTTTTAAACATGTAGCCTACATCATTATCACAAAGAGTATTCTTAATCGATTGTAACCACTTCCACTTCAGACTACCAGTATCGTTAATTCTGTAAAGTGCATTGAAAACAAGTTTAGGCCACCTATACAGATCCATATCGATAAGTCTAGAGAAGTACTTGACTTTGATCAAATCATGCATACTTTTGAAGTTGCTCCAACCCAGATCACCAAGAAGGGCCGACGCGGGAGTATTTCTTGGTGCTTTTAAAATAACTCTTGCCATTTGAAGTTGCAATTTATCAAGCCTTTTATAATCACAATCGCTTAATGATGAAACAGCGCACGCGTAGTTGATCATGGGAAGTGCTAATGATTTCCAAAGAATATTGCCGTAGTATACGCGGTTGAAGTCATCTTGATTGTCAATAATGGATTTGATGTAACCATTTATTCTGTTACCCTTTTTAATCACTTCAGAAATGTGATGATGGTCAGAAAGATTTCTGCTAATGTGCACACCTAGATACTTGTAAGTATCTACCTCAGAAAGATAGTTATCGCCTAATTGCCAAAGTCGATGCTTATTAGTGCGCTTGCCAACGATTAGAACATTAGACTTGCTATGGTTAAAGCCAAGACGCCATTTATGCGAGAAGTTAGCGGCAATATTAAGCATGTTTTGTAAATCGTGTTCATTATTAGCAATCAAAACGACATCATCAGCCCAAAACAGACATTTAATGTTGACACCCATCATATGAATCCCTGCGTTAGAGTGTTCGTCAAGCATTTTAGATAATTCCTGAATATATAAACAAAACAGGATCGGACTCAACACACAACCTTGCTTTACACCTTCATCTACATCGAAAAAATCTGTTACAATGTCACCGAATTTGACATTACATTGAACATTTTCATATAAACCATTCAGTATTTTCCAAATTTTCCCTCTAATACCTAGTTTCCAAGCAACTGTTAAAAGACCATTTCTCCAAACCGTATCAAAAGCCTTTCGGAAGTCCAGGAATGCCATGTAGGTGTTTTTTTTCTCAGCAAGTCTTGCAGCAGCAATACCTTTCAGAGACACAATGTGATCTTCACACCTATGATCTTTGCGGAAACCTCCCTGCACCTCCGAAAGAATATTATTATCTTCAATGTACATAGAGATGTTGTTAGCAATAATACGATTGAAAATCTTTGAGACACACGATGTGAGAGTGATGCCCCTGTAATTATTCAGATCATTTTTACTCCCCTTCTTGAAAATGGGAATAATAATACCCTTATTCCAATCTTTAGGTGTATCTTCTAAGTCAAGAAATCGATTGAAAAGTTTGGTAAGTGAATTCACCAAGCCGTCCCCTCCGTTCTTAAGAATCTCATTTGTAATTAGGTCCAAACCGGGGGACTTATTATTTTTAGAATTCTTAATAGCATCGTCCACGTCCTGGGGCATTATAACAAAGTCATGCATAACTAGGCTGGGTAAATTCTGATCAATGCCAGTATTGTTTTTGATGTCATAAACCAATTTATCAACTTCATTATCATGATTAGTACTGGCATTCAAAGCCATGTCCATTTTACCAAGCGTGTTCCAATAATGCATAATTGATTCTTTCATAACCTTTAGTATTCTGTGACGTAAGCGTAATTTTCGATCAGACGCTTCCATAAATTTTGCCATTGAATTTAGTACACCGACCCACGTAAAATGTACCTAAATCATGCTATTTTGTCAATGCGTGGCATTCTTTTCTGCTAAAAGTGTAATTTTTATTTGGGAAAACGCGGGTTTATCTCAAATTTTAAATTGTAAGTGTTTGGTATTTTATTGAAGCCTATACTATTTACTGCACTATGCCGAGCGTAATTGTAAGTTAAGTTGTCTCACTTGGCAGTGATCATCAAAGAAGTTTCGATGTGGCAAGGGACAAGCTCAAAATTATGTGCTTAGTGAGGTAATTAGGTTTGCGTTGAGCAGATGCACCAACGTTTTCAATATGTGTTATCAAAAACTGAAATATTAGTACAAAAAAGTTATAACCCCTTTAATATCCTAAAAAAAGTTATACCCCCACTTTTGATTTCTTAAACAAGTTATGACCCACCCCTGTCTCGTGCCGCCCCGCCCCTCCGACCGGTAGGAATAATGAACGGTCCCTTAGGATGACAATATTGATGATTCGCGATGCAGATTTGGGCCATGTGAGTTCGCCCACAGATCTGTCAAAACCGGGGATGATTATCTATCGGTAGACTTTAGAAGCTATGTCTGTTTCAAAGCAAGGTCGATCGTAAAGTTTCCATTCACTCAGCATGTGGTGACGATCGATGGACTTGTTTCACAAATCCTTTGAGGATCTGTGGTTCGCCATCGTCTGACTGCCGAGCAGTTTCATTATACCGCCCTCATCTGCAATGCATAAAATATTTCGTTTTACCTCAACCTCAAATTTTGCACCTGTTTGATTAATTGAATCACGCAAGCGCAGTTACTCATTCCTCGGCGGTGCTGAATTTGCACGATTTGGCGGGAGTTGACCTGATAACAACAATTGCGTTAGAGCCTTCGGAAGCTATTTTGAAGAGTCCGTGATTTTCTGATATATCAGTATTTTCAAACTGTGAACGGAAAATGGCTAATTTACTCAGCAGAGGTGCCATTAAGGTAACATTTGGTGATAATAATATTGTAGATGACATAGATAGATGATACATTACCCTTACCGTGTTTAAATTATGGATGTCATGTGTGTTACTGTTATATTTATATTACTATTAGCTTGGAAATCATGAAATTAGTTGATCATGTTGATGTTGATAGAAAAATGTTTAGCAGTGTTTAGTGATGTGATTAATGAATGTTATAAACACTTCAAAAGAAGTAAGTTCCCCTTTAGGGTTTCCCTTATATTTTCAAAAATATACATTGGGTTGAAATGGGTTTTCTGTCAAAATGAGGTTCATACCAATACTTGACCAAAATTTCAAATCAACAGGTTCTGTCATGCTTGAGACTTGAGTGAGCTTGTATTCAATGGCAGAATGTCCCATTTCAAAAGTTGTTAAAATAATGTTGGGGTGTGTGTGTAGTGTGTGTATCCACCACGTTGGTGTATTAATTGACGACATCGATTTCTCAAAAGCGCGCTACTCGATATGGAAGTCCAACTCTTGTTGTACCAGAATTTTAACCCAACAACAGGTGCTTCCATGCTCAAATTAGCATGCATTGAAATAGGGAATGTTTCTTTTTAAAATGAGCAATATCTTGTGATGAAGGATGATCAGCCAGTGTTGCTTTCACTGCCTGATGCTAATGTGTTTATTAGTGTTCCCCATATTGTGTATGTAACCATGCCCCATTTATCCAGCCAGGAAAGGGCGATTGCGATTGGTCTCTTGCAGGAAGATGAAGGTATAGAGCGTTTGGTTTGGCCCGCGAACTCCCCAGATCTCAACCCAATCGAGCATCTGTGGGATCAGTTCAAGCGGGCCGTGGATCGTAGAGTGAATGATCACACTAATCTTGCTAACTTACGTCTTCTGGTACAACAAGAGTGCCATCCCACAGCATCGAGTGGCGCACCTCATCAACACTATGAGACGTCATGGCCGGAAAGTCATACAACAACGCGGTGGATACACCCGCTACTAAACATTATTTTAGCAACTTTTGAAATTAAACGTTATTTTAGCAATATTTGAAATGGGACATTCCGTCATTCAATACGTCCTCACTCGAGCATGACAGAACCTGTTGATTTGAAATTTTGGTCAAGTATTGATATGAAGCCCATAATCATTTGACTGAAAACCCCATTTCATTCCAACGTATTGTCTTAGAAATATAAGGGAATCCCTAAAGGGGAACTTACTTCTTTTGAAGTGTTTGTTCAACTTACATCATGTCATGACTTGGTTTAGTGTAATTTTTATTGCATGATGGAATGCACAGGACGACGCAATATTAGCCTGTCTATAAATCCCTTGCCAGTGCATGCAGTGAGTGTGTTTTGCTGATGAATGAAAACAGATGGGCTGTGCATGTATTTTTATGATGACATATTAATTATGTATGCTGTGCCCCCCTCAAGACTCCCCCTGTCCGCGCTAGCGCGGAACGCGGTGCTTCGCATCTTGGTGCTTCGCACGTCATTCATTGAATAGTTCATTACAATAAACATTAACTTTTTTCATTTGAACGGGCACATTTAAAATCCTAAGACTAGCAGTAGCATGACTAGTGCTGTAAATGATTGTCGTAAGTGTCGCATTGTCGTGATATTGTCCATACTTGCGACATATCGATACATATTTTTGTATCGGAAAGAAACGATATGAATTTTAAATTGGGTTTTACATGCTTTTTATGTTTTCCGCACATTCCCCATTCACTTACAATTCATTACAAATTGTGATACAATGTATATTGACGGGTGCATGGCCGTACCGTGCATCATTCCCTCGGTGAAAGCCTGACAAATCCCGCAAGTAACAAAATAATTCATACTGAATAACTACGCCATCGGGGAATGCCACTCCATTCCCTCGTATTGTATTAATAAATAATCATTAAAGAACAACCACGTTTTTTAGAGAGCACAATGGTCAATCAGAGGCTTCATCCACATCAGTGGAACTGTGCCTTTCGAGATGAAATGCGAGCACATGTTATCGTAGTCGTACCTTCCGAAAAATTAAATAAATTTATAAAAACCCGAAGTAAAATTTGTGATTGGACAAATTTTCACACGCATGCGTAAGGATGATTTCCGTAGCAATTATACGTCATTCGTATCGGGTTTTGGAAAAGGCCGAAGGGGAAATCGAATAAATCCGAAGCACAATGTCACATGCATGCGTAAATGATGATTTTCTTCAATTAAAAAAGATGGCGACCATATCGGCCAGCTAATTCGGAATTTGTTCATTTTAGTCTTCGTTTAACATTTTTAAATGACTTTTTCTGCCAATTTTCAAAGTTATATAATTTATTGGTGGGGTATCATTTATTCTATAGGAATATTTCTCCCGTTCCCGATCTGATCAGGTTTTATCTGACGTTTTTAATTTTTTTTTTTACATTTTTTAATTTTTTTTTTGTTAAGTCAGATTCTCACTGCATAATAATGATAAAATTGGATGGATTTTTTCGCATGATACACAAATATATTGGTCTCGCTATGAGTTTTAAAAATATTGTGCTCGACTGCGTCTCGCACAATATTTTTTAAAACTCATAGCTCGACCAATATCATTGTGTATCACGCTCAATCCATCCAATTTTATATCAAACTTCGGTCATAGATGCAACATGGGAACCTTCATATGTTAATGAGGTCAAAGGTCACATACCAAGGTCAAAGGTCATCCGAGGTCAAGATGTATTATGTAAAAGTGGCTGCATATGTAAAATTGATTACATTTGTCCATTTCTTTTCCATACAATGACCAATTGTAACCATTATTATGCAGTTCGAATCTTCCGTCCCATACTTGCAATGCGTTGGTAAAGACCAATTATTCTGAACATTGTGTCACTGGAGTGAACTTGGTCGACCAAGTTCATGCGTGAACTTGGTCAGTTGGTTACCTGCATGAATACACTGTAAGCGTGTATTAATATGCCAATTGTATTCGAGCAGTCACAAAATGCAGTACTAATTTTTTTTAATTTTGTCTTTTTACATATTTGAAATATTTTGAAATATTTTTAGAAATTTTTGATAAAATTGGATGGATTTTTTCGCATGATACACAAATATATTGGTCTCGCTATGAGTTTTAAAAATATTTTTTAAAACTCATAGCTCGACCAATATCATTGTGTATCACGCTCAATCCATCCAATTTTATATCATTATTATGCAGTTTGAATCTTCCGTCCTATACTTGCAATGCATTGGTAAAGACCTATTATTCTGCAACTTGTGTCACTGAAGTGAACTTGGCGACCAAGTTTATCCATTATTATGTTTTGAGAATCTTCCGTCCATTCATTTACACAGAGCTTTGAACTCGAGTTAATCAAGTATTGGACTGTTTTTTTAAATAAAAAAAATCGGTCATCCGATTTTTTTACTGTATCGGACAGTTTGGAATAAGAGCTTTTGATTGGTTCAATGTTTTTGCTGGATTGACCCATACATTTGAAGGGTTTGAAACTGTAATTTTTAGTTAAAACTTTTCATAACTAACGCTGGATAAATAATTGACATATTTGTGTATTTTCTATAAAGAAACAAAATATAATGATTAATATATATTTTAACAAGAGAATAGAATGATAATTTTGTTATTTTTGGATGGGAAACATGTTGAAAAACTATCTTCTTTACTAGTCAATTAGCCCCTACCGTCACTATAATATAACCCCCTATTTAACTCAATGGAACAATCCAAATTAACATCCTGAACTGAAAACAGTAAACAACAAACAAGATGGCCGACACCTGTGGTACATTTTGTGTGGAGCTGAGGTTCCATCAGAATTACTCATGAAAAGAGTAAATACAATAAACATGGACAAGGTAAATTAATGCAAACAGTGTGAAATACTCTTTGGCTAAAAATGTTGTACTTTTGGTCTTTTTATAGTGGGTTTAAAACTAGGAGAATTTATATCCTTTTTACTAGCTAGCTAGGCCTAGGCTATATAAAGCAAAGCTTCTTATTTTTATTTCCGATTTTTGTGCTGGCCTTTATAAACCTAAATTCCCTCAATATTTCCATGATGTTTACGCATTCCAATGAAAAAATCAAATAGCAATGATATAGTTAGTCATTTAAAACATATTTTGATAGCATTTTTACAGTTTTCTTGTTGAAATTCCAGACGAAAATACACCCTAAGCTTATTTCTCATGTGTGCAGGCCTAGGACTAGGCTCACGATTTACCATTCAAAATGAACCAGTGTCTTATTTATAGATGCATTAGCGTTACTTTTGGGGTATATTGCAATGTAACACAGATGCAAAACTGCAACAGTCACCCCACTTTGAATTTAAAAGAGAGCCCTAGGTGATGATATGATGCTAGCGTGACCTAGGCCTACATGGCCTAGCCTATACTACATTTTGACAAATGGATGGCTATCCTATTTCATATCAATTAATGTGCATTTATTTAACAAGCATAGATGTCCCATCTTTAATTAGAGTCAGATTCTCAAAACATAATAATGTAAATATTGGATTCCTTTTTTTCGGGCGATACAGTGAAAATTGGTTTCGCCTTGAAAAAAAAATCAGACTCGCCTCCGGCTCGTCCGATTTTTTTTTCAAGGCTTAACCAATTTTCACTGTATCGCCCTCAAGTCATCCAATATTGTACCACACATGGTCAGTGAACTTGGTCAATTTCGGTTACTGCCTCTTTAATACATTTAAAGCCTCACGAATCCACTAAAAGCATGTACTAATACGCCGATGTGTAGCGACCGCACGTGTAGCGTGCAGAAAATGTAGTCGAGACCGAGACTAAAATCGACATCCGGGTCATGGTTATTTGTGATCAAAATGGCGAAGGGTTCCTTGCACGAAGCACACATCGTTTTGTGACGCGAAATGAAAACTAATTTCCAGGAATTAGGCCGACAGTTCTGCAACGCGAAGAAGCACCGATACAAGTGTGTCTATCTGTATAAATGGTGAAGTTCCTGGCCTAAAAAATGGCGATCGTCAAAGTTTTGTATAACTTGTAATGTAAGTCAATGTTTTCAATGTAAGCTTTACATGATAAACAACATGGTTTTTTTAATGTTGAAAACAGACGGCGAAATATGTCTTTTGAATTTATTGCTAACTGTAAAACTTGAACTTGTTACGTGTTTGGAATTTGTTTGGGAGCTTTGGTTCTGTCATTCTGTTAGTGTACCAGAAATGTTGGAACAGTTTGGAAAAAGTAGGCCTACAGACTATTTACTTTTTTTAGTACAGACTACAGTGTTATTCATTTATCTGACAGGCTCAAGTCATTTCTCGAGTATCGAGTCAGATTCTCACTGCATAATAATGATAAATCGCATGATACACAAATATATTGGTCTCGCTATGAGTTTTAAAAATATTTTTTTAAAACTCATAGCTCGACCAATATCTTTGTGTATCACGCTCAATCCATCCGATTTTATATCAAACTTGGGTCATGGATGCAACATGGAAACATTCATGTTAATTAGGTCAAAGGTCACATACCAAGGTCAAACGTCATATGAGGTCAAGATGTAAAATTAGCTGCATGTAAAGTTAATTTCATTTAAACAGGTGAAGTACAATTGCAACCAAACTCAGGATGTTTATTTTATTTTTTATATCCTGGATCCGCTAGTGGTCTAACCTCTTTCTTTCTAGATGCCTGTGGTTTGAGATCCACCTTGTTTTTAATCTACCCATATAAACGGACGACCTATTTGGGACCGCTGTCCCTATTTTTTTAATTTGTGATGATAGTTGCAGAATTTGGAAACCAAAGTTATATTTTATCGATCAGGGTTGTAGCTAGGCCAACTTTTGTGCCAGGTGGCAAAATGGCGAACGGAGGGAGCGAAGCGACCGGACGGGCTCAATATTTTGCTATTTGGTTACATAACTCTCGCGGCTCAGGGGCCGGGATGTTTTTTAGGCTTTTTTAATGCACTTTGAGGGTTCCTGCCACATCATTTCTTGTTTTATGAGGCAGTTTAATGATTTTATCCACAAATAGTAAAAAAATTTTTTTTTAAAAACAACAACTTTTTTTTATAGAGTGCCAGGCGGGTGCCAGGCGGGCCCGCGTAGCTACAACCCTGTTATCGATAATATATCGACATGTCAAAGTTTTCTTTGACGACATGTATCGATACAAAATGTTGTATCGATAACAGCACTAGCTAAGACCCTGCATGAAATGACTGTACATTTCGTCGGCAAGCAGTATGAAGCTGAAGGGGGGGGGGGGGGGGGGGCCCAAAATGTCAACCTCGAAGGTAGGCATGTTCATTAAATTTTGGAAATAAAATTATCTCTTTGAAAATAGAATACATGGAAACAAAGTACTTTACAATAAAAAATGATGGTTCAACCATGTCTGCAGACTGAATAATAAAAAAGTTATAACTAAAAGTAGTTTGCCTCATATTGCTGAAAACTTGGCAAGTCATGCACATTTTAAACCATTTTAGGTAAAAAAAAGGTTTACTTTCATGATGTCTAGTTGCTTGTGCAGGGTTATATAGACATCAGTGAATACATCCTAGCCACATTGCACTACATCGCTGTATTTAAAAGAGGTAAACATGGAGTTTTCTACATATTTTGATCAACTAATTTTCAAAAAAATGTTGCCCTCTGTAGTCAATGATATGAACATCCCTATCGAAGGAAGCTCCTATCTTAATCCTTTGAGACGACATGTGTTCACGAATTTTCATTTTCACTTCACACCTCGGATAATGTGCTATTTTTCTGCTTCCATTGTTTGGTTTTAAAAATAAGGTAGGTAGGTAAGCACTGTTGGAGAACGTACTACAGATAAACTTATTTGCAAACGTCTATAACCTTTTGTGGTGTTCCCAAAATATTTCCACTAAAACATTACTCACTTCGGTGACACCGTTTTATGGCTATGCAAGTTATGCTATGTTTAGCTGAAGTTAGGTCTGGGAATGCGGTATGCCTAAGCCAAGGTAGTCTGCGGTGTATGAGCAGCAGGGTTAGTCTGGTCAAGGGGTGCGAGAATCCATTAAGATTCTTGCAGAGGATTTGCCGAGAATCTATTGAATCTCCTCCATTTAAATAGTGTGTTAGACAGATTATCTGTACAGAATCAAATCAACTTGGATTCTCGCAACTTTACCGGCAGGGAATCTTTTTTCGACTATGGATTCTCAGATTCTCCTCAAATATCTGACCCCAAGCAGTATTTTGTAGGCCAAAGTAGATTTTAAGGTCTTTCCACAATTAATTAATCCACAATGCATTGCATGAACGCAAGCCAACTAAAGCTTTTTTCACATGATGCATTTGTTGAGATCTTAATAATTTTTAGAAATAAAAAAGAGGAACACTGATAACTAATTTATTCATTGATGTAAACTAGAACCTAAGAGCTCCAACGATGAATACGCTACATGTATGAAGCCATGATTGTGTGCATATAATGTCTATGGGAACCGAGACAAATTACCAGAATTAGGGCATTTTTGCAAAAAACATAATTCATTTTGGTGGTGTCTTTAAAATCTTCTTTGGTTGTCGGCCCACATGCTGGAAAGTTTTGCAGGAAACAATATCTGGGCGTTGGACACTTTGTATTCCCAGCAAATATACAGGATGTGAAGAATGTGTTGAATGCAGTGTCCTAGTGTAACCAGAAAATGTTTTAAAATTAATGCATATTTTGTTATAATTTTTTTGTTTTCAGGAAATAGCCGATGGAAATGACTACACCAAGCCTGTGTTTCAACTTTTGGTACGTATTGTACTGGTAGTGCCAGTTAATGTGTTTTGACATATTAATTACATCATTACATGACAAAGAAAAACAGTTGGATTGATAATGTCATAGTCATAATATCTGAACTGATACAGGTGTTTTGCCCAGATTTGCTGGCAAATCCCTTCTTCCATAAACATAATCAACCCAGTTATTATGAATATGAGGTTTTGTTTATAAATATTTATTAGAGGGGGGGGGGGGGGGGGGGGGGGGGGGGCAGGTTTGTTTAATACATTATAAACAAATAAAAAATACATTGTTTTTCAAGTATGTTTTTCCTCAAAATGTTTGATTTTGATGTACACCATAAAATAGTTGGACGGTCCATTTGCTTGGACAATAGATTATTTTGTTAGCTCTTTGTAATTATCGTAATCGATTATATCATTGAAATCTGGATTCTGTGTTTGTTAGTGTTTGGCCAGTTTTTCAACCTACACTCCAACCTGTTTCTCTCTCTGTCTACATACAGGCTTTGAAGAAGCTAAGTGCTTCAGCATCCTCCAGTGGCGCAACAGACAGATACAGGCTGCTCATGTCAGATGGGCTACACAGCAACTCAGGTAAGTTAACCCTAACCTCCTAAGTCACATTTTGAAGATTATTTTTTTTCAACGACAAAAACGCAGACAAAAAGAGTGGCGCCGCCACCGGGGCTCGAACCCAGACAGACTTTACCGTGCACATTTGCGGCATTGAGGATGGTTAGGGTTAATAAAATCATATGGAAAATTTTGAAAAAAGAAGAAAAAAAGAGAGAAAAATAATTCCGTTAACCCTAACCTCCTAAGTCACATTTTGAAGATTTTATTTTTCAACGACAAAAAGTGTGGCGCCGCCACCGGGGCTCGAACCCACAACCTCTCGGTTGTCAGACGAACGCTCTACCAGTGCGCCACAGGGACCAACCATACTCGGGCCAGTGTATTGGCCCGACTATGTAGCCTGGGGCCATTATTTCATTGAAAAAGTGCCATGCCAGCTGGCACAGACAGACTTTACCGTGCACATTTGCGGCATTGAGGATGGTTAGGGTTAATGAGCCTTTGGGTATACATGGGAGTAATATTGCCTTTTAAATACACAAGAATTTACATGGGTGGTAAACTGGTAATGTTGTCTTTTCATATTTATAAGAAATACACAAGAATTAGTGTATGTTTAAGGTGTTCTTAGGTTTAGGCTGGCCCAGATCAGATGGGCTTACATAGTAAATCTGGTAGGTTTTAGGCTAGCTCAGATCTGATGGGCTACACACTACACAGTAAATCTGGTAGGTTTTAGGCTAGCCCAGATTATATGGGCCACACATATACACAGTAAATCTGGTAGGCTTTAGGCTAGCCCAGATCATATGGGGCTACAAAGCAACTCGGGTAGGTTTAGCCTAGCCCAGAACCAGATATAATAGAGGCTTTACTAATTAATATCCAATGGGCTTCTATCCCAATACAAGAAAAACAATACCTCTTGGTTTTGAGTGACACCTATTTTTCTCTCTATTTTAAAGAGTCTATGTGAACAAAAAATATATTTTAGTCTCAACCAATGTTTTTGTTTTCAGCCATGTTAGCTGTCCAGCTGAACCAGATGGTAGACAACAAGACCATGGAACTCTTCAGCGTTATCCAGCTCGATAGATTTGTGTGTAATCCTCTCCCTGATAACAGGTAAAGATATTGTGTAGAAAAAGCTTAAAATGGTCAGGATATTTCAAAATGACTTTAAGCTAAATTTACAGTGTTTTCACTCACTCTATGCAAAAGGCTGAAATCCCCTTCACTTTCGATTTTCACGCTGGGAAAATTGTGCTTAACCCTTTGAACCCTGAGTTATTAGCGGGGGAGGGTAGCGCCACCCTGAGTTATATTCGCGAAAAATGGATAAATCTATGTGTAGTGATTTCCTATCGTACACCCTCTGATTGATCGTTATATGTGATATACTGCCCTCTATCATCGTACTAATATGATATTCGTAATAAAACATCTGCTTTTTGTCAGCTTTATTCTGTTTTTTATCGCCAAAATGACTATTCATAACCGTACTACAATGCATTACTGTCTACCTGAGAATTATCTGCGCATGCGTATTCATCTCATTTCGTGCTATTTTTGACAGTTTTCATCAGCAAATGACATCAAAACACGAACATAAACATGCAGAAACAAAGCATCTAACATCGAGGAAACATCACATGACTTGAAAGTCATATGACCACTCAAAATCATGTGATCAATGTGTCACCTGATCAAAGGCCGATAAATCGGCCTTTCGGGTATACGTGCGTTCTAAATAAGGCCGATTTATCGGCCTTTCGGGTTCAAAGGGTTAAGAGTGACAAATGTTGGAAATTACATTGGTGTTTTTTTTTCACATTTAAAACTTTTAACCAGTGAAATAGCTGATTTAGAATCGGTTTGGTGGTCTTTTAACATCGTGGCTCCTTTGGAACATACCCATTTGACAAAATGGCATATTCCAATATGGTCAATGACATTTAACAAGGTATTCCCCAAATACGTGCATCCCTTGACAGAACACAGGAAGGTAGTCAGTAGGAGGCTTTCTATGATGCTCAAAACCCATGAATAACATTTTGGAATATCTATAAATATATCACAAGAATCTATATTCAGGTGGATCCATCTTGTTGAAATGTAGCTCATGAGTTACTTCGTATATAATAATACATTTTTGTTTTTTGTGTTATTAATTCTGGATGTAGCTGGCTTAGGCCAAAAAAATAATTGTTTGCTTGCCCATAGATGCTCTCCAAAAGGTAGGGTCGGTCGGTCTTTTTTTCCTTTTTTCTAAATTAGGTATCTGAATACCAGAAATAAAGGAAAAAATAGTGTTAAGTCCAAAACAGGACCTAAGATGGTCCATATGGGGTCACATAAGTGTCAATGAAGGTCATATAAACTGCGCCAATAAAGTATCGAAACACTTACAAATGGTCGAATTCTAAAGTTGCAAAAGCCCCTATTCCAGCAACGAATAAGATCATCATTATTTTGGCCCGCCTTTTTTAAATGATGTGTATGTCGCGTGTTGGATAAATCGATTGCAATGAATATCAGCATTAATTTTCAATAACAAAACAAAAGGGTCAGAGATGGGAGGCATAAATCAATAATTAATCAATCATTAATTGTCATGGTTAAGTAAACAGAACAAATTGGTGTCTTTTGTCTTAATTTTGTCTGTGTGTGATGCTTTGTGCGAGTTCCTTTCTGGAATTGGGGTGAATAGGAGCTTTTGCAACTTTAGAATTCGACTTTAAGCCACTCAAGTGCCCATAAATCCGCCAAACAACATCATAGCGCAACAAAAGAGGTGTCAAAATGCGCAGAAGATAACTGTGAATCAAATTATTTAATCATTTTTTTGCATACTAATTCAGGTTACGATAAATCTGACCATTTGTAAGTGTTTCAGTTTATATAAATGGCTTAAAAAAGTGGGGTTTTTTGAAGAAGAAAAATTGTGGAAAAAAACATTTTTTTCTTTTCTTTTTTGTAAAAACAAAGAAAAAAGTGACACGGTCGGGACTGCATTACGCGGTCGGCCAGATGAGGGCTAGCAAACAACCTTTTTTGTGGCCAATAAGGACATCAGGTTCTTCCATGATCTCCAGATGACTGTAAATAAAAATGACACTTTCCATTTCACTCATGATAAAATGTTCACATCTGAAATGAAAGCAATCTACTGCAGTATGTTTTTATTTGTAAACAATAAGAATGGGTCAGATATTTTATTCATTCTATTTTTAATATAAAAATCTATGGTGTTTGATATTCTACTTCTGGGAGTTTTTAAACCTTAACATTGTGCTAAAGTATAGAATTTAAGCACCTTTTACATCAATAATATGATTAATTAATTATTGTTATACTTCTCATGGATCTTTTTCATCATTTAAACTGTCGCTTTTAACAGTGGATTTGCTTCCTTTTCTCCTCCCCTTTAGACGTGTAATGATAGTGCTAGAGGTCAGCATTCTTCAGCCAGGCTCCCAAGTAGGAGGTAAAATTGGCAACCCAACATCACTGGCTGCAGCCAATCAGAAAGCAGGACCACAAGGTGGGTAAAAATGAAGATTGAGGTGGGTAAAAATGAAGGTGGAGGTGGTATGTTTTAAATATAAGTGACTAGATTGGCCTGATTGGAGAATAATCACTGCCAGTTTAAGAACAAGATGATCTAGGCATAATGTTGAATGGAACAGATCTACTACTAGGTGTAATCAAATTTAAGTAATTGGTCCGGTCCATCAAGGATTTGAACCAGGCCCCTATTTGTGAAGTACGTATACAGTCGTAATAAAAGTAGCTGACACCAGGTAATAACGGAAACTCCAAAACTATAGCTTAGGCACCGGGATTTTGCTTGAGAACATCGGGAGGTCACAATCTGAATGTGCCAAAATCAATACTATTTTGTGCTCAAAAGAACATTTGTGGTTTGTTCAATGTAGTGTTAAATTGACCATTACAGTGTAGTGTGATGATATATTGATTTTTAAGCACACAATAGTGTTGATTTTGGCACTTTCAGATTGCCACTCCCCATGTTCTCAGGCATGTGACTGAACGCTGGAACAAGGGATTGCTTCATATTGGATATCATTGTAAAGATGAACACATCAGCTTTTAAACGATATATTACACTAAATGAACATATCCCGATATATTTGAACAAATTGTGATTGAAAAAATATTCCAAAACTTTTTTTGAGCAGTTTAGTATTAAGTATCTCATGTATATAGCTAGGTAGTCCTATGCATGGCAATAAATCCAGCAAAGGGCTACCGCAGCTTAATGTAGGTGATGTGTATAGAGTAGTTAGATATGCTGTTACCTGTCTCATATAGGTAATCCAATGCAACAGCAGCAACAGCAGAGTCCAGGGATGAAGCCAGCTGGCTATAGGGGTAAGCAGGGATCAGTATTGTCCTCGTATCCATTCCACCACTCACTCACCAGCAACTTATGTTCATAAGACATCCAACTGCTTATTGCACAAATTCCATTCCACGTTGCTGATGACCGCATCCTTAAATTTCATCTCAAGATTTGTTGAATGTATCAACCAGCCTTCATATCATCATACCAAGAATCAGAATTAATACATCTATATTTTATAGCTACCCCCATGCAGTGCCAAAATCAAAACAAAAAAATGTTTCATTACATACAGTTAATAAGTTTGTTAAGTGAAAGCAAAGTTTTTATAATTCTGAAGAAAAAATGTATCATAAGATTTGGATGGATATTGCTGTTTAGAACAAATATCCATTATCAAAATTACCAAGTTCCATGTTTGAATCCTTAATAAATAGCTATGTTGGCTTTAACAATAAAATAATAAATTTAAAACCATTTTACTGTGTGTATATTGGTAATTCATTAAAAGTCCCCATTGAAAATATAGGGTGAAAGCCCGGAAAGGTACAGTACATCTTTGTTTTGAAACATTTCATCAGCATTATTCTAAGCTTGGATCTTAATCATGCATGTATGTACTAAGTAGTTTAATAATTGTCTTTAATGTTGTCAATTGTGATTGAATCCACTCTTACCATTCATTCAAGCTCATTTGAACAATTTTGTGACATTACTTATGTGTAAAGCAGTGATAAGTTTGGTTATGATATGTGATGCAGCACATCAAAAGGGGTGACTTTGCGGCTGGGCAAGATATAGATAAAAACAGACAGAAAATAATAATAATTTAGGAGTCATTTTCACTCGTAAAATCTGAATGCCTTGATCAATTTTGATTTTAAAGCTTAGAAAATGCTCTGAGAGCACACATAATAAACTCAAATTTGACTTCACCTGCAAAGTCCCCACGCCCCCCTCTTTAAAGTGCTGCATCACAGTTATATAACAGTTGAATGGATAGTGCTAAAAATAAAGAGTGCCCATGGTCACAGATGGCCACTAAATTAAATTTACTCTTGGTACCACTGATGTTTAACCGAGAGGCTTTACATTTTACTCACATTTTACAATAATGTTGATTCCTTTATTGGATAAATATCCCTTTTCGTCCCTTGTTTCAAGCCATTATTGCCATTTGAATTTGTTCTTTAAGCCAGCATCGATCTTTTTATCATCAGCATTCCTTTGAACTTCCATTATTAATTTTACTTATACATTTAAAACATGTTTATTGATACGAAAAATTAGAAAATATCAGTTTGTCAGCAAGCCCTCGTCTTGCTGAAAGTAGCCCCCCTAAACACCATCACGAGGGCTTTTTTTTCTTGAGAAAATCCACAAAGAGCCCCCCTGAAAAAAATATTATTTTTACCCCTGGTTGATATGCCCTATAGAAAAGGACTTAGGCCAGTTCTGAGCACTCCATAATGTTACCTTACTTTTAGTACTGTCAATGGATAACACACATTAACATTCTTAAGTACCTAAGGCCAAACAAAGAAGAAGGTCTGTCTCAGAAGCCCGCCCGCAGTGGTATGTGAAATGAGCTACGGCGCGTAGGTCTATGCGCTGGGGACTAAAAAAAGTTAGAAAGTAGAAAGTTCTCCGTAATTTTTGCTTGGATAAGCAAAAACAAACAAAAATAGCAATAAAAAAAATTAAAAATGCATACCTCATAGCCTATTTTCTAAACAAATAAATACAAAAACCCACCTCAAAGCACTTAGCTTTTTTGCATAATGTTTCTGAGACAGACTTACTTCTTTGTTTGGCCTAAGTCATGACTTATAAATGCGTAATCATGTATCAATTGCTGCATGCAATCAGTTGTCTGTTGTCCTAACTATAATCATTTTGGCTCTCTAAAGCCCTAACTCTACTACACCACACGGCAACTGTGTGGAAAAATGTTTTTATAACCTGGCGTGCAGGTTTTTGGGATACAAAACGGACCCAGGCTATATAACGAGGCTAATATACTCGCCGAGTGTCGACTGACAGACATGGTGTTGTAGCTAGGATCTGGTACTGGAGGTCCGTGGTTCAAATCCTGGAGGGGGGGGGGGTCGGGGTGACCTTTCTGGTGAATTTTGGGGGTCGGAAAAGAAATCTGTTGCCGTGTGGTGATCTCGAGTTAGGGTTATTCAATTGACAGATAATAAGTGTATCTATAATGCTTTAAGTAAGAGTTTGTAATTTGTGACACACTTCAACAACACCAACATTGGGTTGCTGTTGAATTGTTGCCCCTTTTTGCCAGGGAAAACCTGGCAAAATAGGTTTTTGCCCTTTTTGCTGGCAAAAATAGCAAAACCCTGATTTACAGCTACTGATGTGATATGTAAAATCATCAGGCTCTGGTAGACAGTCAGCCTGTCAAAAATGGGTCCAGCGCTGGTCCAGAGTATTTTGTGTTTTTCATGTCAGCCTGTCAAAAATAGGTCCAGCGCTGGTATAAAATATTTTTGTGTTTTTCATTTGAATTCAGGAGGAAGTCAAACTCCTTTTTTTCGCTTCTTTAAAAAAAAAATTAACTATGCTACTTGGAACTTAAATAAAAACTTCTCAGCTGACATGATTGTTGTGGATCTTTTCAGATAATTGGATAGGAAATGATAATCATGATTTAAAATAAATGAACAATTATGTGAAACAACTATTGAGATTTTAAAAAAAAGCTTAACACCATAATCATTGCATTGTCTAATGGCGCAAGGGTAAGATCTTAGTGTAAATAACCTGTAGGTCAGCTATTTTACTGAATCAGAACTTATCACAAGGTTACTATCAAGGTTGACCATTATCTTGGGGAAAGATCAAAATTCTATGAAATGAACAAATTTTATTCCCGTTGTGTCACCACTTACCAGACATGCATGATTTGAAGCAATACATGTAGCTCATGCACAGACCTGATTTCCTTGAGCCAAACAGGGGTAGAATTTAGTTATGAGCCGCGAGAATCCGTTTGGATTCTCGCGGAAGGATTTTAGGATCTGGATTCTCGCAAATTTTGAGAATCCATGGATTTTTGCGAAATGAATGGAAATAATATCAAGAATAAGGCTATAAGCTTGCACAACTTCCAAATTCAGCATGTTTGTTGACTAAGGGTCAAATACCAGTCATCTAAGGTCCTGTTTTGGACTTATAAAACAAACAAAAAGTAAAACTTTTTTTTAAATTTTATTTTTTAATTTTTTACGCGAATCGATTTGCGGATTCGCGCCGAAATTCTGCCAAAGTAGCCTGAAAGCCAGTCAGTGGCGTAACTAGGGTCTTAAATGTGGGGTGGGGGGGGGGGGGGACATCAGGGGAGAAAGGCCTGTGATCAGGGGGGGGGGGATAACCAACTATTTTTTGTTAATATACATAGAATTTGTCATTTCATGGGGGGGGGGGGGGGGAGTAATGCCCCTGCCCCCCCCCCTCTAGTTTTGCACGGAAGCTAGTCCTACCAAAGAACTATCTGATCCCAACCCAACCATCCAAGATCTGGTGTGTGGGGGGGGGGGGGAGGCAGTCAACTATTATGCTGTTATCTTATCAACTATCATGTTGTTAACATGCGTGACCAAAGATGTTTAACCTAAAAGCAAGACAATAGATATTGCATTATTAGAATTGTGACCAATTGTGTATTTATAAAGACAATTACCGATTTCAGTTTCATTGTGTTACAATTTTGAGCCAGTGACTAAAATGATCTGTGCCAAAGGATACAATAAATACCCAATAAATGCAAACCTTTCATCATTAATCATCATCATAGTTGTTGCTGTTGGGTGATCCAGTACCCCCTGAGCCAACAATGTGTCCTCAATTGCACTACTACAAACATATAGACATCCCATGACAACAAGAAAAGATCCTTGAACGTGATAACTGTAAGAGATTCGTGTACTGATGACAAGTTTAAGTTCCTGTTCCAATTAAGCTACATACCAGAATAGTTTTACATTTGGCACATGGCCCTATCTTTTAGTGTTTAGGACGTCAAATTGGAGGCTTCCTATGAGATAAGACCACTCTTTGCGTTTGCGTACTAGGGCCAGGCGAATGGAACATTTTGTCAATCCCTTATATCCTTAAAATAATAATAAATTGATGAATCCACTGTTATTCTTAACATTTTAGAGGGAATTTAACCAGCTATTTAAAGAAAATATAATTAATTTAATTTTAATTTTAAAAAGATTATTAATTTTATTTAAATTTAAAAATATTATTACTTAATTTTCCGTTTATTTAGTTATTTAGAGGGGAAGGGGGGCAAGTTGCATTATCAAATCACCCATCAGATATGGTGGAGTAGGGCTTGGCCTAATTATAAAATTCTTATTATTATCTTGCCTTTCTTTTGCATGCTTCAGAATTATGGTAATCAATGAAAATAATGTAGCGATGGGCCAAAAGGCAATTGAAAAACCCTAAAGAAGTACAGTTTTTTCCCCTTATGAAACAAGTTACTTTTAATTTTAGGCCAACATGCTTTGATCCATGAGCATGTAATTGTTTGTTTATTTTCGCACTGATGCATTAAATGTCACACACGGATTTGTCGTAGTGTCGTCCTAAAATAGGAGGGCATGGATTTGAGGCTAATTAAATGTGATTTGATAACAGGGGTTATCTTGAACGGAGTAAACTGTGTAAAAAGTAAAGGCAGTTGATGTGGAAGCTTACATCGTGGAATGTAGTACCCATTGCAGAGTTCCGATTTGTGGCAGGTTTTTTTCTCGGTAGAGTTGATCTAGGAATATATATTTATTGAAATACGTCTCAATTATTTTAAAAGTTGATCGTTGGACAGAAATGGGTTAAGGTAAGTTGTTGGAACCTAATCATTTGGTATCATTCAATGTAATGTCAGCAAATGAAGGTTATTGAACACTGACTGCCCTTTGGACGATTCCGTTACAATTTGTGCGCATATGATCCAGATTTGGGTTGATACGATGGATTTGTGATAATTTTAACATCCTGAGTAATGCGTAACCATGACTAATACTTACAAATAGTCATATTTTTGTACACAATTGCGGAAATAGTGTGTATGCCTGCCACTTCTACAAATTACAATATTAATGGAAAATGTCCACCAGGGATATTTAATAGGAAATAACATTATCTGTAGGCAAGTATAGATAGATACTATTTCACTATTACGTTTCTTGTTGATGATTAGTTTTGATCTCTGTGACATTTGTTAAGTGTTAGATATTCAATTATTTACTTTGAGTCACATGTACATACATCAATATGATTGCTAGTTGTGTATAGCATGCTATATATGTGTTACAGCTATGCGAGCGCTGTTTTTATGTAATAGGTGTGTTGGGTACTAAGCCTAAACATTTTACCCCTAAACTCAAAAGTGTTATGAATTATCTAATTTTATTCGCATTGGAAATGTGCTACACGGTAATCCATTTGTATATTTCTTAGAGTGAACTTATTGTTATAATGTCAATTTCACATCCTCAGGACAATGACATAACAGGTGCAATATTTAGCATGCATACCTGCGGTCTTTGTGGAGGTGTTAATACGCCAGCACTTAATAACTGCGCTTTAACTGCCCGATTAAGTACTGCTTTCATTTAATCAGTTACGTCATTCTGTAGTGGAAGTGAAACGAAGTATATAACATATTTTTGAATGAATGTTGGCAACTTTATGGGAAAAACAACATGGTTTTCCATAAAGATTGCCATATTCATCTACTGTAAAACACTATAAATTTGCTGATACTTTATTCCTCGAGTTTAAAATTACGCTATTTTAGCGGACATTTTTAATTTTTATTTCACAAATCTGGAAATGTTGCTGTTACTTTCAATGCAAATTTGTCAGTTTTGCGGGTATTTAATGTCATGTTTAAATGCACTTCATTCTCACCAATCAACTTTTCATGCATTGTTATAGTTTGATCAGTGCCAAATTGGCGAAGCCTCATTACAGCAGCGAATGAATACAAAAGGCGCATACAAAGGCAACAAGCGCACTGCGCATCATATGTGTGATGCGTACGTGCAGCCAAAACCGTGTTTGTGTGGTCATTATCGCTCGTGTACGCTTGGATTACTTTCACGTGCGGAGAGATAAAAAACGAATCTTTTTCGCCAATTTGGAACGGATTAAACTACAGTAACATTTGGGTGGAAGTGATGTCAGTGCATAGTCTCGTGAGCACATTATAATGTTGCACACCCATCATCAATGTGATGGCATCTGCTTCCGGCCGAAGAATTCCGGCCCTTGGCACGGAAATGCTGACCCTGTGGCTATAATCGAAGCAAACAAGCACATTATGTTGCACACCCATCTCCAATGATGGCATATGCTGACCCTGTGGCTATAATCGAAGCAAACAATTCTCGATCATTTTGCCAGATATGCGCGCTCGATTTGCGTGTACAAGGCATGATGGGGTGAACCAAATCATTTGCACACTTGTGTGTGTTATGCTTGTGCGTGTATCTGAGGTTCATATTTGTTGGATTGAAAATTATTTGTTTCCATGCCCTCCAATTATAATGACTAGAATATGAGCTTTTATTAATCCAACTTGACATGTCAGATGACGCTGAGTGTATGGAATTACCTTATAATTAGGCCCATAGATATGTCCACATTACTTATCAATCTGTTAAACTATGATTGAATGTGAAAAATATCACAATTTTGTTCTAGCTTTCAATCTCACCAACATTTAAAAAAGAAATGTTGTTTTGTTGTTTCAGCTCCTAATAACGGTAACGCTGCAATGGGACAGAATCTCGGCAGACCGTCCTCCACCGGGTCCGGAGGATCAGGATACGGAGGTAGCTTTGCTAACGCCATGGTGGGAGGAGGAGCCGGAGCCGCTAGTCCACCCAAGAAGGCCCAACCTATCAACAGTCTTACACCATACCAGAACAGGTACAAACAGCTATTGAATACTGGGGTAAAATATTATTAAAATTGTGGCTATTTTGTTTTTGAAAAAAACTCGAGAATTCATGTCACATCATGTTCAAAGTTGAATATGTACTTCATTTTGAACTTTTAAACCAACATAAGAAATAATGAGAGCATCCATCTACCATTACACAGACTTAAGGTCAGGGGCAGCCATCTTATAAGATTATCTGTCCAAGGATTTGGATTAAATAGGATTCCTTGGTAATTGACATTTGGCTTCTGATATTGCCTCTTGGAATGGAATTTATCTAAAAGAGTAAATAAAACAGTCTTAGTGAGTGATCTTCATAGTGGCAGACCTGAAACTTTTCAGCTTTTTGTTGTTGCTTAAATGTACATGTTTACTGCCCAAGTTGAATGATTTTACCCCCAATTTCACACTGTTTTCCAGCTATTTTTTCGCATTTTCCGCTTTTCACTTGCGGTGAGTTTTGGGTCTGTAATGGAGATGTCATTCAATGCTGTAAAACCACACAGCGTGTGATCTGGGGAATTTAACTTTTTTTGTGTTCAATTTTGTCAACGCGTACGGCGCATTGCGTCTCATTTTTATCATTTTCACGCAACGTTTTAACGAACATGTGGATGCCCGATGTGTCTCTTTTTGATGGCAAACATCTGCTGCGTTGCTGAATATTTACAATTCGGCGCAGCCCCACCCAAACACAATACGCATGGCACAACGCATCGCAGTTTCATTTTTAATTGGTGTGGAATGTCACAATAACAATTCCCGTCAGATTTGGGGGCCAGTCCAACTTCTACTTCTAGAGTTTAGTATTCTTTGTGTATAACATTGATTTTGTAATGACATAATAAAACAAAAACAGTCAACACAACATATATCGCCAACCTGAACATTCACTTGTCTGTATCCTCCCAAGTTTTGAAAAGTTCAACAATCCAACATATAAATTGTCAACCAATCAATAAAAATGATAATGATAAATAATAATAGATAGTTCTTATTAATAGTGCTTTCCACAATACAAGCACAGTCCCCAAGGGCTTTTGGGCAATTATTATTGCTGCCATTTTGAATCAGAATCCTTTCGTCGCTACACTTAGGCGCTGCCGCCAATCATTGGTTGTGTAACATCGCTCATTACGATCAAATAAGATTAAGGTATTTAAAGATATTAGGAAGCGGTATCCATGGAAACCTCCTAGGGATTTCCTGTTCAATAGATCACCTGTTTATCCCATAAGTCGATTATAAATTGATTGAAGGGACACAGGCTTATACAGCTTATCAAGACCTGTAACAATAGGCTTAATTGGGTGTCATGATGTAAATGTAATCCCATAGTTTAATGGATTGAGAAATTTGGGATGTAGTTAGTCTACTAGAAGCATGTCCTTGAGAGCAGTGTTCAATTTCCAGCATTTTTTTTGTGTAGCAAAAAGTGCGATGCACTATTAGTTTTGTGTAGCAATTCACAAATTTTGTATAGCACTTTTTTTTCTAGTAATAAAATTAATATTTCATCAACTTTGCACGTTCTACATAATCATCAATCTCGAACCGGGAGCTATTTTTGACAAACCGGGAGTTATTGTTAAATATCATAAATGTAAAAATTAAAATAAATAACATTAACATTAACAAATAATCTGGTCTGATTTTACTAAAAATGAGCAGAGATTCAGAATTTGAGGGGTTTATTTGGCAATAAAAGCTTTATATGATTACCTGTAGGGCCGTGAAATGGATGAAAATATGTTATCTAATGATGAACAAGTAATAATAAAGTCCGTACTCAATTTGTGAAATTATAAGCTTACTTAATATTTTCTTAATATTTACCGAATTTTCAGAAGCTCGATTTGCCACAAAATCAAACTTTTTTCTTCATCAGAAAGGCATTTTATAACAAATGTTACTCTTTTCTACTTCAATATTCTTCATAAAATCTTATCTCTCCACTAATATTTTAATTATTTACTGTTTTTCTCGATGACACACGTGTGAGGTTTTGTCCTTAAAAATCTTATATTTTCTGGACTGAATACAACAACAACTCAACTCAGCTGAACAGAACTAATATTGATCGATCGCCACTGTATTGAACTATGGTTCCTTGCAACATTGGGCTCCACAACTCATCCATCTACAAGTAGACAACAGATGATTTTGGTGGGTTACCAGCCAATTAATAGAATCTGGACAAATCAATCAACAAACATGGCGATGATGAAATAAAGTTTTTATCGGCGTAAATAAGTAAAACTACGCTAGAAAAAAATGGAATATATTAATGGAAATTATGAATCTTCTACCAGGGATAACTTTAAAAAACTAATAATTTGCATTAGGTAAGAAAATTGAACTAAAAGTCAGAGATTGGTACAACTCATCAATGTGATCAAATATCAAGTAGGGAATATTCTTGCATCGCACTTTTAGCAACACATTTGTGCAATTGAATCGCAATACTTCAAAAGTGTGGAGCATTTCGCGATGCGACACCGGTTATCACGAACGCTGAGCTGCTTGAGAGTAAGAGAAGTATCTGTGATTTATGCTGATTACAAACTAATAAGGTCGTTGTGCGATCCTGGTTGTCCTGATGACATAATCTACGTCATTTGTGGTCAATCGAATGCAATCAAGTCAGCGGCGACCTTACACGACTTTGCAAAAGTAGGGACAGGTCTCTAGGCCTGAATCTCTGCAGTTGACTTCAATCCAACTGGTCGATCGATCTGTCAAGTTGCTGTGAGCTATTTGTGTTTCATAATACACTCGAGCGACTCTAATCACTACAGTCTGAGCATTACTTTGTCCTGAAAATCACAACAGATTAACCAGCAAACGTCCCACTAAATGTCTTTGTTCGCTCAAAACATCCAGTGACTTCCATCGTACTGCGCATCTCCTAGAACTTGTTTACACAAAATGCTGAGCGCTTTGTCCTTTTAATTAAAAAAATTACCCAATTTTCATAGTTTTACTGGACAAGGTTTATATTTAGTAAGCCAAAAACAAACCCAGTTGGATAATTCACTATTTGATTTTTCTTCCTACTTAACATAGATGGACCATCAAGGTGCGTGTGTCCAACAAGAGCGGTATCCGCACGTGGAGTAACTCACGAGGCGAGGGCAAGCTGTTTTCCATGGATCTCGTAGACCAGTCAGGAGAGATCAGATGCACGGCGTTCAGAGAGCAATGTGATAAATTCTATGACATGCTGGAGGTTGGGAAGGTAACTAAGATGGAATGAATGGTGGAGGCCCTGTGTTGATAACATTACAGACCAAATACGAATGTCACCTGATTCCCATCAATATCCCTGTGCTGTTTTAGTCCTGCTACCCATCCTTTACATTGTGCAGGTTTTTTTTGTTTTTTTGTAAAGTTTATGTCCTCATCAAATATGGGCAATGACGTGCAGGATTAAGTACATGGCTTGCTAGTTTATTTCGTTCCCCAGAACTGACAGTTCAGGTACTTTCTTAGATTGTCAGCAAATTAGTCAGAATTCTGTTATTTTATTCATTTTCCCCTAACTTGAACATGAATTTAAAAGATAAAAATCTTACAATATTATGCTGATTCGTGTTGTCAAAGCCGTTTATATTTTCCATTGATAACCTTTGTCTTGTGCAGGTGTATTTCATATCCAAAGGCACCCTGAAACCAGCCAATCGCCAATACTCGTCCATTCAGAATGATTATGAGATGGTGATCAACCAGGACACCAATATAACACCAACAGAAGAGGAGGACGACTCGTCCATACCCAATATCTCGTTTGATTTCAAGAGTATTGAAGAGCTAGAGAACATTCCCAAAGACACAATGATCGGTAAGTGTATTTATAGTTATAGTTTGATGAGCTCCAAATTGGCGAAGCCTCCTTACAGAAGTGAATGAATACCGAAGGATGCGGGCGCGTATGAAGGCAACAGCGCACTGTGCGTCATATGCTTGGCGTCTGCGTGTGGTCAAAACCGCTTGCGTGTTGCCATAATCTCGCTCGTACGCCTGGATTACCTTTGTGCGCAGAGTGATAAAATAAGTATATTTCTTGCCAATTTCGTACTGATTAAACTACAGGTGTTGTGTATTGGAGGATGTGATATCTTGGTTATAAATCTTTCTAAAAGTACATGGCGGGCACAAAAGGAAAGTGCGTGCTTCCACTGGGGTTATCTTAGAGCATATTTCAAAAAGGCTTTGGATTTATGCCTGTAAGAGGCAGAGGAGAATGCCTCTATACCTGATATCTGGTTTGATTTCAATAGAATCGTAGAACTAAGCACATTCCCAAAACAAGATAATTAGTAAGTGTAGTAAGATGCTGTATATAAGTCTAATCATCACCCAATATTGTGTTTGATTTGATAATATTATTTCAAAAGTGCTGTATAGAGGAGGATGTGATGTCTTGGTTATTACAATGGATCACGGCAGGGGAGCAAAATTGCCCTAGTGTTCACCTGACACTCTAATTAAGTCACCCTGAGCTAAAAAGAAAGACAAAAATTGATTATAATTATGTGCAAATAAAATCTGAAAAGTTGTGATATACTGATTAGTGATACACGCTATTGCATATTTGAGTGCTTCAGTGCTTCTATAAAGTATTTCAGATTTGTCGCTCAGATTTGTCACTCAAAGAACAATGGCATAATTTGATAATACAATTGGAAATTTAACCTAAAATGGATGTCAAAATGTTATTCAAAATATCACAATTTTTATTTTGTTCTTTTTGCATTTCAGACATTATTGGCATCTGCAAGAGCATACATGAAGTTACAACAATAACAACCAAGGCTACAAAAAAAGAAGTGTCCAAACGAGAGATTCAATTGGTGGACGACACAAACAAAGTGGTCAATCTGACACTGTGGGGTAAAGAGGTGTGTATATATTCATCGCTAAATACACTCATAAGGCCTAGAAAAACAAAAGATCTGTCTGACATTCCCTCCGGCATAAGTATGTAGAGTCACTTTTGCCGCATAACACTACGCAATGAGCCCAATAATTTTTTTTGGGGGGGGTGGGGGTATTGAAAAATAGCTCTAAAAGGGCTAAAAATACAATAAATAAAGAATTTCTGCATTTAGAATAGCTATTTTTTCTACCAATAAACTATTAAAATACCTGCATATAGCATAGCTATTTTCCCTAGAATGTATGTGAGACTGGCCCTTTTTTTGGTGCCTATTGCTGCGCTTAACCACAGTTAAAATATATTCAGATGCGCTTGCCCTGTAAAGAAACACATAATTAATACACTGATAACAGGGGTTACCGTACTACAGTAGCTCAGAGCCATCATTAGCCTTCCAGGGTCAGAAATTTGAGGAGAATCCGAGAATCCATTCTTGCAAAGATTCCCACCGGTAAAGTTGCGAGAATCCAAGTTGATTCTCATATATTATCTGTCTAACACACTATTTGAATGGAGTGAGAATCAATAGATCTCGCAAGAATCTAAATGAATTATCGCAAACTTTTGACCCTTCCCCTGTGAAGTATGCAAGCGTGTCATTCAATTTGTGTAACAGGTGGACGACACAAACAGAGTAGTCAATCTGACGCTCTCTGGTAAAGAGGTGTAAATATTAAATTGTTGTTTGGGAGAAAGCAAATGTTAACATCTGTATGCAGAATCATACCAATAGCATGTTTGTGGCTCATGAACATAATGGCACCCTTCAAAATTTAATTATCCTTATTAAGGTTGATAGTGAAACAAAATATACATTACATGTTGACATAATTATGTTACATTTTTCAGGCTGAAGAATTCCAGGGAACAGACAATCCAGTCATAGCCATCAAAGGTGCGCGTGTATCAGACTTTGGAGGGCGCTCTTTATCTGTTCTGATGTCAAGTATTTTGCAAGTGAACCCCGACATTCCTAAAGCGCATCAATTGAAAGGATGGTAAGTGAAGCTGAAAAAATGGGAGCAGCTTTAATTTGCTGGAACAAAAATTTAGCTATTTCATAATTTAAACATGTCAGAGCTTTTCAAAAGAATATCAGATAACGGAAAGAAAGGAGTTAAAACACCATTGTGTGGAGAAATTTGTCACCTTTATCTGGAAACTTCATCATCTTAGTCAAAAGTACTCTATTCAGCAACTGGTTTGCACAGGGTGTCCCACAAGTTTTTATACCTTTTTAAAGCTTTTTATCTATGGTAAATTAATTCATAGAATCAAACTGAAAACATTTGGATAAGAGAAAGCTTGTCTCTTTTTCTGAGGCACCTTACTTAATATATAACATACTAGCGGGGTACCGCTAGGTGACCAAATGAGATGAGTTGTAACTTGAGTTCATGAGTTGTAGCAAGTGTCAACTCAACTCGCAGGGCTCACGGCGGGTGATAAATAAGCATGGAATTGTTAATTGCGGGCGTGTGACCCCTGGCTGAATGGATTAAGACACACTGGGAAAAAATTGGATTTTTTTTTTTTTTGGCACTCTTTAGTCAAAATTTCAAAAAAATATTAGATTTGGTTAAAAAAATGAGAGATTAGTCCCCTAAGTTAGTTTCTTTACATCATCATCAAGAATTCAAAACAAAAAAATTCTTGAGTCCCCCTTAAATCATCATGGAAGACCTTTTTCTTGCACATGACATAAGCTCATAACCCTAACCCCGGTTTAGGATTTTTGACCGGGATCACAATTTTCGAGGAAAAAACACCAACTAAATCTCTGGGAACCTGCCGGGATTCGATTCGGGGACCCTCCGTTCTCAAGCCCCACCTTCCAACCACTAAGCCACGGCCCTCAGCTACACATTCGTGCAGTATACTGCACTCATTATATAGGCTCGGTTGACTACGTCATCGAAAACCGACGGCGCATGCGTTTGGAGAGGGACTTTGGATTAGCATTTTTTAGCACTCAGGGGGGTTAGGGTTAATAAAAACTTTCTTCTGTTCTTTGGCGACACACATAGCTGTTATTGTAAGTTTGGTATCAAAATAATTCTGCAAGTTTTCTCTTTACAAATATGTTTTCTGTTTTAAACTCCAAATTATGTTACCGGATATAAAGCTTTAAAAAGGTATTGAAACATTTTAGATACCCAGTACTATTAAAACCAATTGTTATTAAATACTAAGTATTTTCTCTTCCTCTTTAAAAGCCTGTTTTTAACATTGAAATCAGCAAATATAATACTATTTATTTTGATTTTAAGATTATTTCTTAAATTGTCACTCA
The DNA here is from genome assembly GCA_035610835.1 of Ophiura sarsii. Lineage (NCBI taxonomy): Eukaryota > Metazoa > Echinodermata > Ophiuroidea > Amphilepidida > Ophiuridae > Ophiura > Ophiura sarsii. The sequence continues at coordinate 73,822,551 of CM069441.1, read as the reverse complement.
TGTATGATTGCTGCAATGATTATTAATTGTTATTTCTATTTTAATATAATAACTTGATCTTTTCTTAATAAACTTTCAGGTATGATAATGAAGGCTGCAACCAAGAGGCACAGTCCATTTCAGACCAGAGGGGTAGCGGTGGAGGCGGCCAAACCAATTGGTTATCTCTAGCCGATGTTCGCAACCAAAACTTGGGCCAGGGTGATAAGGTAAGATTCAGTTTGGGATTAAGGTTTTCATCATTTTTTTCCATGAACTCTTTGGTGATTGGTTTTTCAGGGATGAGAATTTTCAGGTTTAAACTTGAATTCAGATGTTTTCGTACTCTCTGTTTAATTTCTTTTTTAGCCCAATTTTTCAGGCCTTTTGCAGATATTTTCCCATTAAACGTATTCTCATGCCTGGATAATCCAAAATTGAAAGTGGTATAGTTTATTATTTAATTGTGTGAAATATTTTATAATTCTTTTATGCTGATACATTATGTTTTCATTGTGTTTGTCTCTGCTTATGAATGGGCTTAGCTTTTGAAAATGGTCATGCATCCTATAAAATTCAGGATTTCTGACAAAAAGTCCTAACCATTTTCTACATTCAATTGTATGCAATTAAACATGGGAATGTTTTAGGTCAATAAATGCATATGAGTTGTTTCGAGAGAAATTAGACAAATCAATGCACACACGCTGATGTTGTGTGAATATTTGCATTATGCCACTGGGGAGTGCTATTGTGAGCATATGACCATTTGCGCAGGTGCATTGAGAAACAAATCATTTGCATGTATTGACCTAATTCCATACATGACACAATACAGATCAAAAATTAATAATTTGAGCATAATTTTATAACGAATTAAAACATGTTAAGTTTGCTAACACCCACAGTGAAAATTAGCGAACCTGAGATGCCTGAACAACGAATCAAAACAAAGCGTGTGGTGCATGCATAGAACGTCGCACTCGCAGAGTACATTAGACACTTTCAATGCACTCCAGGGTTTTTTAGTTGCTAGCTTTCTGATTGGTTCGACTTTACTACGAGTGTATAAATTCAAAATATAAGATTTGTTTTAAATAAACCAGAAACAAATATCCATTTGCATAGCCTCTTTGGCTCATAGAACTAGGCACAAATTTAAACATTGTTATCTTGTAGCATAGTGAACAGCCCTAATACTAGCAAAAAAAACCCACCCAAGTCAGTATAACCATTTTGATCTTCATTCCTCTTTGCAGGCTGATTATTTCACGACCAAAGGAACTATTATCTTCATGCGTAAAGAAAACTGCATGTACATGGTAAGTTTTAACAATGTCATTTGATAGTTACTTCTATATACTACAAACAGTTAATTATAAACAATGTTTAAAAAAACCAAAATGACAATATATTTTATTTTTCTTATTATTTTTATTAAAATTGCCTCGTAGAATTTAGGCTATCAGTATTAGATAATAATTCAAAACCGCATGAATATACGCGATACATACATCCCAATCAAATGCCGTCCCTTACTGGTTACACACAAATAAGCATATGAGACTAACGGAGAACCAAGTACCTCCGCATAAACATTAGTAACCTCTCGTATAATGCGTATCAAGTTTGCTCACCAAAACAATTTGTGTTAGCATATTTGCACAACGCAGTAGTTACGCGATGTGTGAGTAACGCAGTAGTTACGAGATGTGTGAATGGGTCGCTTACATGATTTTTAATCAGATTTGTAATGGTTAAATTGCTATAAACTGTAACTTTTTAAATAAATAACTTCAAATGACTATTTTAATTGACGGTTTTGAATCAGGATAATGACTTTGATCAGTTGTCTTGTCCACTGTCCGGACAGGGGTCAGACCCCCACCCTTTTTATTTTACCCCCACCCTTTTTACAGAGCCACCCTTTTTATTTGGGATGTTCAACCCCCACCCTTTATACCGAAAAGGGGACATTTTGGATCCCAAGAGCTTTTTAGGGGTCCATCAAATTTGCGTCATGCATGCAATGTATTATTAAGCTAAAATAGTGTAATGCTTCCGAATTCGCAAGTTTTAGGAAGTTGATGATATCAAAATACTACCTACTTTGGCACATTTCCATCATCAAAATAAATAATTCTATGGCACAACAGTAATATTTTGGGTGGTACCAACATAACAAATTAAAAGCTGGCTTTGAAATATGGCAAAATAGAGCAGAATTTACGATATGATTCATGGGAGACGGGCTGTCCGTACCGAAAGTTCGTCGGAAAATGTTGAAACTTGATTGAAAAAATGCGCTGAAATTGGTGACAAATGTCCTATTTTTTTACAATTTCTTTCAAAATGAATTAAACTACTATATCTGCATGTGATTTGTTTAACCCCCCACCCTTTTTATTTTATCTCCACGCTTTATACAACTACACCCTTTATATGAGAAATATTCTAACCTCCACGCTTTTGTTGATTTGTTGATTTCTGGAGTCCCACGCTGTATAAAGCGTGCCGTCCGGACTATGTTGTCGGTAACCATAAAGAATCAAAGCATTTTCTTTCGGACCTCGGAATTTCCCTCATGAAATTCCTCGGTTCCAAAGTGAAATAAACAGTGTCTGGAGTAAGTACATATGTTTTATCTACTACAATCAGTGAATGACACAGTGTTGTCATTGTCTCGTGGGACACTCAATCCCGGGTGTAAAATGTAATCAAAGTGATAACAGGAATATTGTGGTTTCTTTGTGTTTACAACAGGCATGTCCATCAGCTGACTGCAACAAGAAGGTGGTGGAGAATGGGGATGGATCATACAGATGTGAGAAATGTAGCAAAGACTATCCAGAATTCCAATACAGATTGCTACTATCCGTAAGTGTATTCAAGCATTATAGTAGAGGGGGGGGGGGGGGGGGGGTTGAAGGTGTAGAGTGAGGAGTGTCAGTTTGGAATTCTGATGGGTAAATGTTATAATATCATCAAATAAGACCTGTCGTCACAAGATGAGAGTTCTGTTGGAACATTTAATTTTCAGGTTTGTCCAGATTCAAAATGCTCAGGAAACGAGCTTTAAAACAATATATGCAACATGTCGTAATTGATCCCCTCAAAATTCAAATTGAAGTTAGAAAATTCCTATGATTTCTATTGATTTATGGCATGTTCATTGGACCATATCGTCACTGTTCTGACATACCGGCACATCACAACAGAATTAAGTAAAGTGATGTGCCGGTATGTCAGAACAGCGACAATTCCTAATGCACACTGGCAAATTAACGCTCATTATATGTGATAACAGGTCTCAAATGGTAACAAGTGTTTCTGTAGAGTTAAGATTACTGAGCTTGTTCTGTCGGTTCGGTTAGGGTGTGAAACCTTTTTAATTACAAAAGCAAGCCTGTATTCATAAATTGGATGTATCGCCATGTTACAAAGATAATATTATCCAATTTGATTTCATAAGTGCCTAAATTAAGCAACAATCCCATTTTTGATTTGTTTTGGGTTTGTTTGCAATGAGCAATCAAATAATTTGCCCTGAGTTAGTACAAATATTTGTGAAGCAATTTTAACATAGGGGAGAGAATTTGCATTTACTTTATTAGCATTTTTGTTCTATTTAATTTTACTTTAGCCTATAGACGTTATTCGTAATTGGCGATTTCATGTGATAGAGGGAGACATACTTGATGTCACCCCGATAAACATACAATCTCGTACTCTAACTGCAATATAATGAACTGTGAACTTCTGCATTTTCCTAGTTAGTGTCGGTTACTAGCAAACATTTCATTTCAAACTAGTGGAATAGATAGTTTATAAATCCAAGTTTATTTCATGAATGTAATAAGGTAGATTCTTAAACAGCTAAGAAAGTTTAAGCAATCTCATTGGTTCTCAGAGAAATCGGCGACATCTCTATGAGACAATAGAACACAGGGAGGTGGGCTTACGTTTTAACAGCGCGCCCGACCTTCACAATGCGTGGTTTGCTTCATAACGCGCACTTCTGCAGTGCGTCTTTAGCGCTTTTCCTGCGTTTATGCCGGCGCTGCGACGCTTACGCATGGTTTACTCATCGCATGTGATTGGATGGAATGTTTGTGGGCTATTCGATCCTAGCAGGGGTAAAAGTTGTCAAATGTGGACAATAAAATGTACTTATTTCTTTGATAAATGTTTAAAGTATGATTGTTTAAGAATGAGAATAAAGGTATTGTTTTTAGACCGTACCCGTGTTATATTGTCTGACATAAATGCGTTCGATAGTATTATTTTTTGCGTAGAACGGCGTCGTTGTTCTACTTAAAATAATACTATCGTCCGCATTTATGTCAGACAATATAACACGGGTACGGTCTTAAAACAATACCTTTATTCTCTAAATATTGAACAGCTCAGAAGAATGACAAATTTTTATGATTAGTGCAAAGTTCACCACATTGAAAAACTACATCACTCTTGTCTCGACTACTTAACGTTTTCGGAGCACTAATTGCTCTGAGCATGCTCAGTTGGATAGCACTGCACTCTTTTGACGGTAAGTGTGCCAATTACGAATAACGTCTTTTATATATTATATTTGCCAGTTTTTTCGTTTTTCTAAACCAAATACATTTTACTCACAATTGACAGTTTTGTTAGTGGGGTGATATAGTCTATGACATGTGTAGATAGACCATAACGCACGAAACTGTCAATCTTGAGTAAAATATGTGTTTGGTTTTGAAATATTAAAAATCTTAATAATTTATTCCTGCAATCCTGATGAATTTATTCCAAAAACAAATCAAAAATAGATTTATAAGTCCTTTTAATATATCAGTTATAGAAACTCTTTTTTATGTGTGTATGTTAGTTAAATTGGATCTTTATTTCACTGTGTTGTTAAACTACAGACCAACATAGCAGACAGTACAGAGACACAATGGGTGACATGTTTCCAGGAAACCGCAGAGGCCATCTTAGGACAGAAGGCGGATTATGTGGGTGGTCTCAGAGATTCGGTAGGTATTATATGATTGACCATATCCTTGTTGTCTTTATTAGTTACACAAAGTACCTGTTCAAGGTTGCTTGATGTAAAGGGGGAGGGGAACACTCCAAAAGTATGTGCTTGATTCATGTAACCATCAACCTAGTATCTTCATCCAACCCTTCAGCATGGATAAATTAATACTTCCTATGTTTAATCTTTGGGTAGTCTGCTATGAACATGTATAAAGCAACACGTCCTATGCAGTTTTATTTTATACATGCTGAATGGCTGGAAAAAACATACAAGGTTTTGGCAGAACAGCGACGATGTCATTCCCTTGCCAAAACTGTGTGTGTATTACTTTTGCACACAGAGTAATAAAACCAAATATTTCTCGCCATTTTTGAAACTGATTAAACTATAGTAGTATAGGCAGTATTATATGAATTTGATTTTTGATGCAATTATGTGCTTGTAGAATCTTGTTTCTCTTGTTGTCTAGTATAGTAATTCTCTCTTCCTTAAACAAATCAATTGTGAAAGAATTGGTCTCTGTTGTTCCTCTGTTTGGATGATGATTTACCTGGTACTTGGCTGTCTTGGTATCTTGGTAGTTGTAAAAATAATATTTATGTTTCTGTTTGTAGGATGAGTCTGCATTCAATACACTATTCCAGGAGGCAAGCTTCAAACCATACATATTCAAAATGAGGGTCAAAATGGAAACATACAATGTAAGTCAAATTATTATTATTATTATACTTTTTGCCTATTGAACCGTGATCTTTAAATTATCTAAGTTATCTACTAGCATTGTTCATCAATATGTTCTACCTCACACCCGAGGTTATATTATATAAGCTGGTCTTATGAAATATTCAACACTTATAGCTTTGAAGCTCAGCTAAAGATCACAATGAATTGGTGCAAGTAATGGTTGTGCTTTTCTAGAGATGCAGTGAAAATTGAATGTCCATTTATTAACGTATGAAAAATATCTAAATATAACTGCTGATCATATGACCAATTCTAAGAGACAAAACATACCTATCCGTCAAGTATAACCATTCCCAATTTTAGATATATCTCTTTAGCAGACTATAAACAATAAAAATGACTGCTTAGTTAAGAAAAATATGCCCTCTGATTAGCCAGAACCAGATCGGGACAACCATTAAGTGTAACCCTCTTTTAGGGAGCACTGCAAAAGTCATATTTGCTTTTCATAAAAACTGAGAGATCTCTTCAATATACAGTAATAAATGGAGGGATCCAAATCTCCCTTAGAGATGATTTTCTACTATTGACTGTCTGATTGAATTGTTTTCCATTTTCAGTATCAGAATCAAGGTCTTATTTCTAACCATACAATCATGGTGAAACAATTAAAAAAACCCATTTATTTGGAGGATAATTTTTGTTTCTGTTGTCCAAAATCTCTCTCTCTGGCACCAGAACAAAATATCAATTAATTTATTGACCATACATTTTATCAATAGGACGAGGCTCGTCTGAAGTGCACCTGTATGAGTGCCACACCCCTTGACTACAAGGAGTACTCCAAGAAGCTCATCATGGACATCAGGAACCTGGCTCAAGCTTAAAGCAACACTTTTGTATAACACATTATGATATAATGATATTTATAGTAGAATCACCCAGAGAAGTGGTTTAGTAAGAGATATTTAGGGATGCACCATTAGATATGCAGGGGGGATAGTAATAGGATGAGTTTCTTTAGGCATAATTCTGTCATACCCTACACACCAACATCGGTAGTATGCGTCGTTCTTAAAAATCACACACTTTGAATACCCCTGTGAAGGGTGTAACAGAATTACTCCTTTCTTTAAACAAACTGCGTACCCCTCCCTCCCCATACACACAAATGGAATATTCAATGGAGTTTAATTCGTCCAGGGGTGGCAATGGCAACTCAATTTTAAGGAAAAGGAAGAGAAAAAAAATTATATATAAAAGAAGCAATTAAAAAGATCTAAAAAGAATATAGCCTAAAGATTTTTACTTTACCCCAACTTCTTTCCATTCCATATCCACTGGTTATCTAATTGTGCATTCCCTAGTGATATATTATTTCTGGTCAGTTCATAAATAGTATTCATTATTGCAGAAAACAATAGCATGATAAGCCGGCGGCTGCAGTGTATCATCCAAATTATCAATGTATGTGTAAGGGAGTTTAGTGTTTGATATGCATGTTGTTAAACTTTTCATTTTGTTACATCATGCATACATTTTTAATTCATGAATGATTTCGTGAAAGCTCATACCAGATGAAACTATACTAGTATCTGTTGTACACAAATGCCTCAATCATAGTAATTGGTCAGTAGTGGATCTTCTATAGTCTATTTGGCCATCACAGTGACAGTGACAGTGACGTAACTGCTTATTCTACTAATTGCAGCACATAACGCTGGGGTATACGAGGCGCTGGCGTATTTAACACGAGCGTTGAAAGACAGAAGTGCATACCCGTGCGTAAAAGCTGCGCCTTTTAAATTACGTCACCGTCCAATGGAAGCCAAATAGAGTATCAAATGGACATGGGATCCAAATATGGACCAAATGTGTCACTTTGTATGACGTTTGGAGGTGATTACACATATTCTAGTATATGATGACATCAACCATATGGAGAAACATTTAGTCTTGTTAAAGAGACCCAATTCCATTAAAGAATAATAACATTTTTATATCTGTATTCAAAATATGGGTCATGCTTTTGTTTATTTGTTCAATGCTTGATGGTTACCAAAACATTTTTTCTAGAAAATATCAATTGGATTTGTTCTTGTTTTGCTATGCTTTTTTTTAATAGTGGTTTACTTTATGTAGGATAAGTCACAAATATATTTCAAAGAATTTATAGATATTTCTAAGCAAGTCTTACAAGTATATCCATCATCTCATGAACATTAAAATATTACATATGTTTGTATACAGATGTTAAATTTATGACACATTTATTTACACAAATATGAAGTATATGCAAAATTTAAAACAAGATATTATATCCACCAACTATAAAATGCAACTTTAAATCTAGTTTTAAAAGACTATCTCTTATAAATATCCTTTTACTGATCTCTTTCGTACAATATTCTCATAGCTTGTTTGAAACATTGCCTTTGTTTTAAGACCCTACTGGTATGATGCTAATTGCATCTGGATTAAAGAATTCTTGACATTTCCATGACATATTTAATATTGAATGGCAAAACAGTACATGATTTACAATGTGCACCATGTTTCCATTTATATTGTGATATACATGTATAATTGTATATAGTCTTCATAATCCTTGAGATGTAATTCAAATTATGCAAAGATATACTTGCTATAATCTAAAACAACATTTTCCAAGCTATGTGAAGTAAATTGTTTCAGTATAAAGACAACTTGGCTGACTTGGGGGTTGCTAACTTCAGCTAAGTGCATAGCATTGTTTGGTCAAATTATGTTCAAAGGGTTATGAAGTTAAGTTTTCAGGAAAAAAATAATGGTCCTTGAGTTTGTTCAGGAAGAGGACTATGGTGTCAGCCATGGCAGTGTTTTGATATTTGAAAATAATTATGGTACACTGGTATTGATTATGTGTTTTTCTGATGACAACCTAACATCAAAGTATCTCCTTGGAAGTTTTCCATGGGCCTTTTCCCAATTATGTTTGATACAAGTGCTAACCTGTTCTGTACTTATTTCTTGAGGTTGGGAAATGACCAACTGTCTTGTGCATAATGAGATCAAAGCCATTTGAATAATGTGTAAACAAAATGGCAGAACATGTAGTATTATGTACACTGTAAAACCATTTAATATGTATGATGGTTGAACATCAATAAATATTTCTTATACAAACTACAGACATGATTCAAATCTTACGTATATGATTATTGCCTTGCTTTGTGTTATAACATCAAGATTTAGTAGTTTTCAATTTTATATGCAAGCGTTAATAATGTTGGTCAAGTGTACTACAGCAGGTTGCAAAGTGATACAAAAAATCTTCTAAAAACAGGGACACATTTTCAGATGTGGTTTCTTCAATGACATTGAACATAATCTTAATTTAAGAAATGATTGGTCAATGATAAGACTAGTTGATAGATGATTAGTTATCGGGTCCAAGCTGCTGATAATTAATATAACTAACCCTTTGAGGCTGATGGCATACTTGTTTAGTGATAATAACAAAACCCGTACAAAAATTGCATATTCAACAATTGAAGGTCATTAACAAAGATCTGTGGGTATGCATAAATACTGGAGAGTATTTTATGGGGTATGTCTTTGATTATATTATTATTGATATAAGATTTGAATTTAGTATTCGTCTTGTTGCTAGAAGTTAAAATTGTGGTGTCAAATGAAAGGTACGATGCATCTCAGTCACACGTCTTAATAACTCAACTGTTAGCTGATTGAATTATCGCAATATCAACCCAGAATTTTACACCAAATTGGCAGTAACTATTGATATTATATAAACCAAAAGTTCGCACCTTTTCTAGATTCAACAACATGCCACCGAAACGCCAGTGTAGGGTGCATTTTGATTTGCTTTTTTGTTGTTGGTAGAGATCTGCTGCCAGTAAAATAAATTAACCAATTTTCCAAATTTCGAGATTAATTATTTTTCCTTGTTTTGATTGATTTTTCCTATATTCGAAAAAATGATTAATTTCAAGAAACCGGACCCATTTTTTAAACAAAAAATAGGTTATGAAAAGGGTTAAGAAATTGTCCAAGAAGTGGGAAAACGGGAGACTATTTGTCGATACATCCTCATCACCATGACCTCGTATCCACCAAGGCATGCCTATCCACTAAACACTCTCTACGGCCCACTGTCCCGACGATATTTTGGCTCCGGATGTTTGAAAGTCTAATTTTGAGCTGTACACCCGCCTTTTATTTATAAATTGAATAAGCGAGTGGGAACCCCCGGGTGCGATCTTTATTACCGTAAACAACATTTGATACCTTACGGAGTAAAGTGCATAGCACTGTACATTATACAGCAATACATTTATACAGTGAGTGAGTACGGTTAATAAATTCGCCCCCCGGGTGTCTACACAATTCGACAAAAATAAGTTCCCCTTTAGATTATGCCTGATATTTTTTTAATGAGTTACTCCATCGAAACGATTTTTGGCAAGTACGTGTTCGCAGCAACGCTAGAACGGAGCTATAACTACGCAGGTGGTGTAGCCTAATGCTTGGAGGAATACCTCAATTCAAAAGTTGCTAAATGATGTATTGAAGGAGGGAGGATGGTTAAGCAGCTTGAACCAGGGTCTTTGCATGAACACCGCACAGGTACTGCTTGGAATGAGCACACGCGATATACAACTTTTAGCAACTTTTGAAATGAGGTATTCCTCCATTCAATGTGTGCTCATTCAAGCATTGCAACACCTGCGTAAGTTATAGCTTCGTTCTAGTGCTGCAGTGAACATGTAGGCCCTACATATTTATGTGTGCCAAAAATCTTTTCGATGGAGTAACTCATTTTAAAAATATCAGGCATAATCTAAAGGGGAACTTATTTTTTGTTGAACTGTGTACATGAAGAACAAACCAATCTCTTGATGAATAAACCTGTGTCAATGTCATATCCAGCCAATATGCGTACTTTGAACCGTCAACAGATAACGTGCTATTGATATTAGCATTAGCTTAGATTTGTGTTTTTTCCATTAAGTGGGCAGCCAAAACCACCAAGCGTTATATACGTCAACCTATAATGATTAGTTTCTTAATCTTATCTCGTCAGCAGAAGTGTGTCTAAAAATCCCTAATTTATATATTGTTAATCCAATTTTAGATGAAAAGACAGAACACGTCCATACAATGTATTAAATAAAAATACATGTAGAAGAAATCCAAGAATTACAGTACGAGTGTTCAAAAAACAAATCCGTGAACGCGCTTTAAGTAATGATATTCAAAATGTGTAGCAGAGATAAATGATAATAACTCGCGGCCATGCATATCTTGTCATGGTATTTCGTTTGGTCGTACGCCATCAACCAAGCGTTTGGTAGTTCGCGGGCGACGTAGATTTTATAAGAGACAGAATATTTGTAATTGCATGCTCTCTTGGGAGGATTTCTAACCATACACTCCACGTGCTTCTTCTTAGTAAGAAGTGTGCACAGATCGTATAAGCTCGTATATAAATGAAACGACTTGGAAAGGCTATAAATCGTTTAAAGTGAATACATCTACAATCGTGATTGTCGATGATTTATGGAGTTACCATTTTATCAAGCGATAAATACTAGAGCAATGCTTGTGGAATAATTATCACCACCAAAGTTTGAACGCATGTTCGTATGTCTTTCAATAAAGTGCGCAGTATATATGAGGAATCTTAGACAATTAAGCTTACGTGTAGTTTTAAAATCAGAGATGAAAATATACACTTCGCATGACGACGGGATTTGAATGTTTTGAATAATATTCACCATTGGAAAGAGATAGTCTGCCAGCATTACACTTTGTAGCAACATGGTATGATCACATTCCCCAGCGGGCATAAGTTCTATAAGCATCCGATCAATATGGCTTGTTTTACAACACGGAAGAGTGTTCTGCGACACATATTTTCATCTGATTTGCTTTCGGCTATAATTATTGTTCTTGCTGCTCTTCTAGCGGTGATAGATGCTGCTGCGGACCCATTTGGATTTGGTATGTATACAATAACTGTCACTGATACAATTTAGTATTTTTTCTAATGCTGTAATCCAAGCCAGAATCCCAAGTTAAATATAATTTGATGATGTACTGGCCAAATACTGGAAAATATTTATATATGTATATAAATAGTAACGAGTAGGCCTAGTTTACTAGCAATTTTTAGAATTACTCAGGGTCTTATCAGATATATACGTTTCCAAAATGCATATAAATTAGGAATGATCCTAATCCTTTGGAATATATTCTATTAGAGCAAAATTTATAGTAGGCCAGTGGCAACCTACGTTTAGAGCTCTTTTCAGAGCCACCATATCTGTCTCTGTTCAGTGGAAAAGGGCAATCCATCTGTACGGCTCTTTTCAGAGCCACCACATCTTTCACAAGTAGGAAAGGGGCACCTACTCAAATCATCGGGCAAGGGGCAGCCCATAAAAATGATGATAATAATAGAGAAGTGGCAATCTCTATGATTTGCTTAATATTATAATAATTTGGTCCTGAAGAAGTCCGAGAGCTAATCCTGACGAAAGCTTGACAGTTATAAACTTGTCCGACGGCGAACCCGTTAAGCTCTTTATCTTATATGATAGGAATGCTCCAATAAGGGAATCAGTGCAAGAGATCGTGAATACATTCTGGATGTATTGTATAAGACAAATCGCCTGAAAGGTCTTCAAAACTCTACTGCCCAAAAACGTTCCCCAAACGACACATGAATGAGCTACGCGTTGATATGTGCGTACACTTATGGACAGGAGAGAATCATTCTTGCGTGAATTGTGGGTATGTTTTGGTCCGATGGATTTGTTTTTTAAGACCCATCAGATTATTGGTTATATCTCGTAATGGTGTAGGCCTATTTAGTTTTAAATTTAAGAATGCATACAGAAGTTTGAACACTGCATTGATAAACCATTGTAATTAGTTAATTTGTATTCTGCAGTATGAAACACGCAGGCTTCTTATTCCCCCCTTTTTTCTCAGGTAGGCCTTTTGCAGAATTTGTAGCAGATTCAAATTGAATGAGTCCATTTTATACAACCCATTTATCATACAACCGTATACTCGATCACCAAAACACATTCACCATTTTATCTTGTACTCCTTTATCTATGTGTTTGCATTGCTTAGACAAACATAACCACGGCAGAATGACATTGATCAAGTTTAATTCAATCCATGTATACTTTTAAAATTGGTCTTGTGTATATATGAATATTATTGGTTGATTTAGGGAGATGGATATTTTGAACGGGCTAACAGTGTGGTTCAATAAAACGTTGACAGTTTTTTCAAAAGCCATATTTTTCAAAATTGTGGGATTTGTTTTTTTCTTCTTCACATATTCCTCAAAAATATCATCTTGGCCATCTATGCTGAGATTCTCAATGTTAATAATGCTATGGCGGCAAAATTATAGCTATTTGAAGAGAATCTCTCCAAAATCTCTTTGTCCACGGGTAAGTCTACGGGAAATGACCAGCAAGATAACATTAAATGGCATCGTCACTTTTAAGGCATAGAGAATAGACAATTACACTTCCAATCTATGAAAGTCAATAATTCTAATTAGGGTCCCTCGTGATGTTATTATTACGTATTGATTTCACACCTGAATAGATGTTAAGATGTTTAAATTACACTGGTTTCACCTGGCGGGATCTTCAAATCTTAGATTACTTGCATGCAATTCATCATTCAGTATTCAGGTATTGTAAAGCGAAATCAGTACCCGTGGACAGAGTGAAATGGGACAGGCTTTGTTCAAATAGCTGTTATTTTGCAACCGTAAGGTTATTTGTATCGATATCTTCAGCATAGATGGTCAAGATCATATAGTTGATCATATAGTTAAATCTACAGAATTTCATAAAAAAATGGCTTCAAGAAAATGGCAACGTTTTATTGAACCACAATAATACGACATGGGGGAAAACACCCAGATGAAGAATGTTAATACTTTAAACATTTAAAATAAAAAATTATGGGTCCACAACAGGCGTAGATTTACCGTGATTTTACTAAAACAGAGGGGATAAACTGTCTCTTCATTCTGAAGGTGATTTTGTAGTTGTGACACTACCAACGTTATCCATTGGATCCCATAACATGGAATTAGAAATCCAGACAAGGTATTCGAACACAAAAATCCCCGGTTTAAAAAAAAAAAGGGGGGGGGGGGGGGGAGAGAAAAAAGAAAGCACTTAACCCAAATTCGAGTCAACTGAAATTTTGCCGACCATAAGAATTAATCAGCGACTGAACCTTCCATTGATTTTTCAATTTCCTGGTGGAACGGTCAATCAAATCTGGCTTTTGGCCGGATTGTTGTTGTATCAGCATAATAGCTCTTATAATTACTTTCACGCCTTCTCACACAGGTTAGCCATGATACCGTCGTGGCGATGAGTGTCATCGTTTTTCAGACCATGGGTAATTATCAAAAAAATCACGTAACAAATTGAAACAAGACACACTTTCATCGCCCATCTTATCATGATGCGATTTTACATTATCTGCTCATCCTCCTTCGTTACCCTCGTAATACTTCCACATGATAAGTTAATCATCTCTTGGGTAACCACACTCTCAGAACAGGTATTAAATAACCATGGGTTAAAAGAATGTTGGTTAAAAAGTATACAACATTGGTTAAAAATGAAGCGTTGGTTAAAAATTACTTTTAATACTGCGTTGGTTAAAGAGTAAAAATATAATTAATTTTTAGTTTATTCAACGTTGGTTAAGGCATCATAATTTTAACCAACAATAGGTCATAACAAGATTCCCGCCAAAGAATTTCATTGGCGAGGAAAATATTTTGCGCATATTATTTAGACCACGTCAGAATTTGTATATGAAATCAATCGTGTTATTTTCCTCCCCTGGTATAATGTGCCCATTATTGAAACAATAACACGATTGATTTCATATACAAATTCTGACGTGGTCTAAAAATTGCGGCCGCTGTTTCAATTATCGCTTCCCGGCCTCGTAGCTAGGATCTTGTGCCTTGTTCTGTCCCTTGTTGGTCCTGGCCACGGGTTGGCGCCAATATTGAAAGCCAATATCGGGCCAATGAAACATCAATATTGTAATGTTGTATGGGTTTAAGTTTAGCAACAACAAAAAAAGTTTAACCAACATTTTTTTCTACTGTTGGTTAAAACATATTAACCAACAAATGATTAAAAATTGTAACCAACCACAGGTTAAAGTTTAACCAACCACTGTTGGTCAAAACATATTAACCAACAAATGATTAAAATTTGTAACCAACCACAGGTTAAAGTTTAACCAACAGCTGTTGGTTACAGTTTTAACCAACCAATTGTGTGGTTCACCTGGTAACCTTCCGTTGGTTAAAATTTTAACCAACATGATTAAAGATTTTAACCTTTGTTCTCAGAGTGCAGGAGTGACGTAGGACTTGGGGCTTCGAGGAGGAGAGAAGTAATGGTCCTGTTCCCAAAACGGGTCATGAAAAGTTCCGATTTGTAGATGCTTTCCGAGGACACTTTGTGTCATGAGCAATTTTCACAATTTCCTTTATTTTCGACATCTAAAAAATAGCCAAAGATCACAATCAATGATGCGGAATAGAAAAATGCTCAAGGCAACAAACACCTCATTACCAAGCGGTGTGGGGAATGGAACCCGTTTTATTCAATGATATAAGACCATTGAACACTTTTAATCGAGATTTTTGGGGAACAGCTTAGGCAAAATTAAAAAGATTAACATGTTTAGCGTCCTCTTCCAATTTCTTGGGTCCGCTTCAATTTTTTTTTAAATTTATTTATTTCAGTCATAACCTTTTTGTTCAGGCGTTTCAGAATTTGAGATGTTTGTAACATCTTTGTTTCCTTCTTATATGCATTTTAAACAAAAAGTTTTGTGGTGACCGACCCCTCATGACATGTTTAACATTTGGCTCAAGAGCCGATGCCAACTATACGTACACAATTGTGACCATGATCACAAATCATTGTCAACATCAAATATATAAAATTTGTTGATAAACAATCCCGTGGAAAAAAATACACGCGGGAAGAAACGAACCATGAATTTGCCATCTGTCAATCTAATACCGAAGACTTTATATACCTAGCCTAATATACATTCTTATTTCTAATGTTCGCAAGGGATATCAGGCTTACATATATGACATTTGTCTGGAGTATCACTAAGCGCCCGTTGCATTATGCATTTCTATTTCTCCATACCTCGAGGCCAAAAAGACAAAAATACTTAACATACAGGGTGGTCCAAAAAAACTATACCCAACTTTGGAGGCCATTTTCTCCTAGGTGATAAAATATTTTAGTAATTTGGTTTGCATATTATTAAAGCATATATCGTTGAGCATTATTGGTGAAAATAGGGAAGATATTACATTAATATTTTTTGAGATATTGCTATTTTTAGCGAGTATGTGTAAAAATGGCTTTTCCACGGGAGCTGTCAATGCATCAACATGATATGCACTTTTATGACAATATGATATGACACAATAATGTAATGACCCAAGACCCATTATAAGCAGTTAAGGATTAAGTTTAATAAGGTGTGCTTGTCATTGTCAACTGTGCAATGAATACAAAGGTGTGTCATTGTCATATCATATTCAAACATGTTGATGCATTGACAGCTCCCGTGGAAAAGCAATTTTTACACATACTCGCTAAAAATAGCAATATCTCAAAAAATATTAATGTAATATCTTCCCTATTTTCACCAATAATGCTCAACGATATATGCTTTAATAATATGCAAACCAAATTACTAAAATATTTTATCATCTAGGAGAAAATGGCTTCCAAAGTTGGGTATAGGTTTTTTTGGACCACCCTGTACGAATCATGATTTTGTAGTAACGTCGCGTATAGCTGTGACTAACGTTTTGTATTGACGACAAACTTAACTTTTGTCGCGGACTTTTAATTCGCAAGCTATATTTCCCTTCTGGACTAGTGATGGTAACTTGCAGGCGCAGCATTCACGCATTGCGTGTGTATCTTCTGTTTTTCTATTATGCCAGTGCCTTTCGACATTCAACTTAAATTTAGGTTTGAACCATGGATCTGCAACCAACATGACCAAACGATAAAAAGTTAATACAGTTTGGCGATATTGCTACGTGATGACACTGAGATCAGACTAAATGACGTCATTAACTTATGATTAACCCAATTTTATAAAGTGTACTCCATCCATATATCCGCAAAAGAATCATGAACGTGGTCATTGCCCGCACTTTTCCAAAATTTGAGTAACTTTATATAATTTTGAAATGTATGCATAACCTCCTCTCTGCCGTGGAAGAAATCTATGATTGATCAAGCAAACACACAAACAAACGTTTTAATCTTTGACCTTTTCAATATAGGCCTCGATGAACAGATGAAGGGGTTTCCCGTAATTATAACGATAACCAGATTATTCATGGAACATTTTAGAAAACTATGTCGGTTCTTTAAGAAAGACCACATTACTAGTAACAACATTACTAAACATGCTATAACCATACTAACGAGACTTAAGATCAATGATACTTTGTCAAATCCCTCATTAAAGGTTAGCGAAGTATAGTTTGTACCGACGCAACCAAGACAAGACAAGACACCGACGCAACCAAGACAAGAAAAGAAAAGACAAGACAAGACAAGAAAAACAAGACAAGACAAGACGAGACTAGTCGAGACGAGACGAGACGAGACAAGATAGTTGTTATAGGGCAGTCATCAAAAAAAGTAACTATACAGGTAATAAATGTACTTTTAACTCTAAAAATATATATCCTACCTAGAAATATTAAATCATAAAGTTGTTGAGAAATTTATCTTCTTTAATATGAGATATTGCACGCTAGGATCGGTTGAATATTTAAGAAGCGACAATCCAAAATGTACGGTAAAGTCACAATTTCAAATTCACATTTTACATTTCAACACGGGGGAGAGAATGACAGGTACGTGTGTGCGGCGTATTGATCCATCGGAACAATGCGGCCGACTGTCCAACCTGCGCATGCATCCCCCAATTGCACTACCGGTAATCGATAAGGTACCCGTAGATTGGTCCGCGTGTAGAAAATAAAAATGTGAAAATGAAAATCGGACTTCTCCTTACATTTTTGAGTGCCACTTCCTCAATAATCACCCGATCCTAACGTACAATATCTCATATTAAAGAAGACGAATTTGTCAACAACTTCATAATTTAATATTTTTAGGTAGGATATATATTTTAAGAGTTAGAAACCCATTTATTACCTGTATAGTTACTTTTTTTGATGACTGTATATTATAATGTATTATTAGATCACCAGATCTAGCGCTTTATATAACGCATGCGCAGTACTAAATACATTGAGTTAATAACATGTCATCTAACCTAAAAGTATGGTCTCTCCGAGTCCTCTTTATTTAACGTGATAAAAAAGAATAAAGCCACGTTACAATAGTGTTCTCAATGGACAGTTTTGCCGGCAGTGAGTCAATGACCCGGTTACAAAAATATTACCACCGGAAGTACTCGTAACTTCATCTTTATTATGTAAGGGGTCACGCACATGAGTCTAGTATAGGTGTTTGATTATCCTCGTCACTCACCAAAGCTCATCGCCTCCCTACATCGTATTCGGACACATTCTGTTAATAAACAAAAATCCAGTGGAGAAAAAAACCCTATTATTTATAACTAACGCAATGTTCACAAGGGATATCCTCAACTAATGACATTTGTCTGGAGTAGCAGTAAACGAATGTATTTAGCATTTCTATTTCTCGATATACCTACAATCTTGTTCAAAACCTGTTGGGACACTATACACTTGCGCATGAAATATCTTCCAAAATGAGTAAAAAGCTGTCAGTTGAAAGTATGATAGTTAAAACTAGTTTATGTAAAGCTGCCATCCCCCACCCCCACCCCCCCCCAATCAATGTTGGGGCTGATATATATATAACACAGCCCGTTGCTGGACGATGCTTTTATATGGACCAACATTGAATTTAGGGGGAGGGACCACCGTTCCACAAGACATGCAGGAAGTGTCCCAACAGTTTTGCACATGATTGTATTAAGGGAGTGAGAAAGTGAGCTATAAATAATACACAAATCGCTATATCTCGAAAACGGTAGCTTTGATTTCAACAATTCTTTTTAAGAAATGAAGAATATTGCTTCTGTAACATTCCGAGTTGAATTTCATAGTCTAATTACGTATACATATTTAATAAAATACATAAATAACCTTTATTTTGATGAAGTGTCATAATTTCAAAGTATCTAATTTACAGCGGTGGGTGTTTTAAACGATTGCATCACCTGTTTTCCGTTTTTAGACACAACTTTTGATTCAATAAAGGGTTTCTTGATCAGATTTGGAGGATATATAGGTCATGTTATCGGTCATGTGACCAACTACTTAAAAATGTTATGCTCCAACTTACTTATAGGGATAGTTCACTTTTAATTACAGGGGTATATTTTGCACACTAGATGCCCAAGAAGTAATGGATATTGCCAGTTATTTAGATTCAAATGGTTTCTTGATAACATATAATACCATCCAAACATGCTAGAAAATACTCTCGTCGCTTACGCGACTCCTGCGTCACGGAAAATGGATTACATAACAAGGAAGGGTGGGCGCTCTAATCGATTACGCAACTCGTATGCATCTCAATTGGGGAAAATTGTGGTTGCTTTGGCGAGTACCAACAAGTTAAATCAATCGGCGCACACACTATCGTATTAAGTATTTAACTATTTGAATTAATTCTTTTACTTAATGAATACAAAAAATGTCAAAACAAAATACATAATTTGTATTAAACGCACTTATATAGAGTTCTCTGGCATTTTTAAAAGTGTACGGGGATATGGATTTAAGTTTTAAAGTATTCAAAACATAGGCCGATGTCAGACTCGAACCTATATACAACATTTTGTTTACTACATGTACAATGTTGTGTGTAAGACAACAGCGCGCTAGACCGGTAGGCCATGGAGGGAACACACCACTTAACAACGTTTTAAAGAATATCAGGACTATTATAGACACAATCGATATCGGTTAGCCGTTGTTGTTAATGCAATGTATTATAGTTCATTTTGACAACGTATTTTGATGGGCGATAACAGTAATCCATAGATAATTTTCAATCAGAAGTCAAAACAATTATGGGAAAGTCGATTTCCAACAGTATGCCATTACTTTAATATAAAGGTCTTTGACATATTTTCCTTTTTATAACTCATGGCTTACTGTCGATCCAATCGATTCTACATGTAGCATTTTGGCATACTGTGAATAGCCTATATCGATTGTGTCCATAATTATAGTCCTGATATTCTTTAAAACGTTGCAAAGTGGTGTGTTCCCTCCATGGCCGACCGGTCTAGCGCGCTGTTGTCTTACACACAATATTGTACATGTAGTTAAACCAAATGTTGTATATAGGTTCGAGTCTGACATCGGTCTATGTTTTGAATATTTACATGACGCAAGAATATAAACAATATTGGTGCTTATTGCTAACATGTCACTCAAAGAGATCTACGTGTTTCTTTTAAAATAAAATCATGTCATGATAAAATGACATTATTTGTTTTACCTATATCTTATAAAGAAGTCTTGATTAAAAGTACCATTTAGGTGCATAATTCAGACAATGCCCCTTTAAATTGAAGATATTACTAACCCATTCTTTTTTTTAAACAAACGATACTAATCGTACATTATCGCTCTCTAATATTGCCAAATATGAGATTAATTGGAACATTTTTAATGCAGTTACAAGGACTTATATGAATTTAGTACATTATTTTTTTCAATGCTTTAATACAATCTTGTTCAAAACCTGTTGGGACACTATACACTTGCGCATGAAATATCTTCCAAAATGAGTAAAAAGCTGTCAGTTGAAAGTATGATAGTTAAAACTAGTTTATGTAAAGCTGCCATCCCCCACCCCCACCCCCCCCCCAATCAATGTTGGGGCTGATATATATATAACACAGCCCGTTGCTGGACGATGCTTTTATATGGACCAACATTGAATTTAGGGGGAGGGACCACCGTTCCACAAGACATGCAGGAAGTGTCCCAACAGTTTTGCACATGATTGTATTAAGGGAGTGAGAAAGTGAGCTATAAATAATACACAAATCGCTATATCTCGAAAACGGTAGCTTTGATTTCAACAATTCTTTTTAAGAAATGAAGAATATTGCTTCTGTAACATTCCGAGTTGAATTTCATAGTCTAATTACGTATACATATTTAATAAAATACATAAATAACCTTTATTTTGATGAAGTGTCATAATTTCAAAGTATCTAATTTACAGCGGTGGGTGTTTTAAACGATTGCATCACCTGTTTTCCGTTTTTAGACACAACTTTTGATTCAATAAAGGGTTTCTTGATCAGATTTGGAGGATATATAGGTCATGTTATCGGTCATGTGACCAACTACTTAAAAATGTTATGCTCCAACTTACTTATAGGGATAGTTCACTTTTAATTACAGGGGTATATTTTGCACACTAGATGCCCAAGAAGTAATGGATATTGCCAGTTATTTAGATTCAAATGGTTTCTTGATAACATATAATACCATCCAAACATGCTAGAAAATACTCTCGTCGCTTACGCGACTCCTGCGTCACGGAAAATGGATTACATAACAAGGAAGGGTGGGCGCTCTAATCGATTACGCAACTCGTATGCATCTCAATTGGGGAAAATTGTGGTTGCTTTGGCGAGTACCAACAAGTTAAATCAATCGGCGCACACACTATCGTATTAAGTATTTAACTATTTGAATTAATTCTTTTACTTAATGAATACAAAAAATGTCAAAACAAAATACATAATTTGTATTAAACGCACTTATATAGAGTTCTCTGGCATTTTTAAAAGTGTACGGGGATATGGATTTAAGTTTTAAAGTATTCAAAACATAGGCCGATGTCAGACTCGAACCTATATACAACATTTTGTTTACTACATGTACAATGTTGTGTGTAAGACAACAGCGCGCTAGACCGGTAGGCCATGGAGGGAACACACCACTTAACAACGTTTTAAAGAATATCAGGACTATTATAGACACAATCGATATCGGTTAGCCGTTGTTGTTAATGCAATGTATTATAGTTCATTTTGACAACGTATTTTGATGGGCGATAACAGTAATCCATAGATAATTTTCAATCAGAAGTCAAAACAATTATGGGAAAGTCGATTTCCAACAGTATGCCATTACTTTAATATAAAGGTCTTTGACATATTTTCCTTTTTATAACTCATGGCTTACTGTCGATCCAATCGATTCTACATGTAGCATTTTGGCATACTGTGAATAGCCTATATCGATTGTGTCCATAATTATAGTCCTGATATTCTTTAAAACGTTGCAAAGTGGTGTGTTCCCTCCATGGCCGACCGGTCTAGCGCGCTGTTGTCTTACACACAATATTGTACATGTAGTTAAACCAAATGTTGTATATAGGTTCGAGTCTGACATCGGTCTATGTTTTGAATATTTACATGACGCAAGAATATAAACAATATTGGTGCTTATTGCTAACATGTCACTCAAAGAGATCTACGTGTTTCTTTTAAAATAAAATCATGTCATGATAAAATGACATTATTTGTTTTACCTATATCTTATAAAGAAGTCTTGATTAAAAGTACCATTTAGGTGCATAATTCAGACAATGCCCCTTTAAATTGAAGATATTACTAACCCATTCTTTTTTTTAAACAAACGATACTAATCGTACATTATCGCTCTCTAATATTGCCAAATATGAGATTAATTGGAACATTTTTAATGCAGTTACAAGGACTTATATGAATTTAGTACATTATTTTTTTCAATGCTTTAATACAATCTTGTTCAAAACCTGTTGGGACACTATACACTTGCGCATGAAATATCTTCCAAAATGAGTAAAAAGCTGTCAGTTGAAAGTATGATAGTTAAAACTAGTTTATGTAAAGCTGCCATCCCCCACCCCCACCCCCCCCCAATCAATGTTGGGGCTGATATATATATAACACAGCCCGTTGCTGGACGATGCTTTTATATGGACCAACATTGAATTTAGGGGGAGGGACCACCGTTCCACAAGACATGCAGGAAGTGTCCCAACAGTTTTGCACATGATTGTATTAAGGGAGTGAGAAAGTGAGCTATAAATAATACACAAATCGCTATATCTCGAAAACGGTAGCTTTGATTTCAACAATTCTTTTTAAGAAATGAAGAATATTGCTTCTGTAACATTCCGAGTTGAATTTCATAGTCTAATTACGTATACATATTTAATAAAATACATAAATAACCTTTATTTTGATGAAGTGTCATAATTTCAAAGTATCTAATTTACAGCGGTGGGTGTTTTAAACGATTGCATCACCTGTTTTCCGTTTTTAGACACAACTTTTGATTCAATAAAGGGTTTCTTGATCAGATTTGGAGGATATATAGGTCATGTTATCGGTCATGTGACCAACTACTTAAAAATGTTATGCTCCAACTTACTTATAGGGATAGTTCACTTTTAATTACAGGGGTATATTTTGCACACTAGATGCCCAAGAAGTAATGGATATTGCCAGTTATTTAGATTCAAATGGTTTCTTGATAACATATAATACCATCCAAACATGCTAGAAAATACTCTCGTCGCTTACGCGACTCCTGCGTCACGGAAAATGGATTACATAACAAGGAAGGGTGGGCGCTCTAATCGATTACGCAACTCGTATGCATCTCAATTGGGGAAAATTGTGGTTGCTTTGGCGAGTACCAACAAGTTAAATCAATCGGCGCACACACTATCGTATTAAGTATTTAACTATTTGAATTAATTCTTTTACTTAATGAATACAAAAAATGTCAAAACAAAATACATAATTTGTATTAAACGCACTTATATAGAGTTCTCTGGCATTTTTAAAAGTGTACGGGGATATGGATTTAAGTTTTAAAGTATTCAAAACATAGGCCGATGTCAGACTCGAACCTATATACAACATTTTGTTTACTACATGTACAATGTTGTGTGTAAGACAACAGCGCGCTAGACCGGTAGGCCATGGAGGGAACACACCACTTAACAACGTTTTAAAGAATATCAGGACTATTATAGACACAATCGATATCGGTTAGCCGTTGTTGTTAATGCAATGTATTATAGTTCATTTTGACAACGTATTTTGATGGGCGATAACAGTAATCCATAGATAATTTTCAATCAGAAGTCAAAACAATTATGGGAAAGTCGATTTCCAACAGTATGCCATTACTTTAATATAAAGGTCTTTGACATATTTTCCTTTTTATAACTCATGGCTTACTGTCGATCCAATCGATTCTACATGTAGCATTTTGGCATACTGTGAATAGCCTATATCGATTGTGTCCATAATTATAGTCCTGATATTCTTTAAAACGTTGCAAAGTGGTGTGTTCCCTCCATGGCCGACCGGTCTAGCGCGCTGTTGTCTTACACACAATATTGTACATGTAGTTAAACCAAATGTTGTATATAGGTTCGAGTCTGACATCGGTCTATGTTTTGAATATTTACATGACGCAAGAATATAAACAATATTGGTGCTTATTGCTAACATGTCACTCAAAGAGATCTACGTGTTTCTTTTAAAATAAAATCATGTCATGATAAAATGACATTATTTGTTTTACCTATATCTTATAAAGAAGTCTTGATTAAAAGTACCATTTAGGTGCATAATTCAGACAATGCCCCTTTAAATTGAAGATATTACTAACCCATTCTTTTTTTTAAACAAACGATACTAATCGTACATTATCGCTCTCTAATATTGCCAAATATGAGATTAATTGGAACATTTTTAATGCAGTTACAAGGACTTATATGAATTTAGTACATTATTTTTTTCAATGCTTTAATACAATCTTGTTCAAAACCTGTTGGGACACTATACACTTGCGCATGAAATATCTTCCAAAATGAGTAAAAAGCTGTCAGTTGAAAGTATGATAGTTAAAACTAGTTTATGTAAAGCTGCCATCCCCCACCCCCACCCCCCCCCAATCAATGTTGGGGCTGATATATATATAACACAGCCCGTTGCTGGACGATGCTTTTATATGGACCAACATTGAATTTAGGGGGAGGGACCACCGTTCCACAAGACATGCAGGAAGTGTCCCAACAGTTTTGCACATGATTGTATTAAGGGAGTGAGAAAGTGAGCTATAAATAATACACAAATCGCTATATCTCGAAAACGGTAGCTTTGATTTCAACAATTCTTTTTAAGAAATGAAGAATATTGCTTCTGTAACATTCCGAGTTGAATTTCATAGTCTAATTACGTATACATATTTAATAAAATACATAAATAACCTTTATTTTGATGAAGTGTCATAATTTCAAAGTATCTAATTTACAGCGGTGGGTGTTTTAAACGATTGCATCACCTGTTTTCCGTTTTTAGACACAACTTTTGATTCAATAAAGGGTTTCTTGATCAGATTTGGAGGATATATAGGTCATGTTATCGGTCATGTGACCAACTACTTAAAAATGTTATGCTCCAACTTACTTATAGGGATAGTTCACTTTTAATTACAGGGGTATATTTTGCACACTAGATGCCCAAGAAGTAATGGATATTGCCAGTTATTTAGATTCAAATGGTTTCTTGATAACATATAATACCATCCAAACATGCTAGAAAATACTCTCGTCGCTTACGCGACTCCTGCGTCACGGAAAATGGATTACATAACAAGGAAGGGTGGGCGCTCTAATCGATTACGCAACTCGTATGCATCTCAATTGGGGAAAATTGTGGTTGCTTTGGCGAGTACCAACAAGTTAAATCAATCGGCGCACACACTATCGTATTAAGTATTTAACTATTTGAATTAATTCTTTTACTTAATGAATACAAAAAATGTCAAAACAAAATACATAATTTGTATTAAACGCACTTATATAGAGTTCTCTGGCATTTTTAAAAGTGTACGGGGATATGGATTTAAGTTTTAAAGTATTCAAAACATAGGCCGATGTCAGACTCGAACCTATATACAACATTTTGTTTACTACATGTACAATGTTGTGTGTAAGACAACAGCGCGCTAGACCGGTAGGCCATGGAGGGAACACACCACTTAACAACGTTTTAAAGAATATCAGGACTATTATAGACACAATCGATATCGGTTAGCCGTTGTTGTTAATGCAATGTATTATAGTTCATTTTGACAACGTATTTTGATGGGCGATAACAGTAATCCATAGATAATTTTCAATCAGAAGTCAAAACAATTATGGGAAAGTCGATTTCCAACAGTATGCCATTACTTTAATATAAAGGTCTTTGACATATTTTCCTTTTTATAACTCATGGCTTACTGTCGATCCAATCGATTCTACATGTAGCATTTTGGCATACTGTGAATAGCCTATATCGATTGTGTCCATAATTATAGTCCTGATATTCTTTAAAACGTTGCAAAGTGGTGTGTTCCCTCCATGGCCGACCGGTCTAGCGCGCTGTTGTCTTACACACAATATTGTACATGTAGTTAAACCAAATGTTGTATATAGGTTCGAGTCTGACATCGGTCTATGTTTTGAATATTTACATGACGCAAGAATATAAACAATATTGGTGCTTATTGCTAACATGTCACTCAAAGAGATCTACGTGTTTCTTTTAAAATAAAATCATGTCATGATAAAATGACATTATTTGTTTTACCTATATCTTATAAAGAAGTCTTGATTAAAAGTACCATTTAGGTGCATAATTCAGACAATGCCCCTTTAAATTGAAGATATTACTAACCCATTCTTTTTTTTAAACAAACGATACTAATCGTACATTATCGCTCTCTAATATTGCCAAATATGAGATTAATTGGAACATTTTTAATGCAGTTACAAGGACTTATATGAATTTAGTACATTATTTTTTTCAATGCTTTAATACAATCTTGTTCAAAACCTGTTGGGACACTATACACTTGCGCATGAAATATCTTCCAAAATGAGTAAAAAGCTGTCAGTTGAAAGTATGATAGTTAAAACTAGTTTATGTAAAGCTGCCATCCCCCACCCCCACCCCCCCCCAATCAATGTTGGGGCTGATATATATATAACACAGCCCGTTGCTGGACGATGCTTTTATATGGACCAACATTGAATTTAGGGGGAGGGACCACCGTTCCACAAGACATGCAGGAAGTGTCCCAACAGTTTTGCACATGATTGTAGATCATTGCTGAATGCGTAAGCTGTGATTCACGTTTTGTAATAACGGCAAATGTAACTTTTATCTCGACTAAATCCCAGAATGTGGTCCATCAGGTCAAACGTAGCTGGGTACACTCTCAGAACAAAGGTTAAAATCTTTAACCATGTT
This sequence comes from Ophiura sarsii, assembly GCA_035610835.1. Classification (NCBI taxonomy): domain Eukaryota; kingdom Metazoa; phylum Echinodermata; class Ophiuroidea; order Amphilepidida; family Ophiuridae; genus Ophiura; species Ophiura sarsii. The sequence goes on along the minus strand of CM069441.1, from coordinate 73,795,403 downwards.
GGTTAAAATTTTAACCAACGGAAGGTTACCAGGTGAACCACACAACTGGTTGGTTAAAACTGTAACCAACAGCTGTTGGTTAAACTTTAACCTGTGGTTGGTTACAAATTTTAATCATTTGTTGGTTAATATGTTTTGACCAACAGTGGTTGGTTAAACTTTAACCTGTGGTTGGTTACAATTTTTAATCATTAACCAACAGTAGAAAAAATGTTGGTTAAACTTCTTTTTTCTTTTTTTTGCTAAACTTTAACCCATATACAACATTACAATATTGATGTTTCATTGGCCCGATATTGGCTTTCAATATTGGCGCCAACCCGTGGCCAGGACCAACAAGGGACAGGACAAGGCACAAGATCCTTTTTTTTTTTTTTTTTTTTTGTTGACCCCAAGAAGGGAAAGCCGAGCAAAGGCAAGCCCAAGCCACGGTAAAACCCTTCAAGGGACAGGACAGACACAACCGGCCTCCCCCAGTGGCCCCGTATAACAAATCATTGGGCCGTAGGTCCGGACAACCCAAGGGCAATCCAGATCCTACCCCGACCTGCCATGTACGCGGGGACTATAAAAATGGCACAGCGAAGGTGCTTCGCAGACATGACTAGACTACCTGATGAACCCATGAAGCATAAAGCTTAACATGGCAGGTAGCTTTCGTCACCAACCGGCAGTGCAAGATCCAAGATCCTAGCTACGAGGCCGGGAAGCGATAATTGAAACAGCGACCGCAATTTTTAGACCACGTCAGAATTTGTATATGAAATCAATCGTGTTATTGTTCCAATAATGGGCACATTATACCAGGGGAGAAAATAACACGATTGATTTCATATACAAATTCTGACGTGGTCTAAATAATATGCGCAAAATATTTTCCTCGCCAATGAAATTCTTTGGCGGGAATCTTGTTATGACCTATTGTTGGTTAAAATTATGATGCCTTAACCAACGTTGAATAAACTAAAAATTAATTATATTTTTACTCTTTAACCAACGCAGTATTAAAAGTAATTTTTAACCAACGCTTCATTTTTAACCAATGTTGTATACTTTTTAACCAACATTCTTTTAACCCATGGTTATTTAATACCTGTTCTGAGAGTGTATGACTACCATGGATCTCCACAAAACGGTAAAAGATGAATTCAGTTGGGTGATATTGCGACGTGATGACATTGAGATAGACTAAAGACGTCATTAACTTAAGATATACCCAATTTCATAAAGTTGCAATCGGTATATCGCAGAAAAAATTATAACGTGGTCATTGCCCGCCGGTTTTTTAAATTTGGGTAACGATCAGATTTTATTACTGTTTAAAATGAAATCTCATTTTAAATTTTATTCATTACTTTCTCGCCACTGCTATATATACGGAAGAAGAGATCTATGATTGACAGAAGCATAATACCCGCAATTTGTTAAAATCTGAGTAACTATTTTATTTTTAAATGTATTACCTTCTCGCTCGTGGAAGAGATGTATATATGATTGATTATGCAAGCAAACACACAAACAAACGGTTTAAGCTTTGACCTTTTCAGTATTATTCATTATAGCATGAAGGGTTTTCTCCCGTAACGCTAAACCAGATTATTCATAGCACATTAGAAAACTAGGTCGGTTTAATACCCGTCACTGGTTTAATTTATCAAAAACCTATCTAAAGACCATGCTAACTAACGAAGAACAGTGATAGGCCTACTCTGTTACCCCCCCCCCCCCCCCCCCCCACCCCATTTAACATGTGATAGTTATTGAAGTATATATATTATATGTATTCCGACTCAACCAAGACAAGACAAGATAAGACAAGATAAGACAAGATAAGACAAGATAAGACAGGACAGGAGAGGACAAGATAAGACCAAATAAGCACAAGAAGACCGTAGACAAAAGTCAAAAAGACAAAAGGCAAGACAAGACAAGACGAGACGAGATACGTCAAGAAAAGTCAAGACAATCAAGATAGGAAATCAGTGTTTTCAATTGACAGTTTCGCCGATAATGCTATCAGTATCAGCAGCTTCTTCAGATTTGACGAGTCAAGTAACGTATAGAGTGGACAATTACCACCGGAAGTATGTAAGGGGTCATGTACATGTCTCTAGGTGTTTGACCCTCCTCGTAACCTTATTTCCCGCCTCATATATCGCCTCCCGAGCCCATGAACCCATCTTGGTGATTCTTGCATATCTGTTGCTCCCAATTTACTTTTTCCAGGTATTGCCCACCTCTAGACAAAATATGCTAGAACAAAACGGTTCATTGAATCATCATTTCTGACAAAGCTGATATCACCGCTGGCAAAACTGTCAACAGAAAACAGTATATTTCCGACTAGATTTGACAAATCAACCATGAACAATTCCCGATGAACTTATTTACCCAGGATTTCTATATATATTTCGAATCCTACATTTGCCTGTGTTTTGTTTCACTGACGTGCATTTTCCTTGACAAGAGAAAATATCTGGCGGGCCTACTTGGGCAAGGAACACAATCGGTTTTCTGTTACTTAGCTTGCATGAATTCTCCTGACGACGAGAAGAGTTTGGTGGTTTGAGATTTAACCTATACTTTTAGATGTAATTGGATGATTTACTTGTACAAAAAAAAATGTTCTGGGTTTTGCTATGGCACTAGCATGTTTTGTATGGTGAGTTATTAATTGAAATGAAATGTGCTGCATTTATTAGTTTAATTTATAACGTGAACAATTATAAATTAATCCTCATACCAATCAAATTATAAATGGATAGCTCCTTATGGCCTTTTAATTTTGAGCGTTTTTAAAAAAACGCTCAAAATTAATATTATAAGGGTGGATTTTGAAGTCATCTAAAAATGTTGTAATTAATGTCTTATCTGGGGCCGAGATCCAAGTCAAAATGAGGGTATAATTAAAACGGTCCAATTTCACGAATGAACTTGTTCATCATACAAACTGACCTGCGGTAAACCTTTATAAGGGGAATGAAGATATTCTTTACTTACCTGCGTCGTAAACATGTTAGAGGGGCATTGAGAGATCGCTAAAAATGAAATTTTGAAAAAATGAATTGTTTCAATAGGTATAGGTACGTACGAACCATGAACAGTAATAATGTATGGGAAAAGTGATGAATGACGGCGCTAAATAGACATTTGTTTGAATCAATTTATCTAATAGAGTTAGTTGCTATCTTCAGTAGATAGCAAATCTATCAAAGTAAATTGCTATCTTCGGTGATAGCAAGTCTATCAGAGTAAGTTGCCATCTTCAGTAGACACCAAGACTATTAGAGTAAGTTGCTATCTTCAGTAGATAGCAAATCTATCAGAGCAAATTGCTATCTTCAGTGATACCAAGTCTATCAGAGTAATAAGTTGCTATCTTCAGTAGACACCAAGTCTATTAGAGTAATTTGCTATCTTCAGTAGATAGCAAATCTATCAGAGTAAATTGCTATCTTCAGTGATAGCAAGTCTATCAGAGTAAGTTGCTATCTTCAGTAGACACCAAGTCTATCAGAGTAAGCAACTTATTCTGATAGACTTGGCAACTTACTCTGATATACTTGCTATCTACTAATGATAGCAACGTACTCTGATAGACTTGCTATCTACTGAATATAGCATAGATAGCAACTTATTCTGATAGAATTTCTATCACTGAAGATAGCAATTTACTCTGATAGATTTGCTATCTACTGAAGATAGCAACTTACTCTGATATACTTGCTATCTACTGAAAATAGCATAGATAGCAACTTATTCTGATATACTTGCTATCTACTGAAGAAAGCAATTTACTCTGATAAACTTGCTATCTACTGAAGATAGCAACCTACTCTGATATACTTGCTATCTTATCTACTGAAGATAGCAACTTACTCTGATATACTTGCTATCTACTGAAAGCAACTCACTGTAATTACTTGCTATCTACTGAAGATATCATAGATAGCAACTTATTCTGATAGACTTGGCATCGAATGAAGGAACCAATTTACTCTGTTAAGAACAGCCCGGAATAACTCCGAGTTGAAGGTAGCCCAATTTTTAGCAAACCGCAGCACAGCTTTTCAACACGCGGCACACTATTTAGTCGAAATCAAAAGTAGCCCAATTGGGCGACGAAAGCGCGGTATTGGCAAAACTATTATCGCGCAAAAAAAGTCGTCATCTCGTCAATTATCACGTCATCTGTAAATTATCTCGCAATTATCTAGTCAATAAACACGTCATCTGTAAATTATCTCGCAATTATGTAGTTAATAATCACGTCATCTGAGCAATTGGTATTTTCACGTATTTTTATATTTGGCTATTTCGAACTGCGAACAATTTTTACCAGCTGGTGGTACACTGCAAAAAGTGCAGAACACATGACGCGTTCAGAACATGTTCACGGTGTGTTCTCCAGGTGTTCCAGAACATGTTCAAAATGTAACAGATAACACATCAGAACATGTTCAGAACATGTTCAAAACATGTTCTCAATCTGTTACATTTGAACAGTTTTCTGCAGTTTTTGCAGTGAGTTGTACGTAATTGGGTGCACATCAGTCGTGAATTAAAATACAAGGATTAAATCAATTCCTTTGTGAAATATACCGATATTTGAAGATCTATTTTTATGCACGCAATTAAACTCTATCAGTATTATAATCCATGACGAATCAAAAATCAGTAACATTGGTGATAAAACTGCACTACAGAAAAATAAAAAAATAAAACCTTTTCACATTCGATGACATTTCGACAATTGTTTTTACTTTTAACCATTGAGTTTGCTAAAACTATACATACACTCCATGAAACAGAAGTATATTCCATAATGTTTAAATTTTGTAAAGAACATAATATTATCACGCCACCCACTGTGGATGAAAAATCGAGCTAGATCGGCTCAGGTTTCCGTCACTAGCGGCTAAGTGGAAATATATACGATAGCTTCATTTTCTCAATCGACCTTTTGATTCTCGTCAGGATGGCAACATTGTTGTTTTACTTAGAGGTGAAGGAGGAGGAGGAGGAGGAGGAGGAGACAATTGTTTATGACAAATTATTTAAATCATTTTAGCAATTCAAAGGAATTATTCCAAACACTATTTACAACCAGTTGCAGAGAAAATGGTTGCTTCTCTTCATGCACGTTGATTGTTTATTCCAGACAAGATGGCAGCTTTTCAAAAAAAACCAGAGATAACCTCTCTTGAATCCCACGATATGGTGTAAGCAATTCAGTCAAGACATTCCAAGAGTCCCCGGTAAAAACAAATGTGGTAAATACAAGTTTTCGTTCTCAACCATGGCAACCTGCAACCTTCAACATATGATTGCAACACTGGAGCTGAGATGGACTAGCCCTTGATCTGTCATGAAACCAATCTCAATAATTCAGACTCCTTCCACTTAGCCTACCCTTCATCTTCTATAGTCCAAATTTGACTTTTAGTGGATTCACTCTATCTTGAACTCTCGACTGATTTGGATGCTCTACACTTTCTTATATATATGCAGATATGCAGACCGACATAAATGAATTATGCAGAATATCCAAATGAAAAGACTCTCAAAACACTCTCTATTAACTTTTGTACTAGCGCTTCACGAATTAACGAGCCCTTACGGCAGCGGTTCTTAACCTGGGGGTCGTGACCCCCAAAGCTAAATATAGCTTTTGGTGGAACCATTTTAATATTTCGCTCTAAAAAGGCTTAGAAAAATCCCAAAAGAAACTTTCAAACAAGCACAATTTCCTGCACGCTACGCTCGCATTATAACTAAGCAGTTTCAGTTTTAATAAATCAGGTTGTTTTTGTCATTTTTTTTAGGGGGGCGGGGGGGGGGGGGGGGGGGGGGGGGGGTCACGGTACTGACCAAGAATTTCTGAAGGAGTCGTGGGGCCAAAAAGATTAAGAACCACTGCCCAACGTAAGAGTAAGTTGGGGCATAGCGTTTTATGCCACAAGTCAGTCGATTCTAGCAGTAGCGTAAATTTGTTGTGAACATGGGAGGGGATGATTCGCTGATGCTGAAGGACCAATTGCGCTTGCATGCCCAGTGGGTGTCTATTTGAAGTGGAATGTGACCCATCATAAGCTGAAAGATTTTATTTTATTGAAAATCCATTCATGCAATTTGGTGATTTTTTTGGTCAACATTTAGGTCAATTCCTTTTGCCTATTCAAACACTAATCGTCATATTTTGACCAAAATGTACTAATTGTCCAAGGATCTTAAATAATGACTAAATAAATAAACTCAGTTTTGTTTTTATTAATTAAAAACTAATAAAGCCAAGTTTCAACATTATTGTGAGTGGAAGGGTAAAACTAGAAGAGCAAAAAGAAAAGAAAAGCATATCGTGCCGTGCGTGATCTGGGGATCGAACCGGGGTCCTAGTGGTTAACAAGCGAAGGACAAGGTATTCACGCCACGGAAGTATTTGTGTTAAGAGATGTGTTATAATTGTATATAATTGTTCCTATCGGGTGCTTGTGTTTGTCATTAAAATTGTGCTTTTTGGTGCAATGTTTGTATGTGCCCCTTGCCCAAAATATGTTTGTAATGTCATGATAGTCCTTATTTTTGAAAAAGTGATAATCAAACTTCGAAATTTTTGGTCATAAAATGGCATCATTTTTTTCCGGATCGCAGGCCGACTCCACGTGATTCTTGATTTACACTCACCTATGACCTAGCGAGTGACGACACGTTTTTAATATTACGGAGGACCATCCACGTCAGAATTTTACAGTAAACTATAGGTTAACACTTGGCATATGCGCCAATTGATTTTGTAAGGGGACGATGCTGATTAATGTGGATATTTACCTCGCTAGTTGCTATTCTGGTGTTACTCGCCAGTTATGCTCTAAGAATTACATCGTTAGTAAGTTATCAGTTAGAGCATAACTACTAGGGAGGTAGCTTACCCAGTGGCGTAGCCAAGGGGGGGCAAGGGGGGGCAGCTGCCCCCCCTGTGGGGTTCTCTGCCCCCCCTGTTGCCCCCCCTGTGGGAAATGTCAGTTGAAATAATTTGGGACTAACCTATTCACAACACAAGGAAATTCAATCCTCAATTTGGTTGTTGCCCCCCCACCAAAACTCCCGGCCCCCCCTTTGCCCCCCCACTAAGAAAAACCTGGCTACGCCACTGAGCTTACCTCCCTATTAAGTTACCCGTCATTGGTGCACTCGGCCGAATATTATATAGTCTATTACTAACATGTACGCATCACTTCCTTGCAACACTCTACAACAAAGTGCTTCAGAATGGCAAACCCCCTTCTTCATGGGCCGAAAGTAAAATAATTCTATTGCACAAAAAGGGTGAAACAGATGTTCCTTCAAACTTTAGGATGATTGCTCTATCTTCATGTACTGGCAAACTCTTTCACCAACTCATTGCCGACAGACTCCATGATTTTATTGTGAATAACCATATCGTAAATACTAAACTCCAAAAAGCTTTTCTCAAAGGTAAAAATGGCTGTGTCGAGCATAATCAGGTCCTGCATGAAATCATTAGTCATAGTAAGGCCAATAAAAGGACCGCTCATATAACATGGTTCGACTTGGAAGATGCCTTTGGGTCTGTCTCACACGATCTCATTCGTCATACGCTCAGTACCAATAACATCCCTCCCGAGATTCAGACCTACATACAAAATCTCTACTCCTCACTAAATGGTAGGGTTACCACAAAAACGTGGTCCTCTGATCCGTTTCAATTTAACAAGGGCATCTTCCAAGGCGACCCCCTATCACCGATCATGTTTATTCTATGTTTTAATCCCATCATTAAATCCCTTGAAAATGACAATGGTCATGGCTACAACCTGAATGGTTCCAAAATAATCACAACACCATTCGCAGACGACTTTTGTCTTATAACGGGGAACAAACGTACGCATCAGAGACTTATAAACAAAATCTCCGACCAAACTAAATCAATGGGTTTGAAACTAAAACCATCTAAATGTAGGTCATTGTCAATATGCTGCGGGTCAGCAAATAGGGTCGACTTTTCTTTGGATGATGAAGAGATTTTGACGATCGATCAAGGCCCACATAAGTTCCTCGGTTCCCTTATAACATTCAAAAGTAAACCCGCCGAGATTTATGAGTACATTCGTGACATGATAAACCAAGGTCTTGACCGCATCGACAAATCTCTCATCAGAAATGAGTACAAGATGAGAATCTATGCAAATTATTTCCTTCCATCCCTCCGTTTCCATCTTACCGTCAATGATATGTGCTCTACTCATCTTACTGATCTTGATTCTTTGGCCAACCGCTTTCTCAAGAAATGGTGTGGACTTCCTCATCCAGCCACGCTGGCCTTTATTCACATGCCTAACGGTCTGGCCATCAAAAGGATAGCTGATTTATATTTAGAAAGCCACACTGTTGCTCACATATCTTCGCGTTTGAAAGGTGATGAGATCGTAAATCACTGCATAGACTCTCGCCTTGAGAGGGAGGGGGGTTGGACTTCTAAAATATCATTTGCCAAAAAGTCTGAGAACATCTTTCTGAAATCCAAGCAAAATGCTACCACTATCAAATCATGTCAAAATGCTGCGAAAAAGATTATAAAGGAAGATGTCTCCGACTATTGGCACACCCAGGTAAAACCCTTGCTGGTTCAAGGTAGATTTTTAGACTTATTGTGCACTGAAGCCAAATCATATTATTGGAAAAGTGTTGTTTTTAACCTGCCAGTTGGCGTTTACAAATTTGTTGTCAATTCCTTGTGTGACACCCTCAACAACAAAGTCAATCTGAAACGTTGGGGTAAATCCAATAATGACAAATGTAACCTTTGCAAGAACAGGGCTACCCTCCACCACATTCTCAATCATTGTTCTGTCTCTCTTGACCAGGGCAGGTTTACGTGGCGCCACAATAACGTTCTGCACTACATATGTAAGACGATGATGACTGGTTTTCAATCTCCAAAAGACCCTCAAATTTTGTGCGACCTCCCAGAATTCAAAAAAAGGAGCTCCACCATTCCTTCGGTTTGCACCGTCACAAACCTGATCCCCGATCTCTGCGTGTTCTGGGAGAATTCACGGAAACTGGTCATCATCGAACTCACAGTGCCCTTTGAACTCAATCTTGAGAAAGCGCACACAAGAAAATCTGACAAATACGCCGCTCTGGTTGCTGATATTCAGAACAATGATTTTGAGTGTGAGTTGGTCGCCCTTGAAATTGGTAGCCGTGGTTACATATCCCCTCACAATCTTGGTAGACTCAAATATATACTCAAACTGTGCAATAACCCCACTACTTTTAAAATGTTCCGGGACAACATCACCAAACTATCTATTCTGTCATCTTTCTCGATTTTCCATGCTCACAAGGAACCCACATGGGACAATTATCCAACTCTCAACGTGCAATCATAATGGTTTACTGCAGGGCAGGTCCCTTTTATATGAGTATCTATTTTTAATGTTTTAACACGTCTGTTTTGTTTTATCATGTTGTGTTTAGTTTGTCCCCATTATCCCTGCGTTCGTCCACCTAAATGGATAACTGATCTGGGGTTTACATGTTTTCCTTTATTGTGTATCAATTCTGTATGTGTAACTTTTATGATGCTAATAAAGTGATGTGATATATATACTGCACCTTTCATCGCTTCATCTTTAATTTCGTGATGTAGTTGTTAAAGGAAGGGTCCCGCAAGCACAACATTGAGCATTATTTGTTAGAACAATAATTATCGAACCGAAATTACGTTATTATATAGAACAAAACACCATACTAGTCACAAAAATGAATAGCAACTGCCATCACTCAACATGCAATTTTTAAAATTCGCGGCGATCGAAAGTCCCGGTGTCGATGACGTCATGGGTATCTGTGCTCAAATTTGCGCATGTGCATTGTATAACTATGACATCATCGACACTGGGACTTTCGATCGCCGCGAATTTTAAAAAGTGCATGTTGAGAGATTGCGGTTTTTATTTGTTTTTGTCATAAGTGTGGTCTTTTGTTCTATATAATTACAAAAGTTGGACTCGATAGTTATTTTTCTAACATATAATGCACACCAAATCTGGCTTTTGGCCGTCTTTGGGGATCACCTTAGAGCTCTTTTCACGAATTTTCGAACACAGGTGTGTGGTGAGTGTCATCATCTTTCAGACGAAGATAATTAACGAACACACCACGTAACAATTGAAACAAGGCATACTTAGACTTGGGACGTAGGACCTGATGGGGCTTCGAGGAGAAGGAGGGGGATTGACTGAAAATGGAGAAAGTTTACGATGATAAGCCATTGATAAGGGGCAGTGTTTGGAAAAGGTGTCCCCTTCCAAGGTTCCTGTCCCAATAAACGAGCCATAGAAAGTGTCGATCGATATTATGTCATTTATTAGTAACATTTTCACGATTTCATTTTTCGACATTATAAATTTGTTAGGAAATGTCTACATGAAGCGGAATGGGAAACAATTCGCGTAGGGTATTCCGACACCTCTTTTCCATGTTTACCAACAAAGTAAAGAAACGGGGCCCACTTACAGCCACGAGAAAACTATCATAAGTAATTCCGTGGAGCAAAACCAGTCGCGGGAAGAAACGAACCCTGAAGTTGGCGTCTGTCAATCTAATACCGAAGATTATTTATAGCTAATGCAATGTTCACGAGGGACAGGGGCGGACTGGCCACTGTGGCGTTTTGGCGATCGCCACATGGGCCGCTTGGTTCTGGGCCTCTAAGGGCCACTTGGGCCTCTGAGGGCCGGTTACGCGAAATTTTGTGACCGTACGAAATTTTGTGACCGTGCGAAATTTTTTGGACCCTACCCCCCCCCCCCCCCCCCACCCCCCCCCCCCCCCCCCCCCCCCCCCCCCCCCCCCCCCCCCCCCCCCCCCCCCCCCCACTTACGTGAAATTCACGAGGTGACTGACTGGGAAAAAATTTGGGGCAACCTTTTACGAAAATTTACTACCGGGACGACATACTTCTGCCCCCTGGCTCACATGCCGCGGTACGCGCCTGGGCCGCTTTAAGCATTTTGCCACGGCCGCTTTCAGGTCCCAGTCCGCCCCTGACGAGGGATATCCTCACCCAAATGACATTTGTCTGGAGTAGTAGCAGTAAGCATTCGTTGCATTTAGCATTTCTATTTCTCGATATGCCTAGAGGCAAAAGATGAAAGCGTAACTCCATTTGGGTCATTAGATAAGTTTGTTTTTGTGGTAATGTCGTTGACTACGTAGGTTGTTATTTACGCAAGTGGCGGCACCAGCATCAATTTGGGGGTAGAAGACAAAATCTGGTGTGACAAGAAATATGACGGGGAAAATGCTCGCGAAAATGTTTGGCTTTTATCGTAAAAATTGCCTGAATTCCGGGCCTGGAATTAGATTAATTTGTTCTATATTAGACATTTCAGACCAATTTTAAGCTCATTTTAAGTAATTTTGTCATTCAAATTCAAAATTTTCGATTGTTTTGGGACAAAATGGGGTGGGGCTTGGGCTGACGGTGATGGGGGAAAAAGTCGCGACTAGACCCCCCCCCCCTCCCCGTGTGCCGTCACTGTTGTATCAACCATAACTCTTATCTTGATTACCACCGGAAGTAACTCCCGCTTTATTTTGTAAGGGGCCATGCACATGTTTATAGGTGTTTGACACTCCTCGTAACCTTATATCCCGCCTCATATATCGCCTCCCGAACCCATGAACCCCGCCATGAATCCATCTTGGGTCAAATGTAGGTTTGAACCATGGATCTCCAACGAAACGATAAAATGTGAATGCTACGTGATGACATAGAGACGTGACTATAGACTAAATGATGTCTTCTTCTTCTTCTTCCAAAATAGTACCAACTTCAACTTTGAAGACTTCGGTACTTGGGTGTGGGTTTTGATGCATGCACCGACGAAAAAATGTATTCTAGTTTTGAGAGTCCTTGTTTGAATGCTTCGATGGAGTTAGACTGGATGAGGTTGTCTGGTAGCGTGTTCCAGTCTCTAGCTGTCTTTGGGAAGAAGGATGACTTGTGATATTCTCTAACAGAGTGTGGTATGACGAAGACTTGGGAGTTTTCTGAACGGGTTGGCGACGAGTGATCTTTAGAAGTCAGATACTTGGACATGTCAACTGCGACGAGGTTGTTTTGTATCTTGTACATCATAGCCAGTCTCGCTGCTCTGCGTCTCTCCTCAAGGGTTGGCCATGCAAGCTGTTGCAACATTGCTCCTACACTGGATGTTCTCTGGTATTTATTTAGTGTGAACCTTGCAGCCCGACGTTGGATCTTTTCAAGCTTTGCAGATTGAGCAGCTGAATCTGGATCCCACACTGTGCTGCCGTACTCCAGAAGTGGCCAGACGAGCGATTTGTAGGCTTTATCCTTTATGGTTTGGTCTCTCACATTTATGTTACGGCGAAGGAAGTTTAATGAATTATTTGCTTTAGCTGAGATGTTGTCTATATGTTTATTCCACCTGAGGTCCCCATTGATTGTGACACCAAGGTATTTTGTTTGGTTGACATGCTTGAGCTGATGACCATGGAGAGTATATGGGTGATGAGTGATGCTATATATGTTTGCGGGTGATATTAATAACTTCGCACTTCTCAGGGTGGAACTCCATCATCCATGTCTCTTTCCAACGAGAAAGGGTGTCCAGGTACCTTTTGGAGTTTTTCAGCATCACCTTCTCACAGCCATGTATATCATTGTGTCGTCGGCAAAGAGGCGTGTGGTGGCGATCGATATATGTTAAGTTTTCGGCAATATCGTGTATGTAGAACAAGAAGAGGCAGGGGCCTAGAACTGATCCCTGTGGCACACCTGAAACCACTGGAACACTGCTAGAAGACACCCCATCAATGACCACGGCCTGGGTTCTTTTGTTAAGGAAATCTTTGATCCATTTATTCGCCCGACCATCGATGCCATACCACAGCAATTTTTCAACAAGTCTCTGGTGACCCACCTTATCGAAGGTTTTACAGAGGTCAAGCACACACACATCAGTTTGATATCCATCCTACATATTTGTTACAATGTCATGGGCAAATTCTAACAGCTGGGTGTCACAGGATCTTTTATTTCTGAAGCCATGTTGGAGTTTGTAGAGGATGTTGTGGATGCTGGCATGTGTCATGATGTTGCTACACATAATATGCTCCATCAGTTTTGATGCAATGCAGGTAAGGCTGATGGGACTGGCCCTTCTTGAAGATAGGAGTGACATTGGAATGTTTCCAGTCTTTCGGTACAACTCCCTCGCTCAGGGACTTTCTGAATATTGTAGTCAGAGGAGAAGCAATGACGATGTATTTGATTTATCCAAATTTATAAAATCGCACCCCGATATCAGATTAAACATGAACGTGGTCATTGCCCGCACCTTTCTAAAAATTAAGTAACGATCTAATTTTTACATTCATGCATATAATTAACCTCCTTCGCTGCCGCGGAAGAAATCTATGATTGATCATGCAAACACACAAACAAACGGTGTAAGCTTTGACCTTTTCAGTATTATTCATATAACATGAAGGGTTTTCCCGTAACGCTAACCACGGATTATTCATAGCACATTTTAGAAAACTAGGTCGGTGTAAGAAATATCTGAAGACCACAACTACAACTATGCTTATAAAACGAAGAACAATGATAATCTGGTAAATCCCTTCATTAATGTATTCCGACTCACCCAAGACAAAACAAGACAAGCGAGACGAGTCGAGACGAGATGCGACGAGACGAGACGAGACGAGATGCAAGACGAGACGAGATCCGAGACGAGACAGATGGGAGACGAGACGAGATGCGAGACGAGACGAGATGCGAGACGAGACGAGACGAGACTAAAAGTCAAGTTAAGACAGAAAAACCATGCTTACAAAACGAAGAACAATGAAATTGAATCTATAGGCCTATACTGTTAGACGTCATAATGCTTTAGATGATAATACTAGTATAATACGATATTCTGGGTTAAAATAAAAGGTATATTATGTGATGTTTTCCAGGGACGCCATTCAATCCTCGAAAAAAAAATGTAAGAAATATGCAAGAAAATCTGCTTCCCATTTGTTTTCGAGGATTGAGGGCGTCCCCGGGAAAAGATGATATAATACCGTATACCTTTAATGGCACTAGCATGCTTTGTATGATTTCGATGTATGAAATTAGATAACGAATGGAGCTGCATTAATAATGTGCATGATTGTAAACAACTCTTCACACCCATCAAATAATAATTATGGAACTCCTTTTTTGCTTTCAACACTGATGCTCAACATTAATATTAAGAGTGGCACGGTTTTGAGGCCTTTTTGGGGGACGGGATCCATTTCCAAATTAGGGTAATCATCAACGGGGGCCCAAATTGTAGTATTTGAGTTAAAATTCTCACCAATTCCTTTGATTTCCTAATGAATAGTTAATCTCAGACATACACAGCCTGTTGTAGATTCTTTGGGTTCCAGATATTCAACCGATAGCTATTCTTTTATATGATAAATGACTTCATTTTGAAGTAAATTGTTTGAATTGCCATACACTTTTTTTCGGAAAAAAGGAGGAATAGTATTAGGGTTAATATCTATTGAGTTCGCTATAAACATGAAAAAACTATACCTGTACTCTACACATCATAAGAAAAGAGTAGCATATTCATTCCTTTAATGACATTATGAAAGAAAACATACTATTATCACGTCATCCCACTGCACTGTGGATGCAAAATCTAGCTAAATCCGCTCAGGTTTCTGTCTCTAGCGGCGAAATGGAAATACATACGATAGCTTCTATTTCTCAATCGACCTTTTGATTCTCGTCAGGATGGCAGTTGGCACAATGTTGAGTCATTTTCAAAGATGTTTTACAGACTTTTCACTTTTTCCACTTTCTATTCTATGGAATTTCGCGGGTCTCACTCATAAAGAAAATCCATGTCATGCAATAGATGTATAGAAGACATTTTATGTATAAGTACCTCATAATCGGTGTTTTTTGTGGATTTGAAATGGGACTACATCACTTTTACTCACTTAAATTTCTCCAATTATCAATAAACTTGAGAATGTCTGAACTTTTACCTAGCTAAATGCAATTGAATAAATCACTGAAGATGGTATGCCACTTTGCAGGTTTATTATTGATTGTTCTTTTTTGTGTTTTGGAAAAATACAAAAGCTTGGTTCCATTATACGGTAATTTACAATTCAACATGTTCAAAGAAACGGAATAATGAATGAAAACATGTAGCGCGATTATTACCAAATACCACCACAGGCCGTGCTATCTCAGCAGCTAATGCCAGTAATTGGCTGATGATGCCCGTGTTTTGATGGGCAAGACGAGGCAAAAACAAGAATATATTCTTGAGTAAGTCTCTTAAAGCTTGATGCGTCTCAGCAGCCCGCAGGACTCTGTAAACCTTTACCCTTTTGAGATTGCGCTCGTTTCCGAAATCCGAATTGACTGAATAAACTGTGATGAATCTCGACGGTGGCTTTAAATCTGTTTGTGCAGGTGGAAATACATATAAAGTTTACCATAGAATGTAGAGAAGAATACGAAAAGGCTGTACCTAGTCCATATTTTTCTTTTATAGACTTCTATATTTCTCTAAATCTAAACCTAAAAGAGTGAACATCAGATCTTCAAAAGTATGAATGCCTTATGGAAAGCTCTCTAGATCACTTACGTTACTTCTGTTAAGTGCCCGGTTCCATTCCATGCACGGGGGAACATGCATTGACTGTCCTAAAATGTCATGTGGGGGACGCCCGTCAGTGTTCTTTGGGAATGTTGTTTGTATTAGAGACTTATTTATTTGGGAACAATACAACTCCTCACAGTGTAGCTGCACAAGTCGTAATAAAACGCATATCCGCTGGATTTACTATTAGAATACTACAAACCTGTATCTACACTGATCTAAACCGATTTGAATCACACTGAAATTACTACATTATTTATCATCGGATAAGATGCCGCATCTACACACCTGAAATCGAATAAAATGAAAGAAATTTTTTGACTAGGAAAACCTTTCATCGTTACCTATAATGAAAAGATTCCTGGAGGGGATATTTAGTTGGCTTCCCGCCATGTTATTGAGCGTTGATGATATTGGGTCCGAGAATAGAGACCTTACCGCCGGATATCTCATCAATTGTTGAGGCCCTTCTCATCAATGCTTATCCCCGGTGCTTATCACAAGGTTTGCATCTATCGACTCGTTTTACATTGGGCCTCTACATGACAAACCTAAATTATCCTCGGTAAACGGTAAATCGCCAATGGCAATGCCCAGTTATACATGCATAATGTGAGAGGAAACCACTCTTTCATATCAGCATACATTATTTTAAATAGTATATCCACTTAACCTTTATCATTAACATGTGTCAATGATGATGATTAAATGTGTCAATGATAATGATTGAATGTGTCAATGATAACCTCTTTGTCTCAGTAAATCAAAAATATGTTTCTGTATTTATTTTATAAAACGTACCGTAGGCTACTTAGTGACAATACAGATTTACTTCCTATATCAACTTTTAGGCTAGTGTTTCAACTGAAAGTGCCATTATTGTAATGCAATTCTGATCAAGTCCGTAGGAAATCAGCGACAACTACATGTAGCTCTTTTGTATAATAAGAATTGTGTATACAAACAATACTTATGATGGTTGAAAATACATGTACTTCAAATACTTCACTAGACAATAGTGACAAAACACCTGCTAACAAAACATGAATTTAACAAAACCGTCAGTTTCATAAGGATCCGTTTTATACTTCATCCATACATTTGCGAGATAACAGATGTATGGCACTGATGGTTATGCAATTGCTGTTGGCATTTGCACTTTCATCGTGTTTAGACTATGTACACATAGCACAACTTTCTATTGGGTAAATAGCTCGTACATTCTACAAAAAGTCAGATGGAGACATACTGGACATGTCGAGGAATGAGCATATTTACCGTTAGTGAATTGATCAAAGTAGTGTCTATCATCACACGGGTTTAACAATGGTTTACGCGTAGACGGAATTATCTAGTGTTAATACTTTCAGCGCGTCAGGCAGCTGCAGACGACATTCCAACATTTCACAAAATGTTCCAAAAATGTCAAATTTGTTAATTTCCATAACCATATTTGGAATCACCAATTTTAGCGGATAGACCATTAAAGGTGTACTAAGAGATGTTTAAGATTATTTGTTTTACAAAATTTACTTTTTAGTAAAATATTAAAGAAAATCATTATAATTGGCCATTATTGCTGTTTCTACTCACAAAATAGCAGCATAACTTGATTTAAACAATGTTCAAATATATTGAAATATCATGGCTTTTTATTGATTTTTTTAAAATGCCCTCTATGTAATATCGTATGTCATTTGAATCGAAAAGAAAAATAGCGTAAAGCTGTAACGATGAAATGCTCAGAAAGTCATTTGAATCGAAAAGAAAAATAGCGTAACGCGTAACGATTTAATGCTGTCCGAGCCGGGGATGGAATCATGTTAAAACGACGTTTTATTGCACAAAGACGGCTGATTTTTCTTAATCCTTACAGCTGTAAGTTTGTGTATGTAATACAATTGTAAAAATGTAGAAATCTCGGTTTTTATCCTAATTGAGGGCGCAGCCTTCAACACATCTCTTAGTACCCCTTTAGGTGTCTAAGCCAATTGATTAAACGTACTTCATGTATGTTCTCAGGGACTATCTTGATCGATTTAAAGGTAATCCCCTGAATTTGGAAAATGTCCGAATTGATAAGACAATAAAAGTTAGACACATTTAATTATTTCCTCCATTTGTACGACTTTTGAGCGTAAATGCGATTTTTGGTAGTGGATTCTATGGTTTTGCAGCAAATATAAAATATCTGGAGATTATTTTCCTCTTTGATATCATTGAATGTACCTTTAAGATAGATCGTCAGGTAATTCCAAATGCACTTTGCGCAAACACGTTCGTTACAGAACCTTACCGGCAGAAAAGTGGCATCATCTGTCATGCAATGGCGCTGGCACGAACAGCGCCATTTAAATTAGAGGATCATGTCCTACGTTCTGGAGATTGACTTTTTGATTCCAGTTCTGTAATGTCTCTCAGGTTAGGTATCATTATTGTGCTTAAATTTAGACAAGAGAAGGTCCCATGACAGTCTGGCCAAATGAGCTGAATACAATACAAACTGCAGTGTTTGGTAGTGTAGTCATCATTTGCAACATGATCGACCAAATTTGAAATTAAGAAACTTATGAATTTAATGTTTGCATATATTTGTTAGCAGGTGTTTTGTCACTTTTTTCAAGTGAAACATTTGATCAGTTTTTAACCATCATAAGCATTGTTTGTATGGATCTATTTCTTATAATACAAAACAACACGTCTTTTATAATCGCTGATTTCCTACCGACTCGATGAGATGTTTGTTCTTTATAATTTTAAGAACTTATGGTTTGCGTCTATATGTCATCATCATGATATAAAACAGGCTATATTTAACATATGCTCCAAGTAATAAAGGTGTATTCCATGCCCACGATATTAACCCATAAAGCGATGTTCAAAGTTCGAGATCATTTCACATAATGGTTAAATGTATTTTCCTTTTCAGCAAGGCATTTGATAAATTTAATATGATATGGCATCCTATACTGTCAAAAAAAAGAAGAGAAATTTGCCTTTTGATTATATATAGCCATTACATGTAAGAAATATATTGTGCTTTTGTAACGTATCCTTGCCAGACTCGTAATACATACTACTTTCGCCGAATGTTTGGACAGCTCATAAGGCCCAGGGCTCGGGCTGAGATTTTAGGTAGAGCGAGCAGCATCTGAAAACATGATTAGCCCAAAATAAACAGATTCAGAATTTAATTCTTGAATATCGCTAAGTAATATTGCATTCAGGCCAAGCCAAAGGTGAATGTACCAGTATTATATGAAAGATTAACCACATATGTGCTATGTAATGTTTTCAAACTAAATTTACGCATTTCATGAGCACTAATAAGCTGGAGTGTTTTTGTCCATTTAAAAATGGACAATGCGAAAACACCTAACAGAACCTTACCTGTATTATAAATGTGGCGTCCATATACTGGCATAGCTAAACTACAATTCCTGAAGGTATTTTAGGATGGCACTAAACCTTAGAAATCGACCTATTGATTCAAACCAAAAGGTTTTTGGGAAAGCCCTTGTTGGGGCTCTTTGACCCAGTGGTTACATGCAGTTGTCGTATTAAATTATTGTGAATGTATGAACCACAGCCGGGTCGGTCCTTCGAATCAAAATGAACTTAGGCACTAATATAAATACTGTGAAATGTAGGACGGTGAACATTTCAAAACAGGATGAACCCAAAATAAACACCATTGGAATTCAATTCTTGCATATCGCACAGTCTTATTACATCTACGCTGCTTAGCCATGTGTGCATATAACCTAATTACATGCAATAGTAACCCTCCCCCCCCCCCATATTGGCTTCAAGTGTTACTATATACAATAATATAATGTAATGCATCTCATGTCCAATGTATTAATAATACTTTAAAGTAATGTTCACCCCTGTGTAATGTTCAGTAAGTGTTACCCCTGTGGGGTAACACTTGCGTATAGTGTGGGGGTTCTCTGCATAATGGTGAAAGGTGCCCGTACGTTCAACACCATCCAGTATTTATGGTTCAACAGATATTCATTAAAAGGTTGACATGGTGATCTGGTGTAGGGTGAAGAGTAACATTTAAGTTTAAGATCACCCCATGTTACCTGAGACAAACATACTGGTCTTAGATGTTACGGAGGAAATACCTCAAGTGCGCAATGATCCCCACGATTTCCTAACGCTTCTGTAAAAGCTGCCGAAAAAGCGCAAACCTTGAAAAATTTGTCCAAAAATGCGCAATTTATCGTAGGTTGTCGAAAATGAAAATTATTTGAGGTTGACGTAAGTTACTGAAAATGCGACTTTATTCTGTAGTTGCAGTAAGATGCATCATGTATATTGCATCGTGTTGTTGCCCCCATTTCTACTCACCCTGAAAACTTGTTCCGACTGTATAGCCACAGAGAGCCCAGCCAGATAATGATGGACATGTGCAAAGTATTCTTGAGTGCTTCTCAATTGCTGCCGTTTTCGGTGTTGAGTATAGAATGAGCATCGTTTGAAAACTCGAGGGTCCATTCAGTCATATGTGAATATATAACCGTGCTATATGAATTGTTAGGCCTATGTATGCTGATAGCACCACTACGATGAAAAGTGTGTCGCCAATGTCGATTGGTTTTCAATGACATTACATTACAGTGACAGAACTTTGACCGCCAGGCTTACGAAATACCGTAGTTCCTTAATTATCACCAAACTATAATATATACACATCGACCTTTCCTTCCGTTCAGTTTAACAATTAATACGTCTTAACGCTTTCCACGCGGCAGGCGTCTGCAGACACCACTTCCAAAATGTCACCAAAATGTTTCAAAAATGTCTATATGTTTGAGTTTCATCACCATATTCGGATTCACCATAAGAAATGCATTAACAAAAGTACAAGCATGCCTAGTATTGGTTCAGTAATTCTTGAGATAGACTATGAAAGTTGGTAAAGTTTTCTGAAATATCGGTTTTGTTTGATATGGTAAAACTATAATAGCTGCGTGGGAAGTGTTAAATAACGTCTTGATTTTTAAGGACGGTCTAGCATCATTGCCATGGATGAACGTATGTATACTGCAGTATGCTGTTGCCCCAATTTCTACTTACCCTGAAAACATATCCCTATACTGTTTGGCCACAAAAGCATATCCAGACAGCAATGGACACGTGCAGAGTGTTCCTGAGTGGTGCTTCTCAACTGCTGCCAATTTCGTTGTTTTGAATAGAGCGGACATTTGAAAACTTCGGTCATATGTATATGACCGTGTTATGTGAATTGTCAACCCCATAATTATTATATGCTGAAAGTACTTCTACGAAGAAAAAGTACAAATATTTTAGGGGAAAATGCTCCATTATAATTTGATGATGAAATATCGGAATTTCAAATTATTCCAGTCACGAATAAAGGTCTAGTATCATTTCCACGGATGAATATTTATTGCACATGCTGTTGCCACCATCTCCACTCACCCTGAAAACTTATCCCTATAAATACATGGCCATAGAAAGCATTATAGCCAGACAGCGATGGTCATGTATGGAGTGGTCCTGAGTGCTTCTCATTTTTTTCTGAACTACTGCCGTCTTCGTTGTTTTGAGTCGTGTGCTGAAATCATTTGAAAACTTGAGGATCCAATCATACCGTTTGTGAATATATAAATATGTTATGAGGATATCAACCCCAATCAGTGGCGGCGTCAGCATGATACTTTTTTGAGGGAAAAACTCGGGGGGGGGGGGAGATTTTTTTAGGGAGGCATGAATAAAAATGATGCTCGGGAAGCGCTCACTTCTTTTGCCATTTTACGTTACAATTGTCAAATTTGGTCTAATTGTAACAAATTTGATATAAATATGCGCGCTTGTGCTCCAAATTTTCCTGTTTTATGCTAAAAATGTCAACATTTGGTCTAGTTTAACCTAATTTGGTAAGAAAATACGCGCGAAGCCCTGACAAAAATTGCCTTTTTATGCTAAAAGTGTTAATTGTCCCGCCACTAGCGCGCCACTGACCCCAATAAGCACTATTAACGATTAACAACGATTAAGTAAGAAAATTTGCTACATTATCATTGATCGTAATTACATTGTTCTTGATCACTGTTGTACGTCTAAGCATTTATTGGGGATAAGAGTCACTAACCATTTCTGTGGTTCTCAATTGTTTTCATATAGTTGTTTAGTACTTTCATTTTTATCGGAAGACATTTAGGGATGTTTCAAAACGTCACTACTGATTACCTTTTCCCGTTGAACCACCGCATGTTTTATGTTGAATCGCCATCTGTATGCAAGTAATCAAATATTTATATGGTCAAATTGGCGCCGGACAAGCGCGATACTTTTCAAGTCAAGAAGGTCAAAGGCTTTGTTTCACTTTACTTAAAAGATAATTTTCTGTCCTAGATATTTTACTGTCTTTTGTTGTATATAGTTCAGGTCAATTTGAGTGGGTAAAGTGTAGGGGAGTGAACAAATCGAATTCTTCAAATAATGATGTCTCAGTATTAAAAGTACATTACATGACCAACTCTGGCAGATCCCTTTTTGTCATATGACCGACTGTGTCTGTCTCCATAGTGTCTAATAGTGTACATTGATTGAAGGAGTATAGCAGCAGAAGGCAAATGTCTTTGTTAAACGAAGGTATACGTTGATCTCTCCTCAAGTATTGCAATTATGACACGTTTAACACACATTTGAAAAGATAATTGAACACAGATACATCAGTTGTACATTGTCTAACACATGATAAGAAGGTGGAATTTATAAGATGACCTAATTTACTAACTACCCATACTTGCAATACCTGACAATGTATGCACTTTGATTTTATTTTCCAGACGGGTGCTACAATGTCGCAGAGCATTGTGCATATACCCGAGATGTCTTCTTTGGTGTCTCCGGAGAAGGCTTTCAAGAGTTGAATTATGTTTTCATGAGCTCATATATAATATTTACCCGTGTTCCACATTGTGCCACTTATGATATGAGGTGCAATCGAAAAAGCGTCAACCTGTCTGGTCTATGAGTGGCGTTGTAGTGTACCAGAGCGAAGTAATTTGCCCATGATATTATTAGAAACAGATTATAAAGGTGAACGCCACTTCATTGAATGCATAGTTCTTCTTCGCCAGAAATATGTACCGGTATTATGGGAAATCTTATTCTTGACATACTTACCATAATACAAAACAGATTTTGCAGAAACCTTTCCTAACTTTTAAAGTCTATCCTGAAGGATTACTGAACCAATACTAGACATGTGTGTACTTATTTCTTATGGTGATTCCAAATATGGTAATGAAATTCAATACTTTTTACATCTTTGAAACATTTTGTGATATTTTGGAACTGTCGTTTGCAGACGACTGCCGCGTGAAAAATGTTAAATATCACATTCCAATTAGTGATATCACCTTTGTGATACGGCAGATACCTTTAATAATAATATGACTGTATTATAAGGCTAACTCTACTCCGAAAGATACCGCGAACAAGCACTTCGTACGCATTCCAAAATACATTATTGTATATCATGTATATTGTAGCACTACGCTGTACTAAAAAAGAGGTGATATTCTGAGTCCACTTACTACCAAACCATGTGCAAAAGTTATAACAAAACAGACGTGACACATGTTACTATAAAAGGTAGAGATACACTCGGTGATTATGCACTTGGCACTGCACAGTATATGAGACGAAGATGTTGGACAATTGTAGTTTAGATGCTCCTAATGTTTTATACATCATTGGAGGATTGTATTGGATTTACACCAATTGAGTGCTTTTCAATTGATGTCGTTTTCGGTGTTGAGACCGGATATCATTTGTAAACTTGAGGGTCCAGTCCTATAGCTTCCTATGTGAATATATAACCGTACTATATGAGTTGTTAAGCCTATGTATGCTGAAAGCACCTCTTTATTGCGCTGAAAAATTTAAAATTATTTCTGTCTCTAAATCGATTGGTTTTCAATGACATTACCTTACAGTGACATAACTTTGACCGTCAGGCTTAAGAACATTCTCAGTAATTGCCACACAGCTAGCGAGATTTGCTGAGGACAACATGAACATATTGAATTATTTCAAAAAGTTACAAATCGACCTTCCATTCCATTCAGTATAACAATCACGTCTGAAAAGATCTTGATTTTAATGTCTAGCATGACGAGAAGCGAGACGAGACAAGACTAATGGTCAAGTTAAGACAGAAAAACCATGCTAACAAAACGAAGAACAATGAGATTGAATCTACATAATGTTAGACGTCATAATGCTTTAGATGATAATACTAGTATAATACGATATTCTGGGTTAAAGGTATATTATGTGACCTTTTCCAGGGACGCCCTCAATCCTCGAAAAAAAATTGGAGCAGATTTTCTTGCAGATTTACATTTCTGATCATTTAAATCCTACATACATTCCAAGTTACAGGACGATACGATTCTTAATTACCTCAAAATCATGGTTTTAGAGTGAAAATAAACTGTAATGTTAACGGACAGTTTATTTTTTTACTCTAAATTCACTTTAAAACCATGATTTTGAGGTAATTAGGAATCGTATCGCTCTGTAACTTAAAATATATTTATGATTTATGATCAGAAATGTAAATCTGCTTCAATTTTTTTCTTCGAGGATTCAGGGCGTCCCCTGGAAAAGACCACACAATATACCTTTAATGGCACAATCATGCTTTGTATGTTTTCGATGTATGACATTAGATAACGAATGGAGCTGCATTAATAATGTGCATGATTGTAAACGAATCCTCATATCCATCAAATACTAATTATGGAACTCCTTTTTTACTTTCAACACTGATGCTCAACATTAATATTAAGAGTGGCACGATTTTGAGGCCTTATTTGGGGACAGGATCCATTTACAAATTAGGGTGATCATCAAAGGGGGCCCAAATTAGCCAGTAGCATTTGAGTTAAAATTCCCACCAAATCCTTTGATTTCCTAATGAATAGTTAATATCGGACATTACACAGCCTATTGTAATTGTGTCTAAAATTCCCGCTAAAATTCTTTTGGTTCCATATATTCAACCGATATATAGCTATTCTTTTAGATGATAAATGACTTCATTTTGAAGTAAATACAAAAATATTGTTTAAATTGCCATCACATACACACAAAGCAAAATATGAATTGATGAAATTTGATAATTAATATGATTAATAAACGATATACGAAAATCACAAGTCTCGTTATTCATAGCACGCGTCTAGAAGGAAACAACCTCTTGAGGATAAGATCAAAGACGGTAGTTTTTACTATTTCAAAATTAAAATTGAAAATTGAATAATATATTTTTGACGGGGAACAAATCTAACGGTCCAATGTCCTGATTGAACATGTTCAAATGTTCATAATGGCGGTATACTTTTCGAGAAAAGGGAAATTCTTAAGGTTTAAAGATATTTACAATCGGGGTCGCGGCTATTATTTGGGCCCGTTTTCGCTCCGCGAAACTTTTTTTCTGAAAAAAAAGGAGGGGTAGTGTTAGGGTTAATAATTTAATAGGCCTATCTATTGAGTTCGCTATAAAACTATGCCTATACTCTTACAAATCAAAAGAAAAGTGTAGCATATTCATTCCCTTAATTACATTATGAAAGAGAACATACTATTATCACGTCATCCCACTGCACTGTGGATGAAAAATCGAGCTAAATCCGCTCAGGTTTCTGTCACTAGCGGCTAAATGGAAATACATACGATAGCTTCATTTTCTCAATCGACCTTTTGATTCTCGTCAGGATGGCAGTTGGCACAATGTTGAGTCATGTTTTTTGTGGATTTGAAATGGGACTACACCATTTTTACTTAAATGTCTCCAATTATCAATAAACTTGAGAATGTCTGAACTTTTACCTAGCTAAATGCAATTGAATAAATCACTGAAGATGGTATGCCACTCTTTTGCAGGTTTATTATTGATTGTTCTTTTTTGTGTTTTGGAAAAATACAAAAGCTTGGTTCCATTATACGGTAATTTACAATTCAACATGTTCAAAGAAACGGAATAATAAATGAAAAACAGTAGCGCGATTATCACCAAATACCACCACAGGCCGTGCTATCTCAGCAGCTAATGCCAGTAATTGGCTGATGATGATGCCCGTGTTTTGATGGGCAAGACGAGGCAGAAACAAGAATATATTCTTGAGTAAGTCTTGTAAAGCTTGATGCGTCCCAGCCCGCAGGACTCTGGAAACCTTTACCCTTTTGAGATTGCGCTTGTTTCCGAAATCCGAATTGACTAAATAAACTGTGATGAATCTCGACGGTGGCTTTAAATCTGTTCGTGCAGGTGGAAATACATATAAAGTTGACCATAGAATGTAGAAAAGAATACGAAAAAGGCTGTACCTAGTCCATATTTTTCTTTTATAGACTTCTATATTTCTCTAAATCTAAACCTAAAAGAGTGAACATCAACTCTTCAAAAGTATGATATAGAAACCTCTCTTGATCACTTTCTGTAACGCACGGACATAATTGGAGTGGATATAGCCTATAGACCATCTCACCTCTTGTTGATCAACAATGTTAAGTGCCCGGTTCCATTCCATGCACGGGGGAACATGCATTGACTGTTGCATTGACTGTCCTAAAGTGTCATGTGGGGGATGCCCGCCAGTGTTCTTTGGGAATGTTGTTTGTATTAGAGACTTATTTATTTGGGAACAATACAACTCCTCACAGAAGCAGCTGCACAAGTAGTAATAAAACGCATACATCCGCTGGATTTACTATTAGAATACTACAAACCTGTATCTACACTGATCTAAACCGATTTGAATCACACTGTCTACTGATATTACTACATTATTTATCATCGGATAAGATGCCGCATCTACACACCTGAAATCAAATAAAATGAAAGAAATGTTTTGACTAGGAAAACCTTTCATCGTTACCTATAATGAAAAGATTCCGGGAGGCGATATTTAGTTGGCTTCCCGCCATGTTATTGAGCGTTGATGATATTGGGTCCGAGAATAGAGACCTTACCGCCGGATATCTCATCCATTGTTGAGGCCCTTCTCATCAATGTTCATCCCCGGTGCTTATCACAAGGTTTGCATCTATTGACTCGTTTTACATTGGGGCCTCTACAAACCTAAACTATCCTCGGTAAACGGTAAATCGCCAATGGCAATGCCCAGTTATACATGCATATGTGAGAGGAAACCACTCTTTCATATCAGCATAAATTATTCTAAATAGTATATCCACTTATCCTTTATCATTAACATGTGTCAATGATAATGATTAAATGTGTCAATGATAATGATTGAATGTGTCAATGATAACTTCTGTGTCTCAATAAATTAAAAATATGTTTCTGTATTTATTTTAAAAAACGTACCGTAGGCTACTTAGTGACAATACAGATTTACCCCCTATATCAACTTTTAGGCTAGTGTTTTAACTGGAAGTGTAATTATTGTAATGCAATTCTGATCAAGTCCGTAGGAAATCAGCGATCACAGACAACTATAGTTCTTTTGTATAATAAGAAACAGATACATGTACAAACAATACCAATGATGGTTGAAAATACTGCAAATGCTTCACTAGAAAATAGTGACAAAACACCTGCTAACAAAACATGAATTTAACAAACCGTCAGATAATTTTCATACTTCATCCATACATTTGCGAGATAACAGATGTATGGCACTGATGGTTATGCAATTGCTGTTGGCATTTGCACTTTCATCGTGTTTAGACTATGTACACATAGCACAACTTTCGAGTGGGTAAATAGCTCGTACATTCTACAAAGAATCAGATGGAGACATACGGGACATGTCGAGGAATGAGCATATTTACCGTTAGTGAATTGATTGAATTTACTAGTGTTATAGACACACACAGTCATTTTTGTAATGCCTTCTTCTGTGATTATTTACAGGCGAAATGGTATTACTTATTAGGCAAAAACCATGAAAACTTGTCGTTCGCAAATAAATTACTTTTTAAATGAAAACCGAACCAGAGGTTTTACAATTGCGCACTCGCATTCCTCTAATCACTCCTCTTTTCAGACCAATTTTAGCGAACATTTTTTCAACAAACAGGCAGCAAAACTTGATTAAAACAATGTTTAAATATGTTGAAATATCATCGCTTTATATTTACATTTTTTTTAAAACGCCCTCTATGTAATATCGTATGTAATTTGAATCGAAAAGAAAAATAGTGTAACGCTGTTTAACATAAAATGCTGTCCGAGCCGGGGGATGAAATAATGTTGAAACGACGTTTTATTGCACAAAGACGGTTGATTTTTCTTAATCCTTACAGCTGTAAGTTTGTGTATGTAATACAATTGTAAAAATGTAGAAATCACGGATTTTATCCTCATTGAGGGCGCAGCCTTCAACACATCTCTTAGTACCCCTTTAAGTGTCTAAGCCAGTTTATTTTAAACGTACTTCATGTATGTTCTCAGGGACAATCTTGATCGATTTAAAGGTAATCCCCTGAATTCAGAAGAAACAAGGTCTTCTAAAAAACTGGGTGGACAAGTGTCAAAAGGATGAGAAGACTTGATATTGGTTTTGTTGACTTTTGTGGAAGTCGGCTAGAGGATCACTAGTGTGTTGTTTCTGGAAGAAAATCACCGAGACGTTATGTGAGCGATATGTGGTAAAGTTTACTATGGGGAAAAAAAGAAGAAAAAAATATCATAATTTAAAATTTAATTTAAATTCAAATGTTAATTAATTACGAGAAAAACGTAATTTATGACAAATTCAAAAGTGCAACAAAATAACTTGGTTTTCTCGGGGCGCCAGGATAATTATTATTAATACTATAAATAGTCAATCGTTATGTAAAAATAAATCACGAACATCACATTCACAACACAACACAACACAACAGCCGAATCAAAAAAAGAAAATCGTGATTAAATAAAGTGCTCACTCGTACCCCCAAAAAGAGTCTCGTTAATAAACAAACTAATGATATTGTAATTAATTAATATAATGGAACATCAAAAAGTACCAATGTTTATACAAAACAAGTTGTCTGAAAAGTGAAAGCAACGTATGCAACGCAAATGGTTTATCCACTCAATAGTTATGTAGCCTGTAGGCCTACTGCTAAATCGAAAATTAAAACCATTTTATCCAAAAAAATATTTTTAAATGATCTGTATTGAAAAAAAGAATATAAAATGTGCAAACTAGAGTGCTATTAATATGTCTATTTAATTTGAGAGTAAAAAAAGTTAATTTTAGATGACACAAAAAACATCATCCCCGCCGTGACTCGAACACGTATCTTAGAATGCCATCTGCGATAAAAGCAGTAATCGTCCAACGCGCTAATCCGTTGCGCCACGAATCATTCTGAGGATGGCGACGGTTTTTAATAATATATAGTGTCGTTACAGGGTTATCCACTCAATAAACTAAATCGAAAATTAAAATGTGATATTTATTATTATTTAAAGGCTACATTGTCAATTAAAGCACCATTTTATTTACGGTAATAGACACATTTAATATAAAATATCATTAAAATATTAATTTCGCACTGAATAACTGAATTTGGAGGTATTTTCGCATTTATTGCAACCACTTCTGGAAGCTATGGTGGCCAAGTTAACTTGTCCACCAAAAAACCGAATTGATACTAGGACAATAAAAAATCGACACATTTAGTTATTTCCTCCATTTGTACGACTTTTGAGCGGAAATGAGATTTATGGTAGTGGATTCTATGGTTTTGCAGCAAATATAAAATATCTGGGGATTTTTTTCTTCTTTAATATCACTAAATGTACCTTTAAGATAGATCGCCAGGTAATTCCAAATGCACTTTGCGCAAACACGTTCGTTACAGAACCTTTCCGGCAGAAAAGTGGCATCATCTGTCATGGAATGGCGCTGGCACGAACAGATTAAATTAGAGGATCATGTCCTGCGTTTTGGAGATTGACTTTTTGATTCCAGTTCTGCAATGTCTCTGGTATTAGGTGTCATTATTGTGCTTGAATTCGGACAAGAGAAGGTCCCACGACAGTCTGGCCAATGAGCTGAATACAATACAAACTGCAGTGTTCAGGTGTTTGGTAGTGTTGTCAATAATGTCATCATTTGAAACATGATCGACCATATTTAAAATTCAGAAATTTAAGAATTTAATGTTTGCAGATATTTATTAGCAGGTGTTTTGTCACTTTTATCAAGTGAAACATTTGATCAGTTTTTAACCAACATAAGCATTGTTTGTGTGGATCTACTTCTTATATACACAACAACACGTCTGTTATATAATCGCTGATTTCCTACCGACTCGATGGGATGTTTGTTCTTTATAATTTAAAGAACTTATGGTTTGCGTCTAAATGTCATCATCATAATATAAAACAGGCTATATTTAACCTATGCTCCAAGTAATAAAGGTGTATTCCATGCCCACGATATCAACCCATAAAGCGATGTTCATAGTTCGAGATCATTTCACATAATGGTTTAAGGTATTTTCCTTTTCAGCAAGGCATTTGATAAATTTAATATGATATGGCATCCTATACTGTCAAAAAAAAGAGAAATTTACGTTTTGATTCTAGCCATTACATGTAAGAAATATATTGTGCTTTTGTAACGTATCCTTGCCAGACTCTTAATACATACTACTTTCGCCGAATGTTTGGACAACTCATAAGGCCCAGGGCTCGGGCTGAGATTTTAGGTAGGGCGAGCAGCATCTGAAAACATGATTAACCCAAAATAAACAGATTCAGAATTTAATTCTTGAATATCGCTCAGTAATATTGCATTCAGGCCAATCCAAAGGTGAATGTACCCGGATTATATGAAAGATTAACCACATATGTGCTATGTAATGTTTTCAAACTAAAATTACACATTTCATGAGCACTAATAAGCTGGAGTGTTTAAATGGACAATGCGAAAACACCTAACAGAACCTTGCCTGTATTCCTGCGTCCATATACTGGCATAGCTAAACTACAATTCCTGAAGGTATTTTAGGATGGCACTAAACCTTAGAAATCGACCTATTGATTCAAACCAAAAGGTTTTTGGGAAAGCCCTTGTTGGGGCTCTTTGACCCAGTGGTTACATGTAGTTGTCGTATTAAATTATTGTGATTGTATGAACAACAGCCGGGTCGGTCCTTCGAATCAACATGAACTTAGGCACTAATATAAATACAGTGACATGTAGGACGGTGAACATTTCAAAACAGGATGAACCCAAAATAAACACCTTTGGAATTCAATTCTTGCATATCGCACAGTCTTATTACATCTACGCTGCTTAGCCATGTGTGCATATAACCTAGTTACATGCAACATTAACCCCCCATATTGGCTTCAAGTATTACTATATACAATAATATTACGTGATGCATCTCATGTCCAATGTATTAATAATACTTATTAAAGTAATGTTCATCCCTGTGGGGCGACACTTGCGAAGTGTGGGGGTTCTCTGCGTAATGGTGAAAGGTGCTCGTAAGTTCAACCATCCAGTATTTATGGTTCAACAGACATTCATTAAAAGGTTGACATGATGATAGGGTGAGGAGTAAAATTTAAGTTTAAGATCACCCCATGTTACCTGAGACAAACATACTTGTCTAAGATGTGACGGAGGAAATACCTCAAGTGCGCAAGGATCCCCACGATTTCCTAACGCTGCTGTAAGTTGCCGAAAAAGGGCAAACCTTGAGCCTTGTCCAAAAATGCGCAATTTATCGTAGGTTGTCGAAAATGAAAATTATTTGAGGTTGACGTAAGTTACTGAAAATGCGACTTTATTCTGTAGTTGCAGTAAGATGCATCATGTATATTGCATCGTGTTGTTGCCCCCATTTCTACTCACCCTGAAAACTTATTCCGGACTGTATAGCCACAGAGAGCCCAGCCAGATAATGATGGACATGTGCAAAGTATTCTTGAGTGCTTCTCAATTGCAGCCGTTTTCGGTGTTGAGTAGAGTGAGCATCATTTGAAAACTCGAAGGGTCCAGTTATATAACCATTCTATACACGCTATATGAGTTGTTAGGCCTATGTGTGCTGAAAGCACTACTACGATGAAAAATTAACATTATTTGTGTTACCAATGTCGATTGGTTTTCACATTACGTTACCTTATAGTGACAGAACTTTGACCAGGCTTACGAAAATTCTTATTTATTGTCACAAAACTATTTTACAAATCGATCGTTCATTCTATTCAGTTTAAATTGAGTTTCATCCCTATATTTTGAATCACCATATTAGAAATGCATTAAAATAAGTACAAGCATGCCTAGTATTGGTTCAGTAATTCTTGAGATAGACTTTGAAAGTTGGTAAAGTTTTCTGAAATATCTGCTTTGTATATGGTATAATAGCCGCGTGGGAAGTGTTAAATGACGTCTTGATTTTTGGGGACGGTCTAGCATCATTGCAATGGATGTATGTACTGCAGCATGCTGTTAGTGTTGCCCCATGTCTACTCACCCTGAACACTTATCCCTATACTGTTTGGCCACAAAGGCATATCCAAACATCGACAACGATGGACACGTGTAGAGTGTTCCTGAGTGGTGCTTCTCAACTGCTGCCATATTCGTTGTTTTGAATAGAGCGGACATTTGAAAACTTGAGGATTCGGTCATATGTACATGACCGTGTTATGTGAATTGTCAACCCCATATATGCTGAAAGTACTTCTACGAAGAAAAAGAACAAATATTTTTGCTCCATTACAATTTGATGATGACATATCTATAGTATCATTTCCACGGATGAATATTTATTGCACACGCTGTTGCCACCATCTCCTTCTCCACTCAACCTGAAAACTTATCCCTATTACGGTAGAGGCCTATAATGCATGGCCATAGAGAGCATATAGCCAGACAGCGATGGCCATGCATGGAGTGGTCCTGAGTGCTTCTAATTTTTTTCTTAACTACTGCCGTCCTCGTTGTTTTGAGTCGTGTGGAAATCATTTGAAAACTTGAGGATCCAGTATATATAACTGTGTTATGGGGATATCAACCCCAATAAGCACTATTTGCACAACGATTAAGTAAAGAAATGTTCGAAAACCCTTTTGCTGATTATCATTGATGATATATCGTAAATACATAATGCTTGAGCTTGATCACTGTTGTAAGTCTAAGCATTTATCGTGACTTGGGAGATAAGGATACTATCTATTTCTGTGGTTCTCAATTGTTTTGATATAGTTGTTTATTACTTTCATTTTTATCGGCCGATATTTAGGGATGTTTCAAAACGTCACTACTGATTACCTTTTCCCGTTGAACCAAAAAATCTTTGGTTGAACCACCGCATGTTTTATGTCGAATCACCATCTGTATGCAAGTAATCAAATATTTATATGGTCAAATTGGCGCCGGGCAAGTGCGATACTTTTGAAGTCAAGAAGGTCAGAGGCTTTGTTTCACTTTACTTAAAAGATAATTTTCTGTCCTAGATATTATAACTGTCTTTTCTTGTATATAATTCAGATCAATTTGCCGAGTGGGTAAAGTGTAGGGGAGTGAATAAATCGAATTCTTCAAATTATGATGTGTCAGTAAAGTACATTTCATGACCAATTCTGGCAGATCCCTTTTTGTCATATGGCCGATTGTGTCTGTCTCCATAGTGTCTAATAGTGTACATTGATTGAAGGAGTATAGCAGCAGAAGGCAAATGTCTTTGTTAAACGAAGGTCTATCATCTCTCCTCAAATATTGCAATTAATATGACACGTTTAACACACATTTTGGACAGATAATTGAACCCAGATACATCATTTGTACATTGTCTAACACATGATAAGAAGGTGGAATTTATAAGATGACCTAATTTACAAACTACCCATACCTGTCAATGTTTGCACTGTGAATTTATTCTCCAGGCGGGTGCTACAGTATCGCAGAGCATTGTGGAAATACCGAGATGTCTTCTTTGGTGTCTCCGGAGAAGACATCCAAGAGTTGAATTATGTTTTCATATGAGCTTATAATATTTACCCGTGTTCCACATTGTGCCCCTTATGATATGATGTGCAATCGAAAAAGCGTTAACCTGTCTCGCCTATGAGTGGCTTTGATGTACTAGAGCGAAGTAATTTGCCCATGATATTATTAGAAACAAATTTTAAAGGTGAACGCCACGTCATTAAAATGTATAGTTCTTCTTCCCCAGAAATATGTACCGGAATATGACATCTTTGAAACATTTTGTGATATTTTGTTGCAGACGACTGTCGCGTGAAAAGTGTTAAATATCACATTCCAATAAGTAATATCACCTTTGTGATACGGTAGATACCTTTAATATCACCGTATAAATATAGGCTAACTCTGCTACGAAAGATACTGCACTTCGTAAGCATTCCAAAATACATTATTGTATATTGTAGCACTACGCTGTACTAATGTCGGTTGGTTTTCAAAGACATTACATTACAGTGACATAACGTTGACCGTCAGGCTTAAGAACATTTTCATTAATTGTCACCACGCTAACGAGAATTGTTGAGGACAACATGAACATGTTGAATTATTTCAAAAAGTTACAAATCGACCTTCCATTCCATTCAGTATAACAATCACGTTTTAAAAGATGTCTTGATTTTAAGGTCTAGCATCATATACTAGTACTAGACTTTAGTCTAGAGCATGCTGTTGCCCCATTTCTATATATTTACCCTGAAAACTTATCCCTATACTGTTTGGCTACAAAAAGCATATCTAGACAACGATGGACATCATATGTGGAGTGTTCCTGAGTGGTGCTTCTCAACTGCTGCCATTTTCGTTGGTTTGAGTAGACGAGCGGACAATTTGATGATGAAATATCGATTCCAATAACGTATTAAAAGGACATTTCGTTAAGGTCTAGTATAATTTCCATGAATGTAATGTACATTGCATCCCAGCCTGAAAATAGCACCCACCCACCTGCCCAAAGCGGGTAACGTTTGTTGCGTCTAGTGGGTGAAGATACCAAAAAGAACCCGCCCAACTGGCAGGTACACGTTTTTCAAACTCATAGTAAAGTGAGTTACACTGGCTGGTGGAATTTCTGTCAATCAGGTATTTTTCTGAGATACCTGCCCGACTGGCTGGTTGAAAGAAATCCGAAGTTCCAGCCCTGATTGCATCATGCTGTTGCCCCCATTTTTACTCACGCTACGCATTAAACTTCTTCTTATATATGGCCATGGACATGTGTAGAGTGTTCCTTCCTGAGTGGTGCTTCTCAATCTCAACTGCTTCGGTTGTTATTGTTTTTAGTAGAGCGGACATCATTCGAAAACGTGAGGATCCAGTCATATTATGTGAATGTATAACTGTGTTATGGGGATATTAACCACATACATGCTAAAAAAGCGGCTACTATACGATGAATAAGTAACACATTTTTTAAAAAACACCTTAAAATCTGCTACATTACAAATGGATGAAAATGTGTATTGAGTAAATTGTTTGATCATTAGGTATGGGGCAACTGGTCCATGGGCAACTGGTCCATGGGCAACTGGTCCAAAAGGAGGGTTTTTGTATTGGTATGGACATACTGCTTTCTTTTGAACAGTACGACTTATGTTGCAACTTGACATATATCCTTACCTTGTACATGCCAAAACATTTGCCGATTTAGGGTATTTTCACACGTGATATTCTCCAGATCTTTGAAGCCACCTCCTTGAGTGACTCGAAAATTCACAGATAGTATGGCCGATTTATGAAGATGAGTTTAAATCATGTTTAATGTATATACTTTATATGATTGGTAGATATGAAACAGTAAATCTATGCGTACAGTAATCTTAAGATGCTAAGTGCATATTGCATTTGATCGGTATATTTTGAGGTGTGCTCAGGGACTTTCCGAAATATGATTTCAATAGGTTAGTGAAATATTTCACCACCGAAATATGATTTCAATAGGTTTTTTAAAACCATAGTTGTGGTTGCCCCATACCCCTTTGGACAACTTGCTCCAACATATAACTCAGCACTTTGTCGAGATGAAAAAATATTCAAGCACGCCTGTGACATAATAAATTTTTCACCACCGAAATATGGTGAAATATATAAGTGAAATATATAAGTGAAATATAAGTGAAATATATAAGTGAAATATGATTTCAATAGGTGGTGAAATCACAACCTATGGTTTTAAAAAACCATAGGTTGTGGTTGTAACGACCGGGAAATGGCGCATGTTGCTATACTTGGGACATTGGTGGTTTGGATTTGTGGTCAACATTATCATTTAAAGAATGCTACAAATTAAATCATTATCACGGTATTAATTTGGTATAGAGTTATTAGTTTATGAATATGCAAATGACAAAGTATACCGTTTCTTACTTTAACTAAAGATCCTCGTCTACTTGTAAGACGCGAACGCCGATAATTGTTTGCTGGCTACAGAAAACTTTGTAATGGATAAAAACAAAATGTAGTTTTGCATTTTTTTCTGAAAGGTTTTGGAGTTATTGATTATAATGACAAATGGTGGTAGTGTTTGAAACATTATGGCATAAAATTTATTATGTCACAGGCGTGCTTGAATATTTTTTCATCTCGACAAAGTGCTGAGTTATATGTTGGAGCAAGTTGTCCAAAGGGGTATGGGGCAATGGTCCACCTGCAAAAACGTTATCAAAATTGAAAATTCATTTTGAAAATTAGTTAAATTAGTTAAAACTTGACTCGGTATTGAAATGTGAATAGAATATGAAATAATTCACATTATTTCTAGTTCTTAGACATTTTAGGGCATTTTGGGTCTAATACCACTATTTCTGCTATTGAAGGATTACAATATGACATGAAATTGAAATGTTATTCTTAGACATTTTGGGGCATTTTGGGCCTAATACCACACTTTCTGCTATTGAATGATTACAATATGACATGAAATTGCTTTACAATGGTTTAAAATCTCGGTATTATGAATTATATCTTAATTATAATTTGAATGGTGTCTGTAAAGATATTTGCAATGACGAATTACCATGATTTATGCATTTCATTCACTGCTTTTTGTGTATATTAACCGTTCCATTGGGTCATCATTGTCATATGTACTTACTTCCCCTGTGACACAAAAAGCTTGCTAATTATCAAGATATAGTTTATCATAAGTACTAAATCCATGATTATATGAAGATATTAAAATCATTAAAGATAGGGGTATATATAGACACATGTATGGGGGTATCTGAATATCACAGCCCTGTAACCATTTAACTAGGTTCATACCGTTTTATCTAAAAAATGTGCAGTCGAAAACCTCGCTTGCTTTATCCACTATTATATAGTGTTATTGCTATTTACACGTTAACCACGAAAAGTGTAATACAACATGGGTTTCATGAGACATGTATCATTTTTACACGTTAAATAATATGTAAATGTGTTTGTAAAGAAAATACTGCCTGGTTTCCGTGTTGTCATTCAATGATTTCTGTGTGTTCTAACCGTTGGAACATATTCCCGGACCAGTTGCCCCAATTATGGGCTAACTGATCAACGCTAAGTACAATTTTCAGTACCAGTTACATTGTTGATATTTTCATAGCAATTCGGTAAATATCTACACGCGCTTTAATCTTTTATATCACGAAATCTGCTTAACTGGACCAGTTTCCCCATCCTCTCCTAATGTACGTCTAGGTTTTTAAACTTGTAAACTAGTATACGAAACAAGAAGTTCCAGGGAGCGGTTTGTCATTCTGCAAGCATTACAAGATGCATCCATGCCAGAACCGGTCCACGGAAACCCAGGTCATTCCCATTTGGATCCAAATGCTCCCAATCAATCAAAAATTACTCCTCCCACTACCATTGTAAATTGTTATCTGAAGAATTCATGTCAATAAAAACCAACGGGCGTCGAAATTTGTTTATTTTATCACAGAAAAAAGTCAATACTTTCAATGACTCGAGTTTGCGTGTACTGATCCTGACATGTCCCTTTGTGTTACATACACTTTATTCCGTATAGCGACGATACCATCTTCGTGTACATCATTTTTTGTCGTCTGTGTCTCGTTATGGTTGCATAAAGAAGGGGTGGGGGATAAGGGTCACTTACTCTCTAAATGTAAAAGAGTGGTTTTCCACTCTTTCAAAGAGTTAAACGCAGGACAACACGTTTTTGAGTGGAAATATACTCTAAAAGGAGTGAAAGGAGATTTTATATGACAATGTTCCCCTCTATTGAGAGTAAAAAATTCGCACTCATTTTAGAGTGGAAATGTTCCACTCTAAAACGGGTTGTCCTGCGTTTCACTCCCTTCACTCCTTTTCGAGTGAATTTTCACTCTTTCCACTCGTTTTACATTTAGAGAGTACAATTTCTGTGGTAATTGCCTTGATGTAGTTGTTTGGTATTTCCATTTCATCGGCTGAAATTTAGAGACAGCGCGGAATTAACCTAGCACAAAACCCTTTATTGCCGGATTAAATGATTATACAGCTTTATTCCGTAATGGGGTCTTTACACTAGTCTAACTAAAATATGATCGCTTACACCAAGGATATACCGAAATTTAGGGATGTTTCAAAACTGCACTACTACCGGTTACCTATCCCGTTGAACTACGTAGCGTTAGCAATGCATCGCCATCTGTCAAAATAGCGTCGGTCAAGCGCAATATCTTAATACTTTTGAACTGAAAAAATGTCAGAAGCTTTAGTTTTGAGTGGACGGTGTAAGTGAGTGAACAAATCTCATGCTTCAAACTATGATATATTGGTAGTAAAGTACATTTCTTGACCAACAATACTAGCAGGCACCCTTTTTGTAATGCGTGACCAGTGCTTAAATAATGTCCAGTGTCTACTAGTTTACGCTGAAGTAATATAGCAGTGGAAGGCTTGTCATTGCCATAAACGAGGGTCTGATATATTCACTCTTCAATTATTGCAATTAATATGACTCGTTTAACACACATTTTTTTGTATTCTTATACATCCACCATCTTATGCGCAGTGGGGCATAAGCAAATGTAGCTGAGAGTGAGCGCGACATCTTTTCAATGACCTAATTGATAATATAGCCCATA
This sequence comes from Ophiura sarsii, assembly GCA_035610835.1. Taxonomy (NCBI): domain Eukaryota; kingdom Metazoa; phylum Echinodermata; class Ophiuroidea; order Amphilepidida; family Ophiuridae; genus Ophiura; species Ophiura sarsii. The sequence continues at coordinate 73,756,589 of CM069441.1, read as the reverse complement.
GCCCGTATGTACTGAAATCAGGGGCGTAACAGAGGTTGGTTGTCAGGGGGGGCACAGCCAAAAATATTCCTGGTTAGAATAATTCCGTCCCGGAATTTAGAATAATTCCGTCCCGGAATTTTTCGTAAAAGGTTGCCCCAAATTTTTTCCCAGTCAGTCACCTCGTGAATTTCACGTAAGTGTGGGGGTGGGGGGGGGGGGGGGGGGGGGTGTCAAAAATGTCGCACGGTCACAAAATTTCGCACGGTCACACAATTTCGCACGGTCACACAATTTCACAGTACAAAAATCACATCAGTCAATAATTTGTTGACTGTTGTGCTTTTTGTACTCTGAAATTTCCTTTCTTTCTTTCCCTTTCTTCTTTTCTTTCTTTCCCCTTTTTTTCCCTCCCTTTTTCCTTTCTCTCTCTCTTTTCTTTCCCTTTCCTCCTTCTTTTCCTCTTTTCCCTTCCCCCCATTTTTCCTGGTGGGTAGGTTTGAATTTCCTGCTGAGCACCTTCAGGGGGGGGCACTGTGCCCCCCTGCCCTCCCGGCTGTTACGCCACTGACTGAAATACATACGAGTGCTATAGACAGTGTCCTAGTCCTAGAGAAATTGTAGAAATACTCGAGATGGCTTCTTTGGTGTCTCAGGAGAAGACATTCAAGAGTTAAATTATGTTTTCATAATATTTACTCGATGTTCCTCATTGTGCCCCTTATGATATGATGTGCAATCGAAAAAGCGTCAATATGTCTCTTCCATGAGTGGCGTTGATGTACAGAGCGAAGTAATTTGGTCATGTTATTTTCTAAAAACAGATTTTAAAGGTGAACGCCACTTACCGTTCTTCTTCGCCAGAAATATGTATCGGTACTAATGGAAATCTTATTCTTGACATTATAACCTTGGTTAATATTAAGATGGACTATCTTAATACTTTCCACGCGGCTATAAGTGTTACCATAATACAAAACAGATTTTGCAGCCTTAAACCTTTACCAACTTTACTATCTCAAGGAATACTGAACCAATACTAGGCATGTTTGTACTTATTTTAATGCATTTCTCACGGTGATTTCAAATATGATGATGAAATTCAATAATTTTGAAATCTTTGAAACATTTTGTGAACTTTTGGAACTGTCGTCTGTAGACGACTGCCGCGTGGCCAAGTGTTAAATATCATATTCCAATTAGCGATATCACTTTTGTGATACGGTGGATACCTTTAATATCACTGTACATAGGCTAACTCCGCTATACGAAAGATACCTGGAACAAGCACTTCGTAAGCATTCCCAAATACAATGTATATTGTAGCATTGCGCTGTACTCAAAGAGGTGATATTCTGAGCCCACTTACTACCAAACCATGTACAAAAGTTATAACGAAACAGACATGTAACTAGATAGAGGTACACTCGGCGATTATGTACTGTACTTGGCACTGCACAGTACGAGACGAAGATATTTTGATGTTTGACAATTATACTTTAGATGCTCCTATTGTTTACCATTGGAAGATTGTATTGGATTTGCACCAACCATCCAAAAATGTTGCATGCAGCTTTCATGCAACATTCTTTTTAAATGCCTCGATTAAGAATTGAAGATTATAGAAAACACTGGTCACGTGATGAAAAATGAGGCGGTGTGTCTCAAGGATCTATGGTGTTAGCTAATAACTTTGGTTTAGAATGCAATGCTAACCAACACAATTCACCATCAGATATTTAAGAATATTTTGTTCATTATAACTGTTGTTCACCATTTAGCTCATAAATATTCTAAAGTATTACAATGCGTTCTTCTCTTCATCATACATCTCATAGAACCCTTTTCGTCTCTTTATAACCTTTAAAGGTTTCCTCGAAGGGTCAATAATTTGTCAAGAGAGAGGTGCCTCACAAAACCCTCAAAAGGGTTCTTCAAAATGTAAGAACATTTTTGAAAACCTTCTATTCAGATACCACAAATGGATATTCAAGCTATCTGAAGAAGGCTTTTGGTTATATTCAAGAGCCATTGATCATGTTGATTGTTATAAAATGATGACAGATTAAGAACCTTTAAGAGTAGACTACTATGTCATCCCACTTTCTACATCTGATTGTTGACATAGTTTCGTTTGACCATCTCCTATGTATTGTATTGATTTCTCCTCTACAGACGAAACAACAGGAACGAGTATTTCCGGTCGTGAATTCCTTCTGGCTATCTCCACCAGCAATCCGCAAACAGGTGCATTCATCAAGATTCATAACCCATCCGCAGATCGGTGAGTTTGTTGTTTACACGGATATGGCCCTAGGGGGACGGCCTAACCGTTTGAATTTGTAAATAATTCTAAGTTTATGGTAACTATGTATTAAAAAAAGAAGAAATATGTTCATTATTAAGTATAGGACAACCACACAGCCAATATCCAGCTTCGCCGTTCGAAATCAGTGTACTAAGGCCGTGAGTGACCGATTCGCCGTTCGAAATCAGTGTACTAAGGCCGTGAGTGACCGATTCCAGTTCTATCTATTCCCTCCTCATGAAAACTGACAACTCCTCGCACCCACCACCCATGCCATGCCTCTATGTTCACATCTACATGCTTGGGTGTAATAAGTATTGGCCAACATACGAGGGTCGTTCAATAAGTTCTACCCCCTATCGCATAACATTACTATTATATAAGCCAGTGTTATGAAATATTTCACAATTATAGATTTGAATCTTAGCTTTGATTCATAGTAAATTGAGTACTGATTGTACTTTTTCTGGAGATGCAGTGGAAACCGAATGTCCATTTGGTGTGACGGAAACGGTTGAAAAATAGTCTATAAGTGCTGATCCGTTGGCCAATTCTAAGAGACAAAACTTACCTATTGGTCAAGTATATTTAACCGATCTAAATTTCAGATATCCCTTTAATAGAGACTATAAACAATAAAAAGTGACTGATTTCTTAGGAAAATGTGCCCTCTGATTAGCCAAAAGTACAACTTAATCATGTTTTCGAGGCTGTTTGTTCAACAATTATGTGATCCAAAATTTCCCATGTAATAATTTGGAATATTTTACTGTCTCGTGGATTTAGCTCACATGTGAGAGATATTAGAGCAAATTTTGTTTTGAATATCCCACAGTACAAAATCTGCCTTAAAAATGTCTTCACATTGTAATGGGCCAAATGAACGTGACATTACATATTGAATTCAGTTTTGTCTTTAAGCTATGAAGATCCTCACATATAAGACTTAGGCCTACCTACTTTTTAGAGCATCAAGGCTGTTTGTTCAACATTAAACATTTTCCCTTTTTATATTCAAACAGTCGGACATCCGTACAGGTAACAACCTACGGTCAACCTTCACCACGTATCAACAGTTACCAGGTTTCATACAGCACATATAAAACCATCAGATTAACTCCAACCGATCCCTTGACCATCGGACCTTTTGTCGTCAATGTAACTGCCAGCCAGAACATCACGCTGGTAGCAATGCGAAATGGGACCTCGTCTTTCGGTAGTTACACTGTGTATCCCGTAGAAAACGCGGGAGTCTTCTACGATATTGTCTCTTTTCCGTCTGCCAACGAGAATCACCGGGCTGAGATCGCAATCATTGGGGCCGATGATAACTCATCGGAGGTCACTTTTCGATCGACTAAGAGGTTTACTGTAACTATGCAAGGGGTGACTGCAAATTTGTTAACCCTGCAAGAGGCAGCTGCAAATTTGTTCACTTTGAGCCTTGAACAAAATGGAACCATATGCGTAGCAACTGGTGTTTTGAACAAAACACAAATGGCTGTGATTCGGAGCGATGAGGACCTTACCGGATCTACTGTTGTCGGAAGTGCGAAAGGAGGGCGAATCATTGTGATAAGTGGTAGCTACTGTCCTAATGATTCATGTGACATTCTGATGGAACAAATGCCACCCATTCAAACACTCGGTAAGAGTTATTTTATCGTACCAACGAGTGACTACCAAGGATCAAATTGTTTCAGAATTCTGGCACCCTGGGATAACACTACGGTGACCACAGGATCTTTGCAAGCAATGACGGCCCCTAACACGCAGTCTTTTACACTTGAAAAAGGTACCTTCTTCGATATAGATCTGCCAGGTGGTAGTCTGCAGAATGTGCAGAGCATAAAAGCCTCCAATCCAATTCTTCTCGTGCATTATCTCATCAAAGTCAATAACAATGATGTAGCGGCAATGACAATAATACCACCAGTAGAACAGTTTGCATCTGGAAACGTCAGTTTCACCCCTTACAATGATACGTCTTCCAGCGGAAGGCCGGGATCTGATGTGGCCGTAACAAATTTGGTCAACATTGTAACAATTTGTGACAATACAAACTTCTTGAGGCTAAATCGTCAACCAATTCCCGCTCAGAGTTGGAAAACCTGTCCACCTTTCGATGATCCTGGTGATGAAAGCATCTACTGCGCAACTCAAATTCATTTAACGAAGAAAACCATGTACACTCTGGAACCGGATTCCAGGAAAAAAGACATGCAATATTCTGCGGTACAATATGGCGTAAGAACAGACCAAAGTGCCTTTGCAAATACCGTATTTATGAGTTTTGTGGAACTCACGTGTGACGTGGAGAAAGGTGGCGTTGTGATTCCTTGCAAAAGTGATAAAACGCCGACACTATCGCCGACGACAGAAACAACCGACGATGATGTGCTGACAACTACGGTGTTTAGTAATACTACATTTGTAATTGAAACAACAGTAGTTCCATCCGCCGGTAACAGCACTAACAAAGAAAAATCAACGGGTCGTCGTCAAAAAGCCGGAACAAGTAAGTTTAACTATTATCATGATTATATACAGTCCTCAAAATAAGTAACTGACCGGGTAATAAATAAATACGCTCATAAATATGGCTCCAACTTAAACAAATATTAAATCATAAAAACATGGAATAACTTCTCCTCTTCAATTACATTGGTTGCGAAGATCGGTTAACAATTGAGAACGCTACACCGAAAAGAATGAAACATAGTGCAGTTTTCATTTTCACACCTGGGTTTTGAACACGCATGTAGTGTGACAGGTATGTGTATGGGCTGCATTGATCAATTGGAGCATCCCCAATCCTCATCTTACTATCGACCGGTGAGTTGTCGTATCCGCTGTACCAGTTAATAAAAAATCCTAGTAATACACGGCTGCGTGTTATAGAAGAACCAAATGCTAAAATGAAAAACGGACTTTGTTTTGGTTTAGGACATAGCTGCGAAATCTTCAATCTTTTTCACATGTATTATCTCAAATTAAAGAGAAGACATTTTTAACAACGTTATAAATTAATATTGTTACGTAGTATAAAAGGAGCTATCTGCTATAGTTTTGGAGTTAAAGAACATATTTATTACCTGGTCATCGTAGTTACTTTTTGAAGACTGTACTTTACTGTATATCAAGACGATGTGAAAAAGTAATTTCAACAGATTTGGGCCTGCACTGCCTTTGTTATGGAAAATGACGGACATACAGACGGTATGTGTGAGAGTTTTGTGAGTAAATTGGCCATATTCAATTCATCGACTGATGCAAGATTCAATATTTTTACCACATAAGCAAGGCAGATAATGGGTAGTCATGTGTTTGATATAAATTGGCAATCAATCGAAAGAAACTGATCCAACTGTGACTAGACACTCACTTGACCAAAGGTACACTTGAAAGATATTCATTAAGCATAACAAACAAAAGATCAGAACAATAGAATAAACATGCACGGGTGCTTCTACAAAAGTAATGTCTCGCATCTGAGAACCGTCAATAACCAAGATAACCAGAATGTCTAATCATGAAAAATAACTGTCAAGCAAATAAAGAATGGACATATCACTTTACATACAGAGATACTCAGAAATGATGACATACCGTATGACAAGCGGGTATCTGGTTCGTACGTTAAGCTCTGATTACTGAATTCACCATCATGATTTTTGTCCTTGAATATCCTGTCCAGTCCTGTGTTATTTTGCTTGACCACTCTTCACCGATGTGTGCGGCTTTGTAATTTCATGTTGTGATTTTTTTATTATTATTGAATCACCTTTTTTGATCTCATAGCACTTTGCTCTGTCATCATGAGACCAGTTCTTGCACGGTTTCTTAAAATGCTTAATAAAAGATTACTAAATCATAACTTGAAGTCATAATTAAATTATATTTTCAAGAATGCCGTGTTGGATTTCAGTGATTGTCACCTAAAGTTTGATTAGTTACTTTAGATTGACAGTGTACACATTTAAGAGTCCTTGAATGTCGTTGACCATTCTGAATCAGGAATAGTTTGTACCCTCTTTTCATAGTTTAATAAAGAGTGATTTATACAAAAGTGGTGGTTCACAGCCTTATCGAAGGTGCTTGCCACTGAACCCGGCAGCTTCGACAGTTTTTAAGCACTGTGTTTAGCAGCGATATAAAATGAGACTTATACTAAACTAATTAAAACATGATCCATCATTTACGCCAGACAATTCAGGCGCACGATCAAGTGCCAACTCTGATATATCATTTTTCCATTTTATAAACAGAACATGTATTGCTTTGAGGAATGGGGAATACATCTGTTATGGGTTGTTAAGTGCTCTTAGGTGTAAAAACCATTTCCTAAATTTGCTAAATGATAGCGGATCGTTGCAACTTTTTGTATGTTGTTTTTATCGTCAAAACATCTTTATTTGTTCAAAAACACTCAGAAATGATGACATGACAAGCGGGTATGTAGAATTGAAGCTCTGATTACCGAATTCACCATCATGATTTTGTCCTTGAATATCCTGTCCAGTCCTGTGTTAGTTTGCTTGACAACTCTTCACCGAGTGTGCGGCTTTGTCATTTCATGTTGTGATTTTTATTATTGAATAACCTCTTTTGATCTCATAGCATTTTGCTCTGTCATCATGAAACCAGTTCTTGCACGGTTTCTTAAAAACGCTTAAAAAAGATTAATAAAGCATTACTTGAAGTCATATCTTTTCAAGAATGCCGTGTTGGATTCAGTGATTGTCACCTTAAGTTTGATTAGTTACTTTAGATGGACAGTGCACACATTTAAAAGTCCTTGAATATCGATGACCATTCCGAATCAAGAATATTTTGTACGCTCTTTTCATAGTTTAATAAAGAGTGATTTATAGGAAATGGCGGTTCACAGCCGCATCGAAGGTACGTGCCACTGAACCCGGTAGCTTCGACAGTTTTTAAGCACTGTGTTTAGCAGCGATATACAATGAGACTTGTACTAAACTAATTAAAACATGATCCATCATTTACGCCAGACAATTCAGGCGCACGATGGAGTGCCAACTTTGATACATCATTTTTTCATTTTATTAACAGAGCATGTAGTTGGATTAGTGCTTTGAGGAATGGGGAACACATCCGTTATGGGTTGTTTAGTGCTCTTAGGTGTAAAAACCATTTCCTATATTTGCTAATGATAGCGGGTCGTTGCAAGTTTTTGTATGTTGTTTTTTATCGTCAAAACATCTTTATTTGTTCAAAAACACTCAGAAATGATGACATGAAAAGCGGGTATGTACTCATATATGAGTGAAGCTCTGATTACCGAATTCCACATCATGATTTTTGTCCTTGAATATCCTGTTCAGTGTTATTTTGCTTGACAAGTCTTCACCATGTGTGCGGCTTTGCAATTTCATGTTGTGATTTTAATTATTGAATCACCTTTTTTGATCTCATAGCATCTTGCTCTGTTATAATGAGACCAGTTCTTGCACGGTTTCTTAAAAGGATTTATAAAAGATTATTAAAGCGTTACTTGAAGTCATATATGTTCAAGAATGCCGTGTTGGATTCAGTGATTGTCACCTTAAGTTTGATTAGTTACTTTAGATGGACAGTGTACACATTTAAAAGTCCTTGAATGTCGTTGACCATTCCGAATCAAAAATATTTTGTACGCTCTTTTCATAGTTTAATGAAGAATGATTTATAGGAAATGGCGGTTCACAGCCGCATCGAAGGTACGTGCCACTGAACCCGGTAGCTTCGACTGTTTGTAAGGACTGTGTTTAGCAGCGATATACAATTAGACTAATATACTAAACTCATCAAAACATGATCCATCATTTACGCCAGACAATTCAGGCGCACGATCAGGTCTGATACATAATTCCATTTTATGAACAGAGCATGTTGTGCTTCGAGGAATGGGAAACACATGGGTAATGGGTTGTTTCGTGCTCTTAGGTGTAAAAACCATTTCCTAGATTTGCTAAATGATACCGGATCGTTGCAAGTTTTGTATGAACACCAAGAAAGGATGACATGACAAGCGGGTATAAGTTAAGCTCTGATCACCGACTTCACCATCATATTTCTTGTCCTTGAATATCCTGTCCAGTCCTGTGTTATTTTGCTTGAACACTCTTCACCGTGTGTGCGGTTTTGTAATTTTATCATTGTTGTGATTTTTACTATTGAATCACCTCTATTGATCTCATAGCAATTTGTCTCTGTTATGATGAGACCAGTTCTTTCATCTTCATCTGCGTATAATATTTGACTAGTAGCCACTATCCTTTTTACCATGCACTATTATCTATAGAGCCGAGAGACTTAGATTTAAAATGGTGGCATTCTGTGCGTACATTCAGGTTGGATCCTAACCTTTTCTCACAAACCCGACGATCTTTGGACGATCGATCGTCATAAAGTGGAGACTAATTCAGCCGTTTCAAAACGTGCAAGAACTTCAATCGATCATCGGCCATTGGATTATCTCAGAGAAGTGGCCCTTTTTTGACGATCGATCCGTCATAGCGACTGTTATTGAGTCTAAAAAAGGACGATCGATCGTCGGGCCTGTGTGAAAAGGTTAATTTTCTCGTGATCATTGGAAATAATCAAATAAATATGTTAAAAAATACAAAAACCCGTTACAAGTCGTTTCAAGTGTTATCCTTACTATTCTTCCGTTCAATGTTGGCTGATGAGGCAACGAAAATAATTAGCTTAATATCTTCAAAATATTTCAATGAAATAGGTATATACTTACTACTACGGTATATTGGTAGAGCTTATTGTCAAAAGGTGTCGTCCCATTTATTCATGAAGTACATAATATGACAAGTTGGTAATATTACCGTCGTAGAGGGCCACTAAACTTAATATTTGAATGCTTGAAACTAAGTTTTTGTTAAAAAGAATGGTGGTCCTTAAGATCGTTCGGCAAGGAAACCGTGCAGTAAATGCAGGTTAAGTAGTTTCTGATCAGTTGTCATGGTTGTTGTTATTGAGGTATGATGTATCAATCTATCTTCAAGTGAATCTAAACATTAATTTGCTACTTCAGCAAGTAATTACTTCAATTCCTCGTGTCTGATTACAACGCTTTTCATTGGAAATGCTATTAGCAACTATACTGAATACACACGCACGGTCATTGTTTTAATGAAACCTAACAGTTAGACGCCTGCAACTTGTTCTATGTCGAAACGTGTTTTGCCAGGAGGTGTTGAAGTGTAATAAACATGATAAAGGAAAAACAGCGCTCTGATTAAGTAATAATGCATATGTATTTAGGTTATTACGTGATTATAGTCGGCAAACGCAATTTTCGGATTGATACAGGTACAATAATAAGTATTTGTAGCAATGTATCATCGCTGCAAGGCAGTTATTATGATATAAATGTAGATTAAAACGAGTTGCAGGCAATTGTATCGCACACACTGTTTATCGCGGCATTTAAGCGTTAATATTTTGATCATAATCATGGGGTATTATGACTGTATGACGTTAGAAAGCACGAAAACCTCCACTCACACGTAATAGAATCTCACGATACGATAGCATCAGTTTTTGGTTTGAGTAGTCTTAATTTCCTTAAGTTGAAATCTAGGCGTAGGATTGAACTTATGAAATCTGTATAATGCAACTTTTGTAATGCTTATACTCATGTATTAAAACGGCACAAACATGTTTGAATCGTAATGTGAACTCTAGTGAAAAGGAACTAATTGTCAGATTATTTCTACAATGTCAATTATACTCAATCAATAAACCCTTTCTTGCGAATTGCTTAACTAATTCACGTCATATAACATAAAATCTAAACATTTTTACGCGTTCCTTTCCTTCAAAAACGAGCAACTTTTTACCTGTGATAAGAGCCAAATCACTATTGACCGCAATGAGAGGCACAGTTATTATTATAGTAACGAGGTTATCTGCAAAGCCATACTATGCCCATGGGACACAGACACTACGGCATATCGTAACTAGTAGTATATTGTAACTACTGCGTGTCGAAATCAACTACTCAAAATGCGACATCAGTCTTGAATATTCACAGGTTATGGAAGAAATAAAAATGCAAAACGCAAAAGTATATCGTCTATATATAATTTCAAAGACGTAATCGGTACTTTATCTGCTGAATACAATCCAGAAATACACCATTGACATACTTTTGATATTTGATCTGAGTACCCAGTTAAAAACCCGCCTTGCCAATTGCCTTGTACTATACACGTACACCAATGCTCTGTCTCGTGTGTCTTCTTTTCCCTCTCACTAATACAATTACCCATCATTGAAATTGACTCTTGCCAGTGTTCCTCTATGCTTAGGTTGTCATATAATGCGTGTATTGCGGTGTTTTATATAATAGTTTATTATGGTCTATACCGACATGTATTTGCTTTTTAATGTATATTATGCTCATTTTTGGTTTTAGTTTTATATATATCTCATTGTACTTTTTATTCTTATGAGCACACTTGTATATTTTGTGTGTGCTTTTTAGAAAAATGCTTTTTATGTTTTTATTGTACAGCGCATCGAAACTTTTTGTATTATGCCCTTAACAAATGTAATTTATTATTATTATTATTATTATCATAATTGTTGGGATAATAACGTTCAATGGGAAGTACCAGTGTTCAAAAAACCATGACATATCCTACATGTATACAGCGTGTATCAAAAAGAACGCAACACTTTTTGTCGAGAGCTGTACGGTCACAGTAACAGACAAATCACTCTAAAACTTATATATTCTGTTAGGTCTACTTATTGGCTATCACATTACAGCGATATCGATTATTCATTCGCTGAGATAATAAAGGTATAAGTAGAGAAGTGCAAAACACGTTTTACATCGTTCGTTCTAAAAACTTTGGATTTTCCTGTCCGATTAGTGTTATGGGTTAACAGTTTAATAACTATGTAACCTTAATGTCTGGAATGGTTTATCTTAATTTCCTTTGTTTGAGTAAGGTGGTACATAAAATCATTGAATCGTGCAATCTGATAATCATTCGACCATTTTAATACGTCAATCACCCTTTTTAAGTCCTGAACCACCGATTGCTATGATCGCCACATAATGTCTATGGTACGTTCTTTCATAAATTAAAGTTCATAATCGATGCATCTTAAAACAAGGACAGCATTTTGAGGGTCGAGCAGCATTCACAACAGACTAACAATGACTTTTGACTAATGTGCCATACTGTATTATTTATGACATTAACGAGAGAAAAAGAGAGAGGATTTGCAAACAGACTTTGTAATCTGGATTTTCAAGTTGTGTCATTAACTATCAACTAATTTATTGCCAGATTTAATTAATATTGATATCATACTGTAATAGCCAGACATTTGATACCTTTAACATGACATTTTCTTCTCAGAATGATAGGTTTGATTCCAATTATTTAAGTACAATGAGTTATTAAAGTGTCTTGCCAATATTCACCTGACAAGAAAATCAGGCATACAGGATAAACGATGTAAAACGTGTTTTGCACTTGTCTACGTGTATCGTTGATATCTCTGCGAATCAATAATCGATATCGCTGTAATTTGACTATGCGATAGCCAATAAGTACACCTATCAGAATATATAAATTTCAGAGTGATTTGTGATTTGCCGTAATCAGAGAGCTCGCGACAAAAAGTGTTGCGGTTTTTTTGATACACCCTGTATAAATGCATTCAGCCCCGTTCTTTAAACCTTGTCCAGAGTTGTTTCACCCTGTGATATCATAGATGATCAAATGGCATGGTATAAACATATTTCCAATCGGAGAAGATATCTAACAGTTCACATAATGCTTTGCAACATGATACAACCAGATACATTATTTCACCATTTCATCAAACGACATTAAAATTGTTTTAACGTTGACAAAAAAACAGGGCTTAGTCAAGAATTGTAAAATATTTGCAAGATGATATAACGATCCTCTTTTCTTTGAGTTACTTTTTGTCACCCATTACCACAACCACAGTATGTTGAGTTGGATAGCAAATCAGCACATACAGACAATTGGAATTGGAGCAATGCATTGTGGGATAGGAAGCTAGGTGTCTTCTCCGATATCCAATGTCGATATTAAATATGAACGGAAACTAGGTTAATTGTCTTCTTATATTTTGTCATCTTTTCTTTCTCATCGCATATACAGTATTAGCCGTAGTGATCGGAGTAATAACTTTAATAGCTGGAATAGTGGCGTTGGCATTGATAGCGAATGCAGCGTGTGGGAAAAGGTAAGATGTAATGTCACTTAGGAATTTAAAACCCCTATACATCAAACCGTATTAATCCGCGTGATGACAGCTATGACTAGGGGGGATATTAAAGGGGGCACATTGTAATCTGTTAGAGATAGGCTGGATATCATTTGGATAATACCACATACACCGTGTAGTGGTTTTAACAAGCGTAGCAAAATATAAATGGGATTGTTCACATTATTTATCATTTGCTAAGGATCAGGTTCTCATCTCGTTTAGTTGTTGCCATAGTAGTTTGAAATTTGAAACAAGAAAATTATACCCGGACAATACTATACTAGCTATTGCAGTTTTCTATTTTAGTTGGTGTGTGTTTTTCGTGATAAAAGTCTATGGGTAATTTGTTTAATAACATTTATTGAAATACAGTGCATTTGACAATAAATTAAACAAAAATCAAATCAAATTTCATATTGTCAACTACCTTTTATATCGTAATTCCATGTCAACATAGTCATAGAACATTAATAGGCGCTGTTTCAGCCACCGATGCGTACGCGAACCCTGATGGTTTATGTGGAATACTGTACGAAGTACATCCGTAATGGAGCCTTCACACTAGTCTTTATACTCATGGAGTTTATGTACTTTTCATTATAAGGATACAACTATAGTCGTCGTCAGAATACTTCGGCACTTTTTTCTGTGACTACTGCGTACAGCGTAAACACGGAAGTGCGTTGTAGAACAGCGTCACAACAGCGTTATCTTTGAGCAGTTCGACGCGTCGCGGCCCCTGTAATCCGATTGGCCGCGATCGTATCTATGGCCATGAATGTCCCCGCCCACACGCACATTAATTAGAACGCGCGCATTGGCGGTTTTAAAAAGTGTTGAAGTATTCTGACGACGACTATAATATAAGATGAATTAATGCCCAGACACTGGGATGCGCGCCTTTTCATTAATTTAACGTTATCATGTTATATAGCACAGTCGATTGTATCCTCATTGTTACTATAGGATGTAAGATGGACGGACGTTATAGTTAGACTGGGCACTGTACTGTCATAATATTCACTCAGATCACCTGCATACTTGAGACGTCGTTAAGTAAACTGCAATGTTATCAATGCCATACTGTACTACTTATACCTGCAATGTTTTAACATTGGAGGTATAAGTAGTGCAGTCCAATGTTTTTAACATATAATGGAAAATAAATTATAATCCAAAGAAGCTGCAGACATTTGATGCATGTCACGAAGAAAGTGATTTATCACGGACTCTTAGTGTGTGCACAGGGTATTCAATAAAATGTTCCTGTTCTGTTAAACGGTCAAGGAATTGGACAGTTTCATCAAATAAAATGCCGCCGGATCATACGACAAAAAGCGCGGGCCACGTGGTAGTTAAATTGGCAGAGATTGGACTCGTACGTCGCCTTAAATCAGACGCAATCCGATGAACGTGTTGACAGCGTGTATATAGCTTGCTAGGTATTGAGTTTACATCGTGTGTACTCGTAAAAGAACGTCATAAAACCATTCTAAAATTAAAATATATTCTCTTCTTCAACCCGTTCAGCAGCCGACCATTTTTTGTCGGATATTATATGTATAGTAAACATTGTGTACATATAAGTCACAAAATGGGAAAAGGTCTCACCAATGGTATGTTCTGCCTTAAACTTAATATAAGAAAATGCTAAAGACAGAAAAGTCTAAAAGTTGATTCAGAAAACGTCCAAGTAAACGCGTACCTGTCTATACATCTACATCTACATATTTACTTGGTAAAACAATGTCTGTCAATAGTGTTGTCGCGCCAAGATCACTGTAACTTAGGGCAATATGTGAACAGGTACAGACCTGGGATGATCCCATACTCTTTAAGAATCTTTACGAATGAGTCTGTGACCTTTTGACGTGCTCAGGTATTGCTCTTCCGATGCACGGGACCACAATTTCTACGTGACTTCCGAACCGCGGTGCTATAAACATGCCTACTTAAATCTGTACGGTCTGAAGGAGGCATGGGGACGAGGTTTTATTTGAAAAGCGCAATCCGTAATGTCAATTGAAATCACTTTTACAAACACACGAATTGCGCGCGGTTTTGACAATTGTGAACAGTAACACTTTGAGAAACACACTCGGCTTGAGCCCATGATTAAGCGATCCACCAATTGAACTATGGTGCAGCAATGTGTCTGCCTTTGTAACGAACTTCAAGGTAACTAAAATGAGTGTCTTTAGCCTACGAGCACTCACACAAATCACGTTTGTGAAAAAGATCCCTCGTGACACGTGTAAATGCTGATACCGAACGGCTTGTAGGCTAAATACGTATAAGTATACGAAAAAGTGGCGCTCGTTCGGATCGCTCTTTGACAAATCGTCAGAAAACACGTTTCCCGTTTTACTTTAAAACCCTTTTTACTGGTAAGCTCATTTCGAAAAAAGGCCCAACCATCAAACTGGCTTAACCTTAAAATAAAACCCTTAAGAGTTGATTCTGTATTGACGTAAATTTACAAATAATCAGGGGTCTTGTAAGAGGAAAACGTTTTAACATTGGTATGGGTATCATACCTCGAGCCGTACTGCATAATATGTACAACAACCATCAAAAATAATTTGAAACCCTCCAGCACACACGCATATAATCCAATGCTTTTAGCATATACAAGAATAATAACTAATCATGGTAACCTGAATACGACTAATACTCTGTATGGGATAAGAGCCCATGCTACAGTAATAGCATTAACCTAGTTGTAATGGGAAGAACCCCGGGAAGAATTACTGGGTATTGAATGAAGTTGGAGAAATCTCTATAAATAGTTACCGTTTAGAGGTGAGCTTCCGTAAAAATGTACTTCATATTATTTTCAAATCCTATTGAGGTATCCTTAAAAGGTCTATAGATTAGATTTAAAACATTATCCATCACAGCATATTTATTTGCGTTAGGATGGAAATGGAAAGTGTTATTAGGTGAAAACGCCGTCGGTTCATTCGGCAAAACGCCACATATAGTCGCATATAGAAGTGGCTCATGTCGAGTTCAATCAGATTCATGTCAAGTACGTTTGTCGGTATAGCATTGCTGGATATTGTTTACACGGTGTTAATATTTCAGAATGTCAGACGCTGAATGTTTTCTAAAACTCAATAAATAATACTTCTTCTATCCAGTTAGCGGCGGAGTTGTCAATTGTTAACAGAATAATGCGAGCGCGATGCTCCGCACTTAAATACGTCTGATACATGTCATTCAGCGATTGGTGTGAGGTTTATAGTGAAGAAACTCAAAATGCATACAATCAATGCAATCTCATATGGAATAAATAAGATACATATAGCCAGTAACCATTGTACACTATGAGAACATATTTTGAGAGATACAAAAACAAGGTTTTACCAAATTACATTGAAATACAAGAAAAATTCTAGATATTATAGACATTTAAGTGATACAAATCATATAAATTGTGTTAAAACTTATCACGCGGCTATTAGTTTTACCATACACAAAACAGATTTTTCAGAAACCATTCCAAACTTTCAGGGTCTATCTCAAGGATTACTGGACCAATATTAGGCATGTTTGTACTTATTTCAATGCCTTTCTCATGGTAATTACAAATTATGGTAATGAAATTCAAAACATTTGACATTTTTTAAACATTTTGTGCAATTTTGGAATGTCGTCTGCAGCTGCTAGGCAGCCTGCAGCGTGGAAAGTGTTAAACCTAGTGTTTTGATGATATTTTGGAAATCATGTCACTGAATAATGCTTAAAGCAAAACAATTTTCATATCAAAAGATTACGCCTACACGTCTCAAAGAAAAGTTGTGAACGTCGTTTTTCCAGGACCGGCGTCCCCAATGAAGACTATGTTATAAGCAATGTTATGTGATCCCCCCAAATGTTTACACATATTTTCTCTCTCTTATAATGAAGACTATCAGGAAAGACTTTCCTGGACTCATCAATCTACTTTGTTGACTGTATTTTCCGTAAAAACCACATCACAGAACTTAACTTAATCATAATGGAAATCTGCTTCCAATTTAAGAATTTTTTCAACATATTTATTTCGATTTTGATCATAAGGCATTCCGTAGGGATGTGTTCACTCGTGTATAACTGCGGAACTCGCAGTCGTAACCGGAAAAACTGTAAACGGCGTTAACATGGTGTCAAACCATGAAATTCTATTTACGAACACAAAAAACACTCAGAAAATAAATTGTCCTGGTACCAGGACAACTTATTTCCAAATTGGATTAGGAAAAGTAAATTGGATTAGGAAAAGTATTGCTTTGTAACTCATAGGATATTTTAATTTCATTTTCATGTTTATAATTCTAATTTGACCAAAAAAAATTCTAGGGAAAAAATCACAGATAGAGGGCGTTCCATGAAAGGATCTGATTTAATAAAGAGCACGACTTTAATTGACCACCTGAAAAACCCCCACTTATCTGTGCGATGATGAATATTTGACTCCCCACTGCTATAATTAGAACCTATTTCTTATCAAAGGATACATACACCTACGTCTCAAAGAAAAGTTATCAACGTAATTTTCCAGGACCAATGAAGACTATTATGTTATTTTTCATCATTACACCTTTATGTAATCTAGTAGACAATAGACACAGAAAACGCTGGTCATGTTGTACGAATTTGTCTTGTTGTTGCGGAAATTGTCCTTGTATCAGGACAACTTATTTCAAAATCTGATTTTGAAATAATTAGGAAACGTATTACTCTGTAACTTAAAAGATATTTTAGTTTCATGGTTATAATTTTAATTTGACACAAAAAATGCATTTCTAGGGAAAAAATCACAGATAAAGGGCGTTCCATGAAAAATATCACATAAAATGCCTTTAAGGGGGCGCACCACCAAATATACGCTTCATGAAAATTGAGTGTTGACAGTCATGTTCACGGTGCTATTGTGGCGCTTTCTGCAAAACTTGAGATATAGTGTTTGATATCAAATTCAAGCATTTGTCTTCAATTTTTTGAATATTTTACCAAAATTTGGAAAACCCTGTTGAATATTTATGCGTGGGACACTCCGTAAATTATACGCGGCGCATTTTCAGACGTGTTTAGAGTCATTTTCATGGTCATATTTTGAAATATTCTGCAGTACTTGAGAGACACTGTTTGCTCTCAAAATACGGAAAATTATCTCAACTCTCTAAATCACCGGTCAAAACATGGTCCTATCCCTTGACTTTTCCCGCTACAGCGACAAATAGCGCCGCAACCCTATTTTCAATGATACACATCACTCATATTTGGGTATCGGCTGTCGTGAACATCCGCGTGCCTATTTTAGCTTAACGTTTTCAAAATAGTATGATTTGTTGGTTATATAATCTTAACTTATATCTCAATCATATTACCGAATATCGTGCAATTTCAAGCCTATCTTCTTATTAAAATCGTGACTTCAATGTTAGAACTTCATTAACCGAATTTCGTTATTACATAAATGCGGAGTGATTTGGTGGTGCGCCCCCTTAATTCTCTGAAAAACCCCACTTATCTGTGCGATGGTGAATAATTGACTCCCCACTGCTATAATTAGAACCTATTTCTTATCAAAGGAAACATACACCTACGTCTCAAAGACAAGTTTTCAACGTCGTTTTCCAGGACCGGGATCCCCAATGAAGACTATTATGTTATTTTTCATCGTTACACCTTTATCCAATGTAATCTAGTAGACAATAGACACAGAAAACGCTGGCCATGTTGTACGAATTAGTCTTATTGTTGCGGAAATTGTCCTTGTACCAGGACAACTTATTTCAAAATCGGATTTTGAAGTAATTAGGAAACGTATTACTCTGTAACTTATAAGATATTTTAGTTTCTCATGGGTATCATTTTAATTTTACACAAAAAAATGCATTTCTAGGGGAAAAAATCACAGATAAAGGGCGTTCCATGAAAAAGATCAAATAATATGCCTTTAATATATTGACCATCTGAAAAACTCCACTTAGCTGTGCGATGGTGAATAATTGACTCCCCACTGCTTTAAGTAGAACCTATTTCTTATCAAAGGATACATACACCTACGTCTCAAAGAAAAGTTTTCAAGGTCGATTTCCAGGACCGGGATCCCCAATGAAGACTATTATGTTATTTTTTCATCATTACACCTTTATCCAATGTAATTTAGTAGACAATAGACACAGAAAACGCTGGTCATGTTGTACGAATTTGTCTTGTTGTTGCGGAAATTGTCCTTGTACCAGGACAACTTATTTCAAAATCGGATTTTGAAGTAATTAGGAAACGTATTACTCTGTAACTTATATAAGATATTTTAGTTTCATGGTTATAATTTTAATTTGACACAAAAAATGCATTTCTAGGGAAATTATCACAGATAAAGGGCGTTCCATGAAAAAGATCACGTAATATGCCTTTAATTGACCATCTGAAAAACCTCACTTAGCTATGCGATGGTGAATAATTGACTCCCCACTGCTATAATTAGAACCTATTTCTTATCAAAGGAAACATACACCTACGTCTCAAAGACAAGTTTTCAACGTCGTTTTCCAGGACCGGGATCCCCAATGAAGACTATTATGTTATTTTTCATCGTTACACCTTTATCCAATGTAATCTAGTAGACAATAGACAAAGAAAACGCTGGCCATGTTGTACGAATTGGTCTTATTGTTGCGGAAATTGTCCTGGTACCAGGACAACTTATTTCAAAATCGGATTTTGAAGTAATTAGGAAACGTATTACTCTGTAACTTATAAGATATTTTAGTTTCTCATGGGTATCATTTTAATTTTACACAAAAAAATGCATTTCTAGGGGAAAAAATCACAGATAAAGGGCGTTCCATGAAAAAGATCAAATAATATGCCTTTAATATATTGACCATCTGAAAAACTCCACTTAGCTGTGCGATGGTGAATAATTGACTCCCCACTGCTTTAAGTAGAACCTATTTCTTATCAAAGGATACATACACCTACGTCTCAAAGAAAAGTTTTCAAGGTCGATTTCCAGGACCGGGATCCCCAATGAAGACTATTATGTTATTTTTTCATCATTACACCTTTATCCAATGTAATTTAGTAGACAATAGACACAGAAAACGCTGGTCATGTTGTACGAATTTGTCTTGTTGTTGCGGAAATTGTCCTTGTACCAGGACAACTTATTTCAAAATCGGATTTTGAAGTAATTAGGAAACGTATTACTCTGTAACTTATATAAGATATTTTAGTTTCATGGTTATAATTTTAATTTGACACAAAAAATGCATTTCTAGGGAAATTATCACAGATAAAGGGCGTTCCATGAAAAAGATCACGTAATATGCCTTTAATTGACCATCTGAAAAACCTCACTTAGCTATGCGATGGTGAATAATTGACTCCCCACTGCTATAATTAGAACCTATTTCTTATCAAAGGAAACATACACCTACGTCTCAAAGACAAGTTTTCAACGTCGTTTTCCAGGACCGGGATCCCCAATGAAGACTATTATGTTATTTTTCATCGTTACACCTTTATCCAATGTAATCTAGTAGACAATAGACAAAGAAAACGCTGGCCATGTTGTACGAATTGGTCTTATTGTTGCGGAAATTGTCCTGGTACCAGGACAACTTATTTCAAAATCGGATTTTGAAGTAATTAGGAAACGTATTACTCTGTAACTTATAAGATATTTTAGTTTCATGGGTATCATTTTAATTTTACACAAAAAAATGCATTTCTAGGGGAAAAAATCACAGATAAAGGGCGTTCCATGAAAAAGATCAAATAATATGCCTTTAATATAATTGACCATCTGAAAAACTCCACTTAGCTGTGCGATGGTGAATAATTGACTCCCCACTGCTTTAAGTAGAACCTATTTCTTATCAAAGGATACATACACCTACGTCTCAAAGAAAAGTTTTCAAGGTCGATTTCCAGGACCGGGATCCCCAATGAAGACTATTATGTTATTTTTTCATCATTACACCTTTATCCAATGTAATTTAGTAGACAATAGACACAGAAAACGCTGGTCATGTTGTACGAATTTGTCTTGTTGTTGCGGAAATTGTCCTTGTACCAGGACAACTTATTTCAAAATCGGATTTTGAAGTAATTAGGAAACGTATTACTCTGTAACTTATATAAGATATTTTAGTTTCATGGTTATAATTTTAATTTGACACAAAAAAATGCATTTCTAGGGAAATTATCACAGATAAAGGGCGTTCCATGAAAAAGATCACGTAATATGCCTTTAATTGACCATCTGAAAAACCTCACTTAGCTATGCGATGGTGAATAATTGACTCCCCACTGCTATAATTAGAACCTATTTCTTATCAAAGGAAACATACACCTACGTCTCAAAGACAAGTTTTCAACGTCGTTTTCCAGGACCGGGATCCCCAATGAAGACTATTATGTTATTTTTCATCGTTACACCTTTATCCAATGTAATCTAGTAGACAATAGACAAAGAAAACGCTGGCCATGTTGTACGAATTGGTCTTATTGTTGCGGAAATTGTCCTGGTACCAGGACAACTTATTTCAAAATCGGATTTTGAAGTAATTAGGAAACGTATTACTCTGTAACTTATAAGATATTTTAGTTTCATGGGTATCGTTTTAATTTGTGAATAATTGACTCCCCACTGCTTTAATTAGAACCTATTTCTTATCAAAGGATACATACACCTACGTCTCAAAGAAAAGTTTTCAACGTCGTTTTCCAGGACCGGGATCCCCAATGAAGACTATTATGTTATTTTTCATCATTACAGCTTTATCCAATGTAACTAGACAATAGACACATAAAACGCTGGTCATGTTGTACGAACAGACCCTTTTCTTTGGGGGTGAATCTCATACTTTATATTGTGAAGTGGGTTGCATCTACCGGTAATTTCTATGTTAAATGGCATTAGCTCTCCAATGGCATTAGCTTTGCGCAGACGAAGTCACGCATACTCATCCTTTGAAAATAGATATTTAGTATTTTTTATGTAGTTTACTGTGATTGAAAACCATTGCAAATGCTCTCTGAAACTTAACAAGTCTAGTCATACATTTTGATATCTATATCCATGCTAAAAGTTAGTCTCAAATGATATTTTTTCGTAATGTTACGTGCTTTTGAATTGCAATTGATATTTCATAATGAATTATTCTTTATAACACATTTCATCAGACTACTGCATTAAAGGAAATCCGTGTCATGGAACTTTAACGCTCAGATATGTAGCATTATT
This sequence comes from Ophiura sarsii, assembly GCA_035610835.1. Taxonomy (NCBI): domain Eukaryota; kingdom Metazoa; phylum Echinodermata; class Ophiuroidea; order Amphilepidida; family Ophiuridae; genus Ophiura; species Ophiura sarsii. The sequence continues at coordinate 73,734,771 of CM069441.1, read as the reverse complement.
ATACAGAACTTCTGTAGGTTAAACATTTTTATAAGTACCACGTAAAGACAAAATCGGCTTTAGAAAGAAAAACAATCACATGTATAATGGACGTCGCCATAGTGATCAAAGCTATGACGAAAGACTTATGAGATGTCCGCATCTCTGTTTCATATTGATATTACCGATTTATGCATTGAATTCCTGCGTGATAACGTCCAGCGACCTGTTGCTGATGAGGCGATTTTAGTTACGATGACATCACAATATTGGGTATATGGCTATCCCATCGGTACTTTCGACACAGGCAACCGGGCGCGAATTTTAAATAATCACAGGTTGGGGATGTGCCGTTTAAATTCATTTAATTGAACAATATAGTTCTGTGTTCAATTAAAATGGTCAATATACATTGGATAATTATTTTTCTACCATATAATGCATGGTTTAATGAATAGAACGGTATTCCTTTAACAGATCAATCCCAGTTAAGCAGATTGCATATCATTAGGCGGATGAGCAGGTTATATATGATGTATGTGACGAACATGCTCCCTTTGTCCCATCTCTCTGGACTGACCTCTTAACAGTATTGGTCATTGACTGTCTGCTAGCTATAGGTTTACACACTTGTGCAAGAGTTCAATCACTGAAAATATTGGACTGAATTTTGTGGTTAGCCAAGAGGAGATGACCGTTATATTACATGACGAAGCGCTGACAGCCTCAATGATAGCTCCCGGTCTGGTCAGAAAGGAGTGTGAAGACAGACCAGTATGTAGCATCGACTTGAACAAGACCGCTAAAGGACCTCTAACATCACACTCTCGTATGACGGATATTGATTTTGTGTTTGCTAACAGCTCTCGGCAATGTGGTCGTACACAGGACTAACCTAATAAGTATGGCAATTTGCTGTCAGATGGCAACGACCGTATACACTCTAACTAAGAATTGACATTATCGGAAAAAGGACTTTACTATACCCATGTTGGATCCTCGCCCCATTCCCCTGTCAAAGATGTGGTTAGGATTTACATGGTTATTGAATGTGTGATAGTCAAAGAGGCCCATTGGTCGTCGTTGGATATAGATAACACATTTTAAACACATATACCGTATACCGCATCATTGCTGTGCTGAAAACTCAACATCAAAACCAAGCACAGTGGTCGGAACTGCGCATCCTAGGAAGGGATCTCGAGAAACTAACTTAAAATCAAAAGAAAATTATTTAAGATTAGGAATTAAAAGAAAAGTCACGCGGTAAATCAATTATCTCAGTGTTGTGCATCGAAATTGTCCATATTTGCAGAATGTGTAATCGCATAGCGATATGTCCGGCTCCATACCACTGCACCTGAATTCTAACCTTAAACGGCAGTTAATATTTACCTCAAGAACCAAAAATAAACATGAATACAGATCACTAGCTATTTTAATACATATGGTCTAAAATGTCTTTAAAAAGAATGTTTATTGTAGACTGGTCTCCACAGCCCCCCTCTATTACCGCGTTTTTAAGCAATTTTAGTCGCCGCTGCTATTATCATGCGCTAAAAGAGCTATCGATATCGAGCATGTGTGTGGGTGCGAGCGAGCGACTTCAATCACTTGCGTCTGGGAGTATGAATCACAATTCAGTGCGTTTTACCCTCAGGTGCCCCTGTCAACATCGCGTATCAGGTGAGGCATCGAACCTCACTACTGTACTGGAAAATAACAAACGCAACTCAGCACATAATTTAATTAAGAGTTAGAAACCAAGAAGATGTACAGGAGCTCGGACCTGGCGAACAAATCGCACAGTACTGTGTTAAATTGTGTTATTTAAACCCCTAACCGTATCTGGACCCGTCAGGTAAAATGCCCCGGAGTGCCCCGTAGTATAATTGGAATGGCATCGTTGTGTCATATGCGGATTGTATACAGCAGTTATAATCTTTGTCAGCAATATGCAAAATAATATAATATATTGCAAAATGACGATTCTAGGGTGTTGGAAGAACATCAATCGTGTAAAAGGTTAATGTTGTATTTGCTTGAGCAGTTTTGGCGACAAAGGATGTGGTTTGAATGATCTTACCTGACGAAGCAACCATACAGTTTATTAAGAGTGATCTATGACATTTTAAAGAGTGACTGGAAAGAGAAACAACCTATGGCTCAACTCTAGATATTAGATTTTTTCCTAGATGTTGAGGTAGACCTGGACGAAGTCGTCTAGTATGCCCATCTAAAGTTAGAATCAGAAGTCTGAAATCCCAAAGGCCGGATAAAGTACCCGTCTCAAAATAACTAACCTTTAACACTTTCCACGCGGCAGGCGTCTGCAGACGACAGTTCCAATATGTCACAGAATGTTCAAAAACGTAAAAAGTATTGAAATACATCACCATATTTGAAAACATGAGAAATGCATTGAAATAAGTACAAACATGCCTGGTATTGGTTCAGTAATTCTTGAGATACACTTTGAATATTGGGAAAAGTTTCTGAAAAATCTGTTTTGTATAATATGGTAAATGTAATACCCGCGTGGAAAGTGTCTAGGTTGATTAAATCTTGTTATTACTATTCAACCTCTCGATACATCTACATATATACTACATCCCTAAATTTGATATCATAAATAGAGCTAAAACCTCTATATTACGAAAGAAACTATTTCATCATCATCTTGATGATGGCAAAGAAAAGAAATTAGAAAGATCAAAGTTTAAAAAAAGAAGACCCAAAATCAATTCAGGGTTCAACGTGTTCGGTGATTTACTTGATGCTTCGCATGTATTGTGACAGTTCTTGATAGCCTTGATTGAATCCAAAACGATGTCGATTGTGTTATCCTGCAAATGGCACTTGAGTTTGTATTTCCATAGCTACGATAGCCGAAAGTAATTTAAAAAGAGAACTACAAACATGCGAAATGCTACATATTGTGCGTTTTAAAGCTTTTCAACATTCGTTTTTGTGCAATAGAGTAAATTAGATTGTTTTACCAATATTCTTGTATAGTTTTATACTGCATGCTGTTGCACTAAAGGGTTCAACAAAAGAAAGTATACCACTTTGTTTACGTCATTTTGAGTAACTTTCAATTTGTTTTTGACCAAACAGGCTAGATAGGCATTTAGATGAATCTTTTAGGCATAATTTGATACCAAACTTGCCCCCTAACAACAAAGATAAACCATGATTAGCACCATTTAAAGGAAAATATCCCATTTTCAAAAGTCGCATTTCCAATACACAGCACGAGAAGATTTGGTCAATTTGTCCATGTTCTCCCCATCCATTAACATTCCTTTACATTCAAATCCTTCACCCATGCATCAGTTTACATTTGAATTAGCCCGCGCATTGAGGGATATGCGCGGTGATCAGTACGGGATAAATACGGCATATGTGTGTGTTAACAATTGGCCCTTTCTTCTCGTGCTGTATATTGGAAATGCGACTTTTGAAAATGGGATATTTTCCTTTAAATGGTGCTAATCATGGTTTATCTTTGTTGTTAGGGGGCAAATTTGGTATCAAATTATGCCTAAAAGATTCATCTAAATGCCTATTTAGTCTGTTTGGACGAAAACAAATTAAAAGTTACTCAAAATGACATAAACAAATTGGTATACTTTCTTTTGTTGAACCCTTTATGATAAACCACACAAAGAATTGGGACTTGCGTGGTTTCTGGCATACCCGATACAAGTCGAATCAAAATGGGTGAGAGATTTAAAGAAATTCTAACACGGGCTTTGCGCCGTTAGTTTTAAATAACGCGACCTCCTTTTCATAGTGAAGAGCCTCGAACATGTCGAAGTCGAGACGGTGGTGCTCTTTATTATCACATCCTTGGGATGCGTAGTAATAATAAATACAACGTAATGTTCTTAGACCCTAAATTCCCATTTGATTGCTCGTGTTTGTGATACAGTTATACGATATCGGTTAGTTGTCCAAGTTTGTGTTATTATAGCCGTAGGAGACATCGGTGGAAAGGGCCGAGCTTAGTGCTACAGTTTAAATGTAACTCCCTCCCCGCGCATTAAGACCATGTCTGATAAGGGGGAAATGTGCTTCAATCATTGGGAAATAATTGATTGAACCTGCTACTTGAAGATAGAACGAACGTCTTATGCATAAGGGGCGCGATACTTCTAAGATCATGTTTTGGTTTTCTCCCATCGATTTTGCCGGTCGCCGGAAGCAAATCTTCAACATATTGATTACTTTTCGCTTACAGCTTTCTCCATATTTTAGTACACAAAGGCTTAACCTAAATCATTAGTCGGCGTATCGGGAACGGTGCGTTTGAAAATCTTGTAGCACTGAGTGGAGAGTCTGGAGACACTACCTGACGGTACGCAAACTTAATGGTCACTGGTCAGGGTTTGGTTTTAAATGAGACCTTATAAACTGTCTAAATCATCCTCTCCTCCCGCAAGTTCCTTAAATGTCAGCTTTACTGAACTTTCTTTAAAAGCTTGTAGACAAAACCATGATCATGATAACATGTAAGATAACATTAGGTATACCCTTGGTGTAAGCATGTAAGACATTCATAAGATATAGGCTAGTGAAAAGACCCCATTACGAAATACAGCTGTATAATCCTTTAATCCATCAATAGAGGATTTAGTGGAGCATTAAGATGGTTAAGCAGACCGTACAGCACTACGTTGCTGATCAGCGAAACATGTTCGATGGGAATATCGTTTGGATCAAAGTGAATTCAATATTCAAGTTTTGGTATTGATATTCGTATGAGCTTTAAGTATGATTTAAAATCCAATCGTGTTTGCATTTACCAACTTAAATAAACACGCGCTCCCAATGTCGAGTTTGAAACTCGAGTTGGTAGCAATTTTGAAAACGAAATGATCCCTTGGGACGTTTCATTATGAAATGATATCTCACAAAGCCGAAACAGTGGATCACTAAAAGCCGAAATACTATTTGTTCGTTGTTTTTGACAATTCGTGTTTGGTGCCACTGAAAATACCGTTTCAACCAAGATGCATGATATGCGACGAAGAGGCCCAACGGCGAACCGACATTCTTGGATGGCTTAATATTGCGCATGCTGTTGCATTGTGATAAAACTGTGTACAAAGAATGGGAGCTTATAAGATTTCTGGCAACGTCTCTGGCACTATGAGTTTCTATTCTAACAGCAGCAATGTGTTGTTCGGGGTTGTTCATTTCGACGCGACCTCCTTTTGAAATTAAACATCGTCGAAGTCGAGACAGTCGTGCTCTTTATTAAATCAGATCCTTGGGATGCATGGCAATAATAAATACAACGTATGTATTCATCTGTTCTTAGACTCTAATTCCCATCGATTGCTCGCAGGGTTAGGGATACATTTTTTACGATACCCGCGGAGTTATTCAAGTGTGTAAAACTATAGCCGTAGAGAAGCAGTACTACAATGCGGCCGAGCTGGTGTCATCATTGGTTTGAATTAACCGGCCCTCCCCGTGTTCAGCTCGTGTCTGATACGGGGAGAATTTTCCCTTCGATCATTTGAAATAATTGATTGGACCAACTACTTGGCGATCGAAGAACGGACGTCTCGGAGAAAATACACAGGGCGCGAATCGCGCGATACAATATAAGATCATGTTTTGGTTTCTAGCATCGATTTTGCCGGGCGCTGGGAGCAATACTCTTATCACACTTGATTGAATTCGCTTACAGCTTTTCCATATTAAAGTACAGTCTAACTTATGACATTTTATTCAGCTAATCGCGAACGGTGTGCTTTAAAATCTTGCACTGTCTGGAGACACTTATAGGGCAAACTTTATGGTCTAAAAATACTAGCTTTACTATAGGTCTACTTTGCAATAGGTCTACAGAGGACACTGTAAGATTATTCATTTGAGCTTTTATGTTAGTGAATATTATCAAGGATATCTTAGCATCAGAAAACAAAACGAAACAACAGCAAAAACAACAAGAGCCTGACGTGATAAGAAAAAACGGCTTGTCACATGTTTAAGTTCATTAAATCACTTGAATCCCACACAAAATGTTTATTAGCAAATTCGGATTACTATAAAGACATCGAGGGGTCCCGATTTTGGGATAATAATGTTGTCCAACTTTAGATCCCCTTGGATAACGACCGGCAACTCTTTTCAATAATAATACAATCGTCTCAGATAATACAGTATCGAGCTAGCTGAAGAGTTTGGTACCTCACGTTTCTGTTTCGCCAGATAAATTGACCAAGACAAATATTTGCTCAGCGCACAAATTACTTTCAACCAAGTTCTAATTAATCTTTATTCTCCTGCGATTTTTTTTTTCACTTTCATTTTATTTGTGTCAAACAGGTCAAAATGGAAGCGTCTGCACAATCCAGCCGGCACAGACAGTTCAATCACATTAGACAGCGTCAGTGTGTAGCCAGATGGGATGACGAGAATGCAGACGACGTACCGACCGTCTCTCTGAGTCATCAGTTTAAACAATGTTAAACATTCCAGGAAGTCGTCTGTCAACCATACCCATCGTCTTTTGCTATGTTTGCGTAGGATGAGCAAAGTTGGACAACAAGTAAAAATGTCTACAGGCTATGGTGAGCTGCATACATTGACTATCTGAAGGGTGTCAGCCTGGGGCGCATTTAGGCTATTCCATTTAAATCCATACACGCACATATGGAAGACATTACCTTAATATTTCATGTCAGGATCAGTACAGCAAACTCGAGTCATTGAAAGTATTGATTTTTTCTGTGATAAAATAAACAAATTTCGACGCCCGTTGGTTTTTATTGACATGAATCCTTATACAATTTACAATGGTAGTGGGAGGAGTAGTTTTTTGATTGATTGAGAGCATTTGGATCCAAATGCTCCCAAAACGATGACCTGAGTTTCCGTGGACCGGTTCTGGCATGTTCCAACACGGAGTGTGAATTTCAAATGGGGTTTACCTGTATGGGTGACTCCATTTGAAATCTACACTCCCTGTGTGGACGATTATGGTCATGTCTTCCATAGGGGGTGGATGATTGCAAATTGAATAGCCCATTGCGACACTTTACGGTAAACTATTGAGTATGGAATATTTGGCAGTGTCCACTTTTGTAACCGGTTATTTCAATTTGCAGATGGAATAACATAATACATAAAACACTAATGCGCGGGTCTTTTATGTATGCAGTACTCTGAGGGTAGTACTATAAGAATATAATAAATATATAAGATATTTATCATAATTATTTGTCTGCTGGTTCCACGCGGAATGAGCACTTAAAAAGAAGACATAACTATATCCACAACGTCGAATGACACATATCTGTCACCATTCACTGAATAAATAAAACATGTTATTTCACTATGGATTACAACATATTTTAAAATGTATTTCACGATGCTACCACAGTATAAATAAAAATATATTGCTGTATTGCTCGATATCAAAATATAAAATGTTTTGCAATGGCTTGGAATTAAAAAATGCTCAAGTTTTGTGGTATCAACATGGAGTGCACATGGATATGTATCAAGTTGATAATAAAACAGTGAGTTATATGTTTATTTGGGCAATGAAGATAAAATCACTTGACAGCTTTGGAAAAGAAACATTCAAACACTTAAATCATTACAAATTTAAGGACAATTTTAAATTGTCAAATTGTGGGTCAGTAATATCCATGAAACAGTTTTTTTGCTGCCCTGGTATTGTAAATAGCAGTATAGTGGAACCTTGTTAACACAAAATTCCTGTTAACACAAAGTGTTTTCAAGTCCCAAGTTTATATTTTACCATAATAATATGACTGGATAACACAAATTCCAGTTTACACAAACTAAAATGCAACTTTGTGTTAACAAGGTTCCACTTTATTGGCATACATATTATATTACTTTTATATTTTCTACCATGGGACTAACAGAGATGGTAAGGGGTGTAACTTTTATAATCAGCATGCATACAATTTGCCAAGCGAGTAAAATAACATTTTCCATTGTATCTTAGAAATTTAGAAATTGATTTTAAAAAGTGCAATAGTGATTATGTAATATTTATGACAATTGTTGAACAATTTGTCTATTTGACCATTTTTACAATAATCTGTAAATAATCAACATAAAGTAAAGAATATTATTCATATGTTATTGATTTGAGCCTAAGATATGTGTAAATGATATTATGTAGGGCCTAAATTGTTTGTAAATAGGAAGTGTCTGTTTGTTTTTAATCAAGAATTGTGTTGCTGCTGTTGTCATAGAGACGATGAATGCGTTGCAGCATTAATTTGGTGATGCCTATGAGTAAGATATGAGTATGAGTAAGCTCATCACCATTCAACTGATTATAACACCTATATGAATTATGTTAGCATTTCAATAGGTTTAATATAATAGTATTGATGATTTATTGATGGTGGTTCATGGGTGGGGCACATATAAAGGGTAAAAAAAAAGTAATTCCCCCCTTAAATTTGATCATGTTTGTTTGCATAACTCGCCACATAATTAGACATTTTGAGAGATTGAAACACTCATGAAAAGCAAAAACACTTGGCTACCCATAGTAAGTTTCTCCATTTCAATATCACTATTACTTTTCCCAAAATAGTCACATTTCACAAAAATGATGTTTTCAAAAAAAGTGCCACTTTTCAAGATTCTATACAAGTTTGTGTGCATAAATCCACACACAAGTAAGCGTTTTGATAGATTAAACAATTTATGAAACGGGAAAACCCTTGGCTACCCACACAAAGTTTCTCCTTTCCAATACCATGTATACTTTTCCCAAAACAGTCGCATTCCCCCAAAATGATGTTTTCCGAAAAGTGGCACTTTTTAACGATACAGGGATGTTATTGAATTGAAGTGAATTGGCTAGTCATGAATGAAATAAAATCATTTTATTTTTAATTTCAAATAAGGACCAGCTAAAGTAAGAAAAGACTTTCTTTAAATTGAAAATAAAGACAATTCAAATTAATTTTAAACAGCACTGGAGACATTTTTGTAACTTTCTTGCATAAGATTTTGAAAAGTGCCACTTTTTCTGAAAACATAATTTTAGGGAAATGTGAATGTTTTGGAAGAAGTAAACATGCTATTGAAGAAAAACTTGCAATGGGTAGCCAAGAGTTTTTTCTTTTGATAAACGTTTCAATTTTTCAAAAGGTACATTTGTGTGTGGAGTTATGCAAACAAACGCGATCAAATTTTAGGAGGGACTTACTTTTTTTTACCCCTTTATTTGTCTATATGTTTTCCATAGTGGAATCTCTGGAACCTGATCTAATTCTTCTTTTATTAAGCAGTGTCTATACTTCTTTTTATTTTAAAGTATATAATGAGATCTATGGATCGCATTTTCTTACATAAAATGTTTGGGAATAATAAATTAGTTTTAGATTTATATGTGTACTAATAGAAATAAAACAGTAATATACAATTTGTTTACAAAGGAATTTCCTCAAAGATTGTTTTTTATTTTGTAAAGAAATATCCTTTTTTTTGGAGACGAACAAAAATGGGAGAAATACAAATTCGGAAATATATTATACGATAACATCTTTAAAAAATGGTACAATCTGACTGCCCTGCATTAAGTAGGGGAATGTTTACACTGGCAAAGGGGGAGGCACTTTCATGTAAAGAGGGTGAGAATGTGAAGCTCTGAATCTGAAACATGATCTTATCGCCACACATACTCCCGTTGCAATGATGGGTGACATCGACGTAAGTGTTAAAGGGCCACAGAGAGATTTCTCAAAAAATGAAATTGTATCTTGTTTAGATAAATGATATACATAGAAACCCTCTCATGTAAGATTTCTTCAATAAAAATAAGTAAAAATGAAAAATAAAGACATTTTCTCAGCATTTCCGAAGGTATATTAGTGCTTTTCACTTTTTTTGTATTTTGGTTAAAAATCACTACCAATTGAATCAGGGTGGTAATGACTATGCATCACGCTGCTCATGCAACAAGCCATGGGTGGTCTTCAAGGTTATTTTGAATAAACATGAAACAAATAAGTAAGAAGCCATCTGTGGCCTTTTAGATGAATTTGGGTAGTTTCGATGTGATCTCATCGAAGCTCAAAACGCTATAAAATCCATGAATTTCAGATGAAATACTGCAAATTAAGCTCTATAATTTTAGGTGGTAGTTAGTACGTATATAAGTATTACGTATATGTGAAAAACCCAATTTTTGAAAAAATTGAGGGCTCCCTCCATGATGGATTTCTTATTGCCCCTTTAACCCTAACCTCCTAAGTCACATTTTGAAGAATTTTTTTTTCAACGCCAAAATGTGGACAAAAAGAGTGGCTAGACGAACGCTCTACCAGTGCGCCACGGGGCCAACCATACTCGGGCCAGTGTATTGGCCCGACTATGTAGCCTGGGCCATTATTTCATCGAAAAAGTGCCACGCCAGCTGGCACAGACAGACTTTACCGTGCACATTTGCGGCATTGAGGATGGTTAGGGTTAACAAACAATTAGGAACTGAAGTGGCTTGAGAACTATGGGGTCAGCTTCAAATGTGACCGGCAGAGCTTTAGAATGCAAATGTTATCAAGTTTTGAAATTTTGAGAAGGAATTCAGTTTCATTTAGAAATCAATGCGGCTGAAAGTGGCTCTTTAAAGGGGCATTGAGAGATGTATCGATATACTAAATGAGCAAATAACGTAAAGATAATCATCAACATAGCCCAAATCCAAAATGTCATACAATTCCGACATCGCCTTCATGCAAAATAAGCAAATAACGGCACTTCCGGGTTGAGATTTGCAGTGAAAGTATGCATGTAAAACGATCGCATATCTTCCAAATTCAGCTCCTAGTTTCGATATGATAGAAAATCATGACATTTTATATGATAAACGGCGAATGTTGGTAAACTGTTTCAGATGGTAGTTAGTATATATGCTTAAGTATAACTTGATGCAAAAAAACTGATTTCCAGGATAATTGAGGGCACACTCCCATACGTATCTCTCAATGCCCCTTTAAAGAAATAGCTGAGAAGGGTAAATAAAATAAGGAATATAAGAATAAACAAAAATAAACTGCTGATGTGCAGGAGTGCCTCCCCTGGATCTACACCTTGCTTAGTTACTTATACTGTAAAACAAGTTAATTTTGCGGCAACTTTTTTCACGAATTGCTAATCATCACTAGTTTTGCGGTAACTTAATTTTGCAACCTTAAAGTTTTTACCACTGCTGTCACCTTCGCACACATCAATTTGGGGCAATATAATTTCGCGAATTGGAACCTCTTGCGTAATTCGCGAAATTAGATTCTTTGCGAAATTAACTTGTTTTACAGTATATCTATGGAAAATAATTACACATGTCTCATTCATACCTTGTACTTGTTTGCTTATATAATAAATTACTGGTAAAGGGTATACATCTTGATCCTAACTGATTTATTATGTCACATATACCCAAGTGTATTGGTCGTTGGATTTTTTCGCGCTATATATATGTTTGCGCTTTTTGCGCTCGAATCAGCTACTAAGAAAATAATAACAAGCAAAATTGCGTATAGGTCTATGTGATGATGCTACAAATCGCGAATTTAAAAACATTCAAAACAGTAAAATATTACTACTTTTAAAGTATGTAAATGTTTGTTCAGTACAAAATAAAGAGATTTTTTTTTGCCTAATCTGCAAATTAATAAAATCCCACATGGTGTACGCATCAATTTGTGAAAATATAAGGAGCATCATGCGTATCCCACATACACGCTCATTGCACCTTGCAATGAATATCTCTTCAACTGCGCCTATGCTTCTTTAAATGTAACATGGCTTGCATATTTGGTGCTGAACACACTATAAATGTAAATATTGCAATCCACAGATTGCCCTACCTGCCCCATTATAAGAATCATTATCATCCGTAGCATTCATAACAACATCCACCAGGTGGGTTGTTATGAATGCTACGGATGATAATGATTCTGGAGTAATTCTGTTATACCCTTCACAGAGGTATTCATAGTGCATGATTTTTAAGAACGACGCATACTACCGATGTAGGTGTGTAGGGTATAACAGAATTATGCCGGATGGGGAGATACGTCATACAGTTGCATGAATAGCACCTAGTATACTGCGTTGTGCCATCCATGCCCTGTATAAACATGTACTTCTATGAATACAGAATTGCCTGTGACTAATGTTCTAACCATACACATGTTTTCAAACGAACTATGAAATAATATTTTGCATGTTCAGTACAAGATAAGCTAAACTTGTTTAGCAATTATCCTACCTGGTGTTATATGCATCAATTTATGAAAATATCAGGTGCATCATGCGTATCCCATACACGTTCATTGCACTTGCAATAAATATTTCTTTAACTGCACCTATGTTTTTAAAATCGATTCTTAACCCCCCTGAGCACTTCCTATCTATGTAACAATGTTCATGATTATAGTAGTCATCAGAATAATTTGGTACTTTTAAAACCGCCAACGCACACGTCTAGTTAATGAGCGTATGGGCGGGGACATTCATGACCCATAGATACAGTCCCGGCCAATCGGATTACAGGGGCCGCGATGCGTCGAACTGCTCAAAGATAACGCTGTTGTGACGCTGTTCTACAGCGAACTTCCGTGTTTACGCTCCACACAGTTGTCACAGAAAAAGTGCCGAAGTATTCTGACGACGACTATAGTGAACTACAAGATATACTCAGTTGAATAACTAATTAAAATACAGCTTCTGAAGTATTTCACTTCAATCTTAATCAGGGATACAATCATTCTAACAATGTCTCTGATTGGTGCAACAAACGATATATGAATCTTTCTGACCAATCGGCAGGTAATTCTCAAGGTGTTAACGTAGCAAGGCTTGTTTATTTGGAGCTGAACACACTATAAATGTAAATATTCCGATCCACAGAGCAACTACCTGTCCCCTAGGTTAAAGCATTTCATGAATCCTAATCATCCGTAGCATTCATAACAACCCACTTTTCTATCCTGGTGGATGGTACATACGTCACACAGTTGCGTGAATAGCACCTTTGTATACTGTGGTATGCCATCCATGCCCTGTATATAAACATGTACTTCTATGAATACAGAATTGCCCGTGACTAATGTGCTAACCATACATGCCCATGCCCATGTAAAATTCCAATATCTGATATTATAACCGTACATTTCGGTTTTGGTATTATGTTAAAATAAACCTATCAGATGTTATTTATGTCAATATGTTAAATGCATGGTATTATAGAGTTTGTATAGACAATTTATGGAGGCAAATGGAAACATTATGATTCTATGATATGAATGATTTAAATTGAAACTTCCACATGAAGGCTATGGCTGTTATCTGTAATAACCTTAAAGTGTGATGCTCTTGTTCAAATAACAATGAGATGGTATATAAAGATGTTACAAAACACCTGTGTCCTAACATTAACAGGCGATTTCAATGCCAAGCCGGCAATCTAACAGCTATGCCATGAAAGTTGTATTAAATAATGTGATGTGAGCTGAATTTTTCAAAACTATAAGGGCTGAGTTTAAGGTAGGTTGTAAGCGACCAGGGTTAGTTAAGCCTGAGTCAGAAGGCAATTGACATTACTTTTTGAGTGTGGTCCTCAAAATGGGAATGTTTACTGTTTATGCCAGGCTTAAATGTATCTATTTTGTCAAAACAGCAAATTTGGATGCACACTTTCAGATGCTAAATTAAAACGATGTGATATGTGAACCGATACAGGTGAGGTGGTATTTTCATTGCCCCTGCCTCCAGTCTTGTTAAGACTATGAATTTTCAAACCCAAGTGTTGGGATAGCATAAAATGCTGGATGAACTATGTATAAATATTTAAATTTTCTTCTGTGTTTATACGGCCAACATGCATTTTGGAAAGATTAATCATCCTTCAATCTATAGTTTATGTCCCATTTAACACAGGGGTGACATCAACACATATTCTAGTGGTCTGGCATTGTTACATCGCGCTTGTATGGTATTTGCATCTGTAACATCAAAGGAAAATGTCAGCCTGGTGCTGTGAAATGCAAAGTTTAAATTACTATAGTTTGATCAGTTTCAAATTGGCGAGCTTTATTACAGCAGTGAATTAATACAGAAGGGTGTAGGCGCACATGAACACAACAAGATCATTGTCCATGGAAAAGTCGCGTGTGTATGACAAAAATTGCACTCGTACCCTTGGATTACTTTTGCGCGTGGAGAGATGAAAACCGAATATTTCTCGCTAATTTAGAACTGATTGAACTATTTGGATTACACACTGATGTCACTCCAAACTCGATGTGACACAGAGTATAGTTCATCTGAGAATTAAACTAATCATAACCTTGATCATATTATCAAGTGTATGTTTATTAAAATAAGTACTAAATATAATATGAAAAGAACATAGTTGAATTGTGTCTTGTGTGTGTTATTAATACAGCACTATTTGGCATATGTTGACCATGCAGTAACTCCACCCCACAAAGAAATAAATGGAAAGAAATACATCTTTCTTTAAAAACAACTCAAAAGTTGAAACAATTAAAAACAACACAAGCAATTAAAACAACTCCATAAATGATCTTAGCAAGAAACAAGTGCTATCAATGTCTCTTTAAGATATTCTAATTTTCCTCAAGGACATTTTGCAAATTGATTTTTTCGGCTTCAACCTCTACTCTATACACAGCCATTTTCTCATCTGAGGCTCGGTACCAGGGCTGGAAAAAATCTTTATTTCCTGGGAAGTAAACACACAAAATTTCCCAAAAAGAAAGCAAGATTTCCCTCCATTTCTTACATATTTTTTCTATTTGGAAAAAGCAACATTTCCCTCCAAATACTCACATTTGCCAAGAAGGAGAATCCTGAATTCCATATTTTCCCAGGCCTGGCGGGTACTGTATGCCAAGTTCCTGTATTGGTACCAACAAAGTAGCTGCACAGTACCAGTAACTGTGTGGCCACTTTGGTTGTACCACAAAGGTTCTATACAGTTCCAATACAGGTACTAAGCATTCAATACCTGAACAGTTACTAGCAGCCTAGTAACCAGGATGCCAGACATAAGAAAATGGTTGTGTATAATGAGGTTTTCATTGGTATGTTGCAGTTAATGATTGGCAATATTGCAATATTATTATAGTAAGCTCAGCTGCTATCACTGTCTCTTATGCCTAGTGGTTTCGGTCAACATTGACTTTGGGTATGCATGATCGTTCCAAAAACCGTTGAAAAGGGGGGTTTTACGTTCCATTGTCCTGGGAATAGGAAAAAGGGGTAATTTTAACCGGATGTGTCCTTGTTTTTGTGACAAAAGGGGGACTATTTAGAAATGTGTCCTTGAAATGGTTAAAAAAGGGGTTTTGTGCGAAAAAAGGGGGTTAAATTAGCCAAATTGTTTGTGAAACGCCGTCAATTTTTTTTCTTCTTCATGATCCTGGAACGATCGTGTGTTACCCCTCTGAATACGAAGAGAGAACACCAGGCTCTTATGTTCTGCAAGATGCAAACAGCGTCCAGTTGCAATCGGATATCACCACTGATGTCTTTGTTGGTTTTATGAAGAGCGCAATGCCTGAAAAGATAAGCAAATGTTAAATTAGATAAATTTGATCATTTCATATTTATCATTATTAAACTTTTGTTTGTTTGTGTGAATATTTTAACAATTATAATACATAATAACAAGTCATGGGCAAACAGTTTGGACATAGCGCAAGAGGCACTATACTTCATCCAATAGAAAGTATAAATATGATGCTATAGTTTAATCAGTCCCTAAATGGCAAGAAATATTCCGTTTTTATCTCTCTGTGTGCAAAAATAATCCAAGCTTACCTGCGTGATTATGGCCACCCGCACACGGTTTTGTCGTATGCAAGCGTCATGCATGTGATACACGGTGCGCTTGTTGCCTTCACACACGCCCGCGCTTTTCTGTATTCATTCTCTGCTGTAATGAGGCCTCGCCAATTTGGAACTGATCAAACTATAGTGTACCGTATTCTAGTGAAAAGTGCATCATTCATGCACACATACCGGGGTACAGCTTTGATTCTGTGATTACATACACCAGCACCATGCACCTAACCGCCGTTCACTGGAACACATTCTGACTTCACCTTATTACTTCAGTTGGGGTGCAGTATAGGAAAATTGTTTCCATGATACTGCTATAGTTTGATCTATGCCTAATTGGCAAAGCCTCTTTACAGTTATACAGAAGGACATGGGCGCGCATGAAGGCAACAAGCATTTGCGTGACACATGCATGCAACCAAAACCCTGTGAGTGTGGCCATAATTGAGTTTGTACACTTGGATTACTTTTGCGCGCGGTGAGATACATACTGAATATTTCTTGCCAATTTTGAACTGATTGAACTATGATTGAAGATGGTTTGGGAAGCCAACCAAGACCTGTGGATTTATCGGATGAAGACAATGGGCTTGGTATACTGGGTGAGATACCAAATTGAAGGTAAGACTGTGGAGAGCTATTAAAGGTCATTACAAACAAGCTTGGTGACAATAAACTTATGGGTAACATGGGGTGTGCACAGATTGACCTCTAATGACCCCTACATGACCTTTGACCCTTTCTGTCAAAACTTTAAACTATTTATTGCTGTTTTGGGAATAACACAATCTGAGGCAATCTGAGAATCAATCAATGGCAGTCTATCTGAGGATCTCTACAATGGCGGTCTGTGGACAGGTAATAACAAGTTGGAGAAATGTGTAACTTTGCACAGGGACTATTTAAAGATGTCTGAAGGATTACGTATCAAAATAAAGTTTCTGGCTCCTTCACTTCTGGGTGATTTCTAAAACTTTATGATACCCCCTCGTATATAAAGAATTCTTAAACAGCTAAGAGAGTTTAAGCAATCCCATTGGTTCTGAGAGAAATCGGCGACATTTAGATGAGACAATTGAACACGGGAAGGTGGGACTTACGTTTTAACAGTGCGTCCGACATTCACAATGTGGGGTTTGCTCCATAACGAGCACTTCTGCAGTGCGTCTTTGGCGCCTTTCCTGCGATTATGCAGGCGCCGCGACGCTTACGCATGCTGTACTCATCGCATGGGATTGGATGGAATGTTTGTGGGTTATTCGATCCTAGTATGGGGTAAAAGTTGTCAAATGTGGACAATAAAATGTACTTATTTCTTTGATAAATGTCTAAAGTATGATTGTTTAAGAATGAGAATAAAGGTATTGTTTTTAGACCGTACCCGTGTTATATTGCCTGACATAATTGTGTTCGGTAGTATTATTTTTTTGCGTAGAACAACTCCGCCAGCGGCGTCGTTGTTCTACTTAAAATAATACTATCGTCCGCATGTATGTCAGACAATATAACACGGGTACGGTCTAAAAACAATACCTTTATTCTCTAATAAATCTCAATATTAGGTTTAATAGCATTCTGAACTACATGTATGATGCAAATTGAAAATGAGTAACTTTTACCATCAATTCATCAATTTAAATTTGTAACCATACGGTTGAGAGAGAGTGACATATTCATAGTGTCTACATGCTTCATAATTCACAGGTATCTTAATCAATATGGAAGTAATTTGAATCGGTTATCCCCTCTCCGTAATTTTACATCTTTACACATCTATTCAAATAGCCTAAATACCTTACACCTGCCGTGGAGTGCATGTAAGTAAGACTTCTCTTGATGAGAGGAATTAAAACTAGTTTTTTTTTATAAATAATATATAGACTCGGACAAATTGGCGAAAATTAAATTAACAAAGACCTTAAAAAAACACTGTCTCGAACCCGGTCCCTCTCGCATTTGCGACGATTAGTTTTTTTTAATCTTAGAATAAAAGTGACCAGTCATGTCAAAAAGGACAAGTTGTCGGCAAACACAGTTTTGAGATTGAGGCCAATTTATTTGGTGAAATAGAATGAAAATAATACAAACAAATATACTTCTTCAAATCATATCTTGTGATTTCAAAGTCTGATTACCTTCAACATGGTATCATTTCAAAGCTTAAAACGTGCTTTCAAGTCATACCAATATACTCAGATTTGACTTGAGCCTCCAAAATGTCCATTTTGATGTGACAGGTCACAATAGAAAATGACTTACTGTTACTTTGATGCATCCATACCGTCTCACATTATTACTGTGAGATGGTGTCAGCTTTCTTCCTTGCAGAGTTCTAGTTGCAAGATTCGATGTAAATGGATAAATCCATCCATGCTTAAAGTAGACATTTACTGCAAGTCCTTTTTCACACTCTCCTTCCTCATCATTTTCTTCTGTGTCTTATCAAACTAAATTGACATCAATGTTTTATCTGCAGTTTTCACGACATCCTACTCTTCATCCTACTTAAATCCAATACAGCATCTTGTGTAGGGCTTATTTTGTCTCGTGTTAAAGCAGACTGGTACTAAGACTAGTCTAGCCATCTTCATAATCACACATCCGAAGTGGTAACTTCTTCCCAAATCCATCAACAAATAGTGGTAGGCCTATAATGCTAGCCCATAGTGCTGATGATGTCACTCTGTATCTAAATGCCAATCCAGCCACATTTATGGCATCTGACATTATGTAGTCTCGCATGTTAAGACTATTAGAGGTGAAATCAGTTTAACCACCATCATAATCTACACATCCCCAAAATCCTTCAGGAAATAGCGATATAATGCTTTTTAATGTAGTGCTGATGATGTCCCTATCCAGAGCCACATGTACCGCATGGGGAATTATGTAAGTGTACAGAGATTGAAGTAAGACTAGTCTAAATAGTCTTTAAAAGCCTCACACCAAATAGTGGCCTCATCCCAAATCTTTCAACAAATAGCGATATAATGTTTATCTGTGGTGCTGATGATGTCACTCTGTTCTTCCAGCCAATCCAGTGCCACATGTACAGCGTCCGGAGTTATGTGTGAGTAGTCTTTCATGTTACGTAGTCTGTCTCTTACGTGTAAAACGTGGCAGCCATTTTCATCTGGGAGGAAGAGATACAAAAGAGAGTCCATTGTTTGTAAAGTACTATAACCCAATAGGTCACAATTAGTTGTTCACTGTTGCTAGATCAACAGTTAGATTGCAGGTTGAAAATGTTGAGTTTGAGCAGCACTACACCCCTTGGGTATGAGCCACATCGCATAGAGACTGAATTAATTAAATGGAATTCCATTTTCGGGCAGTCATTCTCTTGAAATAAAGTCATACTTTTAATATCGGTTCAGAAGACCGGGGTTTAAGTCCCCGCCGGTGCATGTCCTTGCTTATTTGTTATTATTGGTTGTTATTGTCTAATTGTAAAACACTGTGGGTTGGCAAACTACTTTATATTATATATATATCTCCTTTCAAATTAGATTAATATGTTATTAAATTACTTTATTTTTCTTTCCAAGATTGGTTCATTTCATTGTTAGGGGGGACTCAAGGAAGTTTTTAATTTGATTTTTTTTGCATTTTGTGAGTAATTATTGAACTATTAATCAAATGCATATAAAAGTATACTTTTTTGGAAAGGAAATGGATCAGAGAATCCAAATTTGGCATCATTTTTAACCAAAAGATTTTTGTTGATCACTTTTTGGACCCAATTATTTTTGAACAAAGCTAACAAATTTAATATAGTTTTGAGTAAAAGATTCCCAAATCGCTTGATGATGATGTTAAGACACTAATGAAGGGACAATATTTTTTTAAACTTATCTAATATTTTTTGAAATTTTGACTAAAAAGTGTCAAAAAAACCACCCCAAACCATTTTTGTTCACGTTTTTTGGCACTTTTTGGTCAACATTTCAAAAAATAATAAGATTAGGTTAAAAAACATTTTGTCCCTTCAGTAGTGTCTTTACATCATCATCAAGCGATGTGGATATATTTTACTCAAAATTATTTTTGTTAGCTTTGTTCAACACAATTATTTTTGTTAGCTTTGTTCAAAACAAATTGGGTCAAAAATGTGAATTTTGTGATTTTCTCAAAACAAAAATCAAGATTTTTGGTCAAAATTGACACCAAATTTGGATTTTCTGATCCATTTCCTTTCCAAAAATGTATACTTTTATATACATTTGAGTCATAGTTCAATAATTACAGTACAGCACTCACAAAATTCAACAGTCCCCCCTTAAAGATATCTAAAATTGTTCTATTTAACAATTGTGTGATACATCAGGTTAAATTCAGTGTTTTCTAAAAACTTTGAACAACTTTATAACTTAATGACAAAGATTGGTGCAACAAGCAATCCAAATATCTTTTCAATATTTGAATTTTTCCCACTAAATATCTTGCAACAAATTACCCACTTGCTGGGATAATTTAGTGTAATATGGCTTGTGAGCGAACATTAGACATATTAGCGATACAATTATGAAAAAATGCCTTACGTTATAATTGCGTACATAAATCAAAATCTCACGTCTGTCCGATTCAATGTATAGGGCTATATAATCTGATCTGCATAATGGCATGTATACCAATATGTCGGCAGGTGTCATTTGAATCATGTCCCTAAGATATCTGATACGATAAGATCTCGTGATATTATGAGAAATTATTGCCAGAAAAGAAGTCAACTTGTTGGTGGTATTTGTTGTATTTTTTTAACCTTTATTTTCTATCATGATGATAATCAAGCTCAATTTATATGGTACTGACAAAAAGTGTGCAGCGCAGAGCATGGGAAAAATATTATTTGCTAAAATAGACAATTTGTTTTCAAATTCACGACCCATTGGTAGAGAAATTAATCATGGGAAATTTATGTAGCACTTTGTAAGAATTTCACAGCAAAAGACAAAATCAGCCTATACTTTTCAGCAATTTTAAACATTTAAAAAAAATTCAGCAAAAATTTGCAAAACATTTGCAACTAATTTTCTAAAAAAACCCACAATTTTTTGAAGAAAAAAAATGGGTCTGTCGGGCCCATAGAATAGGTTTGACACAGGTTGTTCACAAAATTATATATATATCAACAAATTTAAGTAGACTTTTACAAAATGGCAATGCATTTTTAGAAGTTTTGGGCATCTAACTAGTGATGCATTAGCCAAGTAGGCCAATAATCGAGGAGTTTGACAACAAACATTATATACATACATTATGTAGTGCAAGTATATTAGCTAGGCTGACGGTAGGAGTGTTCATAAAATTGATGAAATTATATTCCTCATGTATAATATTGTTCATATAAAGCAATACATCCTCCATGTCATGAATACATACAGGCTTTCAGTTAATACAGCATGCTTTTAGTATTTAATTTTTTTGGCCTAAGCATGGAATCCACAGTACATGTTTTAGGCATGGTCAGACATGAAATTTGATCAATCTAAATGTGACGCATTAATATCCACCTGTCAACAATACAGATTGGCAGGTATTGATAAAACAAAAAAGCAATAACTGACAAATTAGAAATCTTGTTTGTTCATATAACATGGCATTTCTGTATGCATAAAAGCTCGTGGCATAACTAGACCAAGCCCAGATGGCACACAAAATCAGCTTAAAAAGACATTTGAAAGGTACGATTTTTTCACCTTAATTAGAATGATGTAAAATCAACATCCCTATAGTTATTGAACAGTCTAGACTGGAGACATTTCTGGAACACTTTTCTTTGACATTGATTATCTTTGACGGCAAAACGGTTCGATTTTATATGACTAAATTTCAAATACCATCTTTGTGAAGTTGAGGATTCTGAGGGGAAAAAGAGTCAGGACAGGGGCGTCTATTCTTCCAGAGAACCTAAATTATTCCCCAGTGCTACCGTTGTCTGACCAAATCCTTCCCCCGTTTCAATGCTACAGCTGCCACCCAATGATTTGAACATATAATTAAAAATTGTCTGTTAAAATGGGTCAGGTAATACTTTGTCTCAGCGACCCGCACACATTTCTTTTAAAATGAGCTTTCGCACGTAGCGCTACACGAAGCAGCTATTTTGATTCGGCGATACTCAGCAACTTTGTGACTGAGAACACACATTCAATTAACTTTGTGAAGTTAAGAGATAAAGAGAACACAAGCGTACAATGTGCATTGATCATGTCTGAACTTATTAAAAAGGCAAAAGCAAAACTATTGAATATAATTGGATTTTTATAAAAAAAATATTTAAAAAAAAAATTGCATAACACATAGCTTTTTAGCCAAAGGTGCTAAGACAAAGTATTTTGTTTGTTGCCTAAGCAGGTTATCCACAGTAACATGTTTTAGACACGGTCAGACATGAAATTTGATCAATCTAAATGTGACGGATCAATATCAGACCCAGTCCACTTGTCAACAATACAGATTGGCAGGTATTGATAAAACAAAAAAGCAATAACTGACAAATTAGAAATCTTGTTTGTTCCTATAACCTGGCATTTCTGTATGCGTAAAAGATCGTGGCATAACTAGACCACGGCACAAAAAATGTATCAGCTTATAAAGACATTTGAAAGGTACGATTTTTTCACCTTAATTAGAATGATGTAAATCAACATCCCTATAGTTATTGTACAGTCTAGACTGGAGACATTTCTGGAACACTTTTCTTTTACATTGATTATCTTTGACGGCAAAATGGTTCAATTTTACATGACTAAATATCAAATACCACTTTTGTGAAGTTGAGGATTGTGAGAGACAAAAGAGTCAGGACAGGGGTGTCTATTCATCCAGAAAACCTAAATTATTCCCCAGCGCTACCGTTGTCTGACCAAATCCTTCCCCAGATTCTTCCCCAAATTCAATGCTACAACTGCCACCCTACTGACCCATAAATCAACCCTTTGAACATATATTTATACAGATAACTTTAAATGGTCACATCTTCCACGTTGTGAATACATACAGCATGCTTTTAGTTAATACAGCATGCTTTTAGTTACTATTCCTATCCACGGCATGTGCCTATGGATGAGGGTAGACTAGACTGTCAATAAAAAAGTAAATCTTTGTTACACTGTTCATTTCCTTTAGTACACACGTCATTCTTCATATCAACCACGTCTATAGAATACAGTACATGACGTAAGACCAAGAAAATGTAATACTTTGTCTCAGCAACCCACACGCATTGCTTTTTAAATGAGCTTTCGCGCGTAGCGCTACACGAAGCAGCCATTTTTATTTATTTTTGATTTAATTTTTTTAATTTTTTAATTTATTTTTATTTATTAAACTCAGCAACTTTGTGACTGAGAACACACATTCAATTAACTTTGTGAAGTTAAGAGATAAAGAGAACACAAGTGTACAATGTGCATTGATCATGTCTGATTACTTATTAAAAAGGCAAAAGCAAAACTATTTAATACATTTGGATTTTTATAAAATAAAAAATCAATAAAAAAAATCACATAGGACATAGCTTTTTAGCCAAAGGTGCTGAAAACAAAGTATTTAATTTTTTTGGCCTAAGCAGGTTATCCACAGTACATGTTTTAGACACGGTCAGACATGAAATTTGATCAATCTAAATAAGACGCATCAATATCAGGACCCTGTCCACCTGTCAACAATACAGATTGGCAGGTATTGATAAAACAAAAAAGCAATAACTGACAAATTAGAAATCTGGTTTGTTCATATAACATGGCATTTCTGTATGCGTAAAAGATCGTGGCATAACTAGACCAAGCCCAGATGGCACAAAAAATGTAGCAGCTTATAAAGACATTTGAAAGGTACGATTTTTTCCCCTTAATTAGAATGATGTAAAATCAACATCCCTATAGATATTGTACAGTCTAGACTGGAGACATTTTTGTAACACTTTTCTTTGACATTGATTATCTCTGACGGCAAAACGGTTTGATTTTATGTGACTAAATTTCAAATACCACCTTTGACTAGTTGAGGATTGTGAGGGGGAAAAGAGTCAAGACAGGGGTGTTTATATACCGCATACAGTGTACAATATATACTATTTTATTTGTGTAGCAATTCCAAACATTGCGTAGCATTTCATCACATCTGTATGCGATACAATTGGGAAATTGATTTGCAATTCTTCAAAATTGTGTAGCATTTCGCTATACGATACCGGATATACTGCACACTGACCGCATATATAGATTCCTGTCATTTGATTGGTTAAAAGTGAGGGGATAATTAAGCTATGACTTCAATTTCGATATGACGTCAATAAAAACAACTATGCCCGGAGCACAATTTTTTTCTCTTCCTAATCAACATTTGTAAAATCAGTTGACTTTTTTAAAAAAAAATTAATTCAGTGAATTTTGCTTTATTCCGTATTAAAACGGAATAAATAAATTTTACAAATGTTGATTAGGAAGAGAAAAAAATTGGGGCATAGTCTTTTTTGATGACATCAGAGCCCAAGGTTGACGGTCAAACAATCTGCGACCCGGTGTGAAAACTTTAAATCATCCGAATCGCCCAGATTGCCGCTCGATTGCCAGAACATAATAATGCGGCGAAGATGCAGTGAATGATTTGTTTGGTCCACCCTACCACCCTGTATATTCGCGGCGGTAGGCTGACCTTTGACTTATTCGTAAATTTGTTTTCTTCTTTGCACCATACGTGTGTAGTGTTGTTCGTAAGTTGTAGACATTTTAAAAATGGATGAAAATACACCTTGGTCTGCTCTTGTTTACGACGAAGAGGGCATCTAATATATCATTGATGCCTCATCGATTTAGCTGACAGCTGAAATACAATGTGTCTTGTGAAATACGCAAGACAATCATATCAATTTTCAGTAAGCATAGACCTACAAAAAAGGTTTCCAAATTCGGAAGTCGATTACATTTCCGTTCGGCAACAAACCGATGAAAAGCACTGCAAGATGTGATTACGTTTAATCAGAATTGATTGATATTGAATTGAAATTGGATTGATATTGAATTGATTGATATTGATATTGATTTGTCTGACCAGATTCTTCCCCAATTTCAATGCTACAGCTGCCACCCAACTTCCCAATAAATCAACCGTTTGAACATATAATTAAACACTGTCTGTTCAAATGGGTCGGATAACTTCAAATGACACACAATTTGACACAAATAATCAAATACTATACCAATAACTTTAAAAAAACGAAAACAACATGAAATTCCTCCCCAAAAGAGTTTAATTATTCTCCAGCGTTTTCAGCGAATAATGTTAGAATAGACAGCCCTGAATCCAGATCAATCAAATTGCCTTGGTATACTTACATTTTGTGAGCTGACAATCATCTTGAAGAATCTTGATGATTTGCGTGGTTAGATTGTTTCTGCCCTGGACCACCTGGTACATAAAAGAAGGAAAAAGGACACTATTAATAATAAAAATTCCATTAAAATGGAATGGGGGCGATCCAAGAGAAAGAAGCATGTTTTGTAACCATTTTCTGTTGCATAGCAAACAAAATACCATGGAAATGGTGTATGTATTTTCGATAATTCAAACCAAAAAACAAATCAAAACACCGCCGTCTAAAAATAGTACAGGAAACCAATAAAGTTGATTTGTGTGCATGGAAGGGGGGGGGGGGGGGGTACCGTCTGAAGAACAATCTAGGTATATATGACAGCCACAACTCACCATTTATTCAAAGATTTTCTGATTTATTAGACAACCCCACAACAATTGGGAGATTTCTCCTTAGTCAAACAAGATAAGCTATTATGTCTCTCTGTTGGGAGTCTAATAACATCTCTCTGATTGAATCATCAAGGCTAAACAAATATAGCTTTGACTCCATCACAGACTGCAGGACTGTTGAAATAAACTGCATAGGTACATGTAATTTACAAAGACTACAAACATGGTGGCCCCCACTTATGTCTAGAAAGACCAAAATGTGAAAGATTTTGCAATAACATGCTATAAGGGTGGCTTCGCCCCCCAAAAAGCCCAGTCAAGAGATGTTTCTAAATTCTTTTTCAAAACTTCTTCAAACGGTGCAGTGACAAGTTAAAGACTACAGGCTAGCATTTTTACCGCTATTTGTTCATGGATTTGAGAAGAGGTTGCCACTTCGGGATGTGTGATTATGAAAATGGCTGACTAGTCTCAGTACCAGTGTCCTTTAACATGAGACAATATAAGTCTGGTTGTTTAAAGTGACATATCGTCGCTGTTCTGTCAAAGTCTTGTGTGTTTTCTGGCCCTTCAGCATATATATAGGTATATAGTAAAACTGCCCAACCGTTATGCATAGGAAGTGTTGCTTTATACATGTTCAGGGGCAAGAGCACTTTTAATATAAGTTTGTTTGGCCCTTGAAAATGTTAAGAGCCAACTGTCCAAATGTTACTTTATATATGCTGAAGGGCCAGATGGAGATTTTGACAGTACAGCAACGATACACTGGTACCTTGACTTCAGTCACTGAAAGCAATATTTCAATGGCATGGAGTCACCTATTTAGTAGACTTGTTTCAAACTATCTTGATTTATCCCGGCTTTTAATGGGCTTAGAGTTTATTGTCTAGAATGTGTCTCTGGCAATGGGTATGTTTTATTGGGTTGAGGCAGCAAGTTATAAGTTTGTTGTTGTAATGGTGGTAATGGGTAGGAGGACAATCAATATTATTTGGAGTAGGATTATTTAAGTTTGATTTGGATCGAACATGCCACATGCAGTTGTTTCATGGATACTTATAACAACTTTTCAATAAAATTGGACCTATTAATAAATCAGCTATATTGAACACATATTTCCCCAAATTGTCAACATAATTTGGTAAATTTTATAAAGAATAGGCTCCAATTTGGCAAAATAAGTTGATTTTTCATTTTTATTGAAAATATTTTGAAAAAAATGTAGCAAAATTGGCCAAGATCAAAAAGATTGTTCAAATTTGCTAAAATACATGTATACCATGTTTCCTCCTTTGCCTCCTCTCCTCTATTAACACCACTGTCGCCATAAACAATCATCCTCCGTCAACACTAAGTAATATAAACAACACACTGCTCAGCTTTAATTATGACAAATTTAGTATGTCTCCAAAGAAGCAAGAAACGGAGCCTTTAAATATTACTCATATTAGGATTTAGAATTAAAAGCTTGAGCAATTTTTGTTCCCTTCAAAGAAAGTGTTTTCTCCTACAAATAATAAAACACAAAGATGATATGGAAATAAAGAAAATAGGAGTTCAATAATAATGTGTTTTTTCAAATAGAAAGGTACTCAACAAAAAATAAATAATAAAAATATGACGACAACAACAACAAACAAACATCCCCCCCCCCCCCCCAAAAGTCACAACATGGTGCTCAACCATATTTAATGTATTTTATCCACACAATTTGGCATTCATAACCTTTCATATTTTCCCAGTACAGTAAGCTCATTAATTGATATCTGAACTTCAATTACTTCTAAGTGGGATCAAGACAGTGCCGTCTCCAAATAATGCCTTCAGTCCTTGTGGCGTTTTGTAGCACTTTGTCATTATGCTTGCAGACTAACCCTTTCCCTGCCATACAATATGAGATATGGTTTTGTGTTGCAGGTGCTGAACGTATGGTGAAATCAACTGTTCTTCCTATATGCAGTGAAATCAGGGTGTACCAGTTTCAATGATAGAGGTGGCATCTTTGTGTGAATGTCAGGATTTGGATTTTGATTTCTAAGATACATACACAAGTATATTGGAGTTAAGGAGTATGTTTTGATGTCACTGTACTGAAGATGGTAAACAGAGCTATTCTTATTAGTTAGGCCAAAACAACTACACTTTCCATGCGGCTATTTTTTGTACCAAATACAAAACTGATTTTCCAGAAACCTTTCCCAATTTTCAAGGTCTATCTCAAGGATTACTGAACCAATATTAGACATGTTTGTACTTATTTTAAAGCATTTCTCATGGTGAAACAAAATATGGTTATGAAATTCAATAATTTGGACATTTTTGAAATATTTTGTGAACTTTTGGAATGTCCTCTGCAGACGCCGCGCGCCTGCCGCATGCAAAGTGTTAAGTACCAACATGGGATGTCGGTTTTTAGGGAAACAAACAAATACTAATGCCTTGCATGTATTGTGGGAGGTATTGACAATGCTAAACATGCATCTTCATTTAACAAATAAGTGAGTAAGTGACGATTGTATGCGTTTATGTTGCAGTTAAACATAAATATTTATTAACCAAAATATCACATTACAAAAGCGACTCTAGATTTTCAGATTTTTTACCAAAATAATTGTTTGTTGAATATCGTGCAACATACGTAAGCTAGTTAATTTAAAACAAATTTGAAATTTAGGAGCAAGGTCTAAAATAACAATGACCACCTTTTTATAATTCAAAATTAACATTGTCCACAATTTTTTAGAGCAACACAATGAAAAACCAACATGCACATTTGGATATACAAACAAAAATTACCGTTTCAAGTTTTTGAGTATAGTAAGACAACGCCAGAGAAACGTGGGAGAGAACCTGCATATCTTTTCATGTGGCCAGTGTAAAACTAGATGAGTATCAGACTAGTTTATCATATGAAACCAGGGCAAGAGGAAATATGGCACAACTAATCAAGACCTATGGAGATATATTGCAAGAAAACGGGACCATCAGCATCGATACTATTGATATAAGGTATTGCCTGCGAGGCAGTAAGTTGGAACCACAAATCTATCTGTCATATGGTCATATCAGTTAATAAATCTTTGAACATTATCCCATCATGCATTAGCCGTGCTTCCTCTATTTAACTTAGAGGCAAAAGTCTTATCTGAATGCTATCCCATCATGCATTAGCCATGTATACATCTGATTGATAACTATCTTGATTTGACATCACTTTATTAGCATCATAATACATACAATATCGATATACAATAAAGGAAAAACATGTTTGCTCCAGATCAGTTTTCTATTTGAATAGAATGGTTAAATAAATAGATAATGGAAAATGTATACGGAACACAACAGGTCAAAACAAATATGCCATCCCATAATGCATTAGCCAGGTACATATTTGATACCTGTCAATCATGTCTACTACCATGCATTTGCCATGTACAAGACATATCATGAAAATAACAACAGATTTGGTGTTTAATCATAACCACAAAAATCAGCTGTCATCCTAAAAGTAGATATTATTTTAAACCACATCATACGATTTCATAATCAGTTTGTGGCCTACATTATTCAAATTTGACTATGGGATACCCAGGACTCTAACACAATATCTCCATTTTAGGGTGATATGTAATTTATTTTATGAGTACGGTATAAACTCATCACAAAAAGTAAGTATCGAGACACTTAAAAATAAGCCAATAATTAACAGTCCGAAAGGGTATGGATTAATCGAAGCAATAACATCAGTGCATAATTTTGTTCTGCGTATTTTGACACCTCAATTGTTGAGATACGATGTTGCGGAGCGGAGTGATTGTCATTTCAATGATCGTAGGTCCAGTTTCAAAAGTGACAATCATCCCACGGCGGGGCCTATAGAAGCAGGTTTGCATTATTGTTTTGAGGCGGATATGCCGTAGCCCTTCCAATGTTGTGTCAGGTTTGATGGAGTTCCCATAATGCATACCTGTTATACGGCTCTTTATACATAATCCCATCATGCATTAGCCATTGATTATCTCAAAACTATCTGTTATGTAATATCCCATCATGCATTAGCCAAGTACATACCTGATACCTATCTGCTATACTGCCATGTCTATATACTATCCCATCCTGTATTAGTCTCTTTACAGCCTGCTGAAGAATGTTGCATACTTGTTTAACAGGGACCGGATGAGGTACATCTGACTGGACTGCAACACCCTAATTAACAAAACCACATTGTATATGGTTAATATCTGACTATAGACAGATTCTTGACATGCTCATTACTTGCATGGTTGGGCTGCAAACTGAACTCATTTATCATACCCAGAAATAGTCCGGTTAATCCACCTTACACACTACTGTATAAGGGTCATTGAACTATGCCCTTCTTGATAGTAATGTACTAATATAAACTTCTGAATCTGGTATTGCTTGAATGGTTGCATTGCACATAATAATACCCATAAATAGTCAGGTCAATATACTGCACATTATTGTATATATAGGTCAGTGAACTATGTCCTTACTAATAGTGTTATACCTGTACCTGTTACTGCTCACACTGTTGCGATGCTTTCTTCACTCATCACCATACCCAGATCTCAGAGACAACAAGGTAAATTCATTAACCTTTACACTCCTGAACACCACATAAAAACCCAAGTGAAGCTATGCTGGCATCCCCATTCCCTCATTGCACGATCATACCAGGAAGACATATTAATGCATGGAAAACTTGTTTTTTTATAGTGCAACCCACTGGCGTAGTGGCCAAGGGCACAGACTCCTATGCTGGAGGACCCGGGTTTGAATCCCAACGCTGGCGGAGCTATAATACCACTTGTATTATATTGCGTGGTAATGCTATTAACTATAGACCGGACACACAAGGTTTACGGAGAGTAGACTTTACTTTATTCATCCATCTTGGTTAGCGTGTAGAGAAGAGACCTATTGAAATAGCGCCCCCTCTACAATACCACTGCCAGAGGGTGGTATATGACACCACTCAACAAATATTTGACCCATTTATTCCCCCTAATAATTTTGTTTTCTCCAATCCCATCCACCCACATTGGCATTAGGGTTATAGGTCAATCTTATTTATGTGAAGCCTAAGCTTGCAGTCCCTGCTCCCTCAGTTCATCTCATTGCATGATAATAACTGGCTATATATGCGCATGGAAAACTTGTTTTTCAAAGCCCAACTCATCGACTTGGTGGTCTAGGACACCGACTACTCAAATACTGGGGACCCAGGTTCTAATCACAGCTCTGGTTTTAATAAAGGCAAATGTATCCCCTCTGATAGTTCCACCCAAACTGTTATGGTACCATAATAAGGTATTCATATATAAGTCATTGAATTAGACCTTTACAGCCAATACCCTACCTGTATCTGGTATTGTTTGCATGGTTGTGATGCACACTTCACTAACTCCTCTATGGTCTCTAGTTCACGCAGATAGAAATCACTGATGGATCTCTGTAATAAGGTTGAAGGTAGCATGCTGCATAATGTGTCCACGAGTTGAGTCTGTTGAGTATAGAATAGTTTACATATGTGAGGCAGCACATCAAAAAGGAGAGGGGGAGGGACTTTGCAGGTGAAGTAAATTTTGAGTATATTATGTATGCTCTCAGAGCATTTGCTAAGCTTTAAAATGACACCAAATTGATTAAAATTGATCAAGATATTCACATTCATTTTATGAGTGAAAATGACCCTTAAATTGTTATTATTTTCTTCATTTTTTTCTGTCCTTTTTCATCTATATCTTGAAAAACACAGCCGCCAAGTTCTCCCTTTTGATGTGCTGCATCACATATTTTGTAAGTATTTACAATAGGTAAATATTTTAAAGACTCTCAAATATATTAAATGACAAGGAAAACATGCATTTGTTTAGAGATAAAATAAAGTTTGTAGCTGTTTTGCTGTACACTTATTAACACCTGCCAAAAGCTATATAACACTATAGTCTCATATTATATACCAGGTGGTTCAAAAAAAAGTTGACCCAAGTTCAAAGTAATTTTTCAACCACATTTAAAGTTTTAGATAATTTCTGTTTGCTTAGTCTTAATCAGCAGTAAGTTTTGAAATTATCCTGAAAAGATGGCACGTTTAGCTTGTTTGGTTCTTCAGATATGGTTCATTACAGAAAACATGTACAAAACTGACTTGTCCACGGGAGCGTTATTTAGTTTTTGTCTTAAACAAAACAGCATGCTCTAGTTTCAGAATTGAAAAGCCCGCTCTGACAAAGTATCCCAATCTCTATGCTTATGTGCCATTCACATTCAACAAAGAAACGTAGATACGTATAGGTAGGTAATGTCGAGCACCAGACAGATGTCTCAGATGTCTCCTTGTTTCTTTTTCTCCTATTTTTACAATTTGTGACCAATCGTGTGTAAGTCCACTTTGTGCATTCCATCTTTACTAAAGGACGCTCCCGTGGCCAAGGCAGCTTTGTGCATGCTTTCTGTAATGAACCATATCTGAAGAACCAACCAAGATAAATGTACCATCTTATCAGGATAATTTCAAAACTGACTGCTGATTAAGACTAAGGAAACAGAAATTATCTGAAACTTTAAATGTGGTTGAAAAATTACTTTGAACTTGGGTCAATTTTTTTTTAACCACCCGGTAGTGCGTATCAAAGGAAAATAAGCTGAAAACCAATCGGATTGCTTGTTGACATCCTAAAGCCACACCCACCATTTAAGATTGGACCATAATGCACACACTTTGACTGGCCACTATTCAAAAGCCACTAGGAGTTGGGATTTTTTAAATTTTGTGTGTGTTCACTTAAATACCTGTAAATTAATGCTAGAAATGAATTTGATCTAAAACTGGGAGGTTATCAACACCATTTTTTCAGGCATGGATGACCCAAATGCAAGATTCCTGCATTGCTTTTGTACAGGGTATATCAGAATGAACTATACCGTGTTTCTAAAATACATAAAATATGCAAAATTATTAAGTTTAAACACCTGCAATACAAAGATGTTCCCTACATCATATGTTAATTTCATTGAGATATCCTTTTTTTGTTCTCATGAGGCAAGACTTAATAGAAAATCCATGAAAAACGTGTTTTCAATTTGTTAGCACAAAGAATTCACAGACCTTGAAAAGCAAATCTGATTAACGCATGGTTTCTTCTTATGCGTATACGTGTATTTTATGTCAACTACTTTTATTTTTCAAATTGATCATTTCGACCAAAATTGAAATCTACCATCTTTACCAGAAAGTCTGTGTATTTTTCATCAGAAATGTTCGAGTTTCAAAATCTAAAATTCTTATGAAAGCTGAGCGTTTTCACAAGATATATGTGAAAACGATTTGAACAATATTGATCGAATTCATACCGTAATAAATCATATTGCCTCGGTATACTTCATTCTGATACACCCTGTATACACTTTACTAACACATACTTACTTCAGTTTTAAGTCCTGTTTCTTGTTCTTCCTTGGCTCTGGCGATTTGCTGTCTCACATCATTTGGAATCTTGAATGGAATGTCATAGACTGCCCTATGGATAAGAGGCATTTCTTTCATACGATGGATTTCTGCCAGACAACCATCGCCGGGGACCTTTCCTGTGTAAAAGGGAATTAACAGCACACTACATAAAACAGTATATAGGTCATACAAAGCATGGTCTAATGGATTTGTATTGGTTCCTTAATACAGAACAGGCTGTTAATCTTAACTTTATTTATTTTAACCTAATCTTTTAAAAAAATATTTTTTTAATCTTGGAAAACATTTTCTTGGTCCAACTCTACATATCATAATCCTTGAATACATACTGTAGTAGGCAGCTGAGATTTCCCTGTTGCCGCGGAATAATTTCAGACGACCTCTTACATGAATGATGTCCCCAAGATCCAGTTTAACCCTTTGCTGCGCATCAAAGTCGACCATCTTTTGCCTCACGGCACCCGTGAATGAACTTGAATCATCTGTATGGATTAAATTAAAAACATGGAGTGGTTGTTATAAATCCTCTCTGTGCTTCTAAGTACCAGTTTGTGGTTCATTACCCTATTGCCACAAGGTATCATTAAAACACTTTCCATGCGGCCATTAGTTTTACCATGTACAAAACAGATATTTCAGAAACCTTTCCCAACTTTCAAAGTCTTATCTAATGAATGAATGAACCAATACTAGGCATGTTTGTACTTATTTGAATGCATTTCTCATGGTGATTCCAAATATGGTATTAAAATTTAATAATTTTGAACTTTTGGAGAAAAAAATTGTGATATTTTGAAACTGTCGTCTCCAGACGACTGCCGCATGGAAAGCGATAACGTATAAACACTTGAGTATTAGTAAACAGACCACTTATGTATTAGTATGCAGACCACTTGTGTATTAGTATACAGACACTTGTGTAGTATACAGACACTTGTGTATTATTAGAGCATACATTACCCTTTTGAACAAAATAGGTTAAGAAGATCTTTTTGTCGGGCAAGGTAAAAATAACACATGTTCAGCATCCAATTATATGCCAATCTGGCCAACAGATCTCTTGGTTATTTCATGAATTTATACAACAATTTGTTTCATAAATATACATCATTTTTCGTGGTTCACTGTATCTCCTCTGATTGCATATTGTTGAAGGATGAAAACGCATATTTTTAGAATTTCAATGGATTTTTTTATCAAAACTCTACTGATAAAAGATAATGAATTTGCAATTAAAATGGCTCTTTCAAGCACAATAAAACGGGGTATATTAGCCGCACCACTATAATATGCATCTGCTCCAAATGAAATGAAATCATTAAACATTAATGTTATACAGTGTAAATGAATACAATCTGACTAAAAGTTGAATACCCTCGTGTTTAGGCATTTCAGTTTCCAGTGAATACTATTTTGAAAAGATGATATTAACACATTGTGACAACTATTTGCAAAATAACAGAATAAAGGTTTTTAAACCGTCTTTGTACAGAGTGCCTCTGGCAAGTTTAAATTGAAATATTAGCTATTTTAAATGAGTTTCACTTCACTTAAGAATTAACAGATCTAGGTCAATTCCCATAAATACAATTATTAACTCAAATAGTCATGATATTACTATGTATTACAATTGCAAGCGCATCATTTTGGTATAAGTTGGCATGCTACAGGGACCTTTACTTATAAATTAACAGATCTAGGTCAATCCCCATAATTACAATTAACTCAAATAGTGATGATATAACTATGTATACCCGTTATTCATAATTGGTGCATTTACGTCAGCAGAGGATGTGAATTCTAACTGAACATGCTCAGAAAATGAGTGCGCCGATAAACATTACAATCTCATACCTTTACTGCAATTATGAACTTCTACATTTTCCTAGATAGTGTCAGTTACTAGCAAACATTTCATTTTTAAACTAGTGGAATAGATAGTTTATATGTTCAAGTTTATTTCACGAATGTTATAAGGTCAAATATTGAACAGCTTAGAAGTATGAAGACTTTTTTATGATTAGTGCAAAGTTCACCACATTGAAACACTACATCACTCTCGTCTCGGCTACATCGCTGGCCTCGTTTTCAGAGCACTGATTGCTCTGAGCATGCTCAGTTGGATAGCACTACCCTCTTTTGACGTAAATGCGCCAATTATGAATAAAGTCTATTGCAATTGCAAGCGCATAATTAGTATACAGCGTGTCCCAACAAAACTGGGTCCAAAAACTGCAGAGCTTATAACTTAAAAAGTAGGAATCTTACCTGCTTCGTATATTTAGGGAGATAAAGGTAAATAGACCTGACGTCAACTGGTAAAGTTGTGAGACCAATGGAATAGCAACTTTTTGAAATACAAAGCTTTCAATACAGCATGGTCAGATCCCGTTTTTTTCTTCTAATTTAACAATAAACAACCCATGCGTTGCATCTCTGCATTGTGTGCAAGTTTTCCCTGTATGGTGTTTATATTCTCCGAAATAACTTATGGTTGGTAAAAAAGGTTTAAATTACAGGTATTTTGGATCAATATTCAGCATATGAAAAGGTATTTACACTTTTTAATCACCCTTAAGACAAATTTCCTAAGTAATAATAAAGTCAAAGGCAAAACTTTGATGAGGACCTCAGTACGATGCGCAAATGCAACGCATGGACGGTTCATGGGCAAAATAAAAAACCGGTTCTGACCACGCTATATTCAAAGCTTTGTATTTCAAAAACCTAATATCCGATTGGTCTGATAATTTCACCAATTCATTTCAGATATATTTACTTTCACATCCCCAAATATTGAGCAGCTATGCTTCCTATATTACTAGTTATAAGCCCTCCGGTTTTGGACCCAGATTTTTGGGACACGCTATAAATTAATTTGGCATGCTACAGAGACATCTTATTGATTGCTACAGAGGAAATAACAACAACAAAACAATCCTGTTTTAAATACTTGTCATTGAAAATGGAGTCAAAACAAAATCTTTTGTGTCTGATTGACTGTGTATTTCTGGTTGCATATATTGCTGATGGATGAAAACTCATATTCTTAGAACTTAAATGGAACTTTTATCTAAGAAAAACTAATGCGTTGGTAATTAAAATTGCTCTTTCCAGCACTATGTAACAGGGCACATTGGCAGCTCATCTATACAACTGCTCGAGATGATCTGATGCTTTAAACATTAATGCTCAAAATGAATCTGATCTGATTAATAAAAGGTGAATACCCTCAGGAGATGCTTATATATACACATCATATATTTTAGTTTCTAGTGAATACTGTCTTGAAAAGATGATATTAAACACATTGTGACAGCTATTAACAGAGTAAACGTATTTATAAGGTATTCAACATTAGGCTTGTAGTAGAGAGTGCTCCCGGCAAAGCTATAGGCAGATGGGTAAATTGAAATATTAGCTGTTTTAGAAGAGTTTCAACTTCGCTTATAAATGATCAGATCGAGGTCAATTTTCATAAATACAATTAACTAATTAAGTAGTGATGATATAAATATGTACAATGTATAATTGCACGTGCAGCATTTGGTATAATTTGCCACGCTACAGATATATCTTATTGATTGCTAGAGGCCATAACAACAACAAAGCAATCCTGTTTTAAATACTTGATTTTGAAAATGGAGTCACTTAATTTTTTTTTATCTGATTGACTGTGTATTTCTAGTTGCATATTGTTGATGTATAAAAACTCTTAGAATTTCAATGGAACTTTTATATAAACCCTATACTGATAAAAGATAATGAATTTGTAATTAAAATGGCTCTTCCTAGCATTATATAACAGAGCATATTGGCAGCTCAACTATACATCTGCTCCCAAATGATGTCATTAAAGGTGGATGTTTCAATCACTTAAGCTTTTTTATGCCCATCAACATATTTTGATATCAGAAGCAAACCCATATTTTTCTCATTATATCTGTCAAATTGTTGGCGCAAGATATACATGTTCCATTGAGACCAAGCGTGTGCAACCTGCAAAATTCCCAAAATTCCCATTGATGCGGCCCGTTTTAACCGAAACTCCTATGGCTACACAAAGGGCGGATTGATTTAGTGGTGTTCTCCCTTATAATTAGTAGGGTGACGCGCTGCATTTAGTAAATATAACTCGAGGCATGATTGCGTGTTAATATCCCTGGTTAAATTGGCGCTTGCAGCAGCAACAGCGAGTAAAAAGAGGAAATTACACGAAGAGAAGCGGGTATTTAATGAGTAATTGGCTGAGGATTATTTCTTCATTGAACAAAACAGTGCGTCTCTATGCCTCATTTGTATGGTGTCTATTTCCTGCTTCAAAGAGTTAAATCTGATGCGGCATTACGATTCCTAAGCTTCCCTTCCCCCTATTACCCCTCCTCCGGATGTGTTTAGCCTTCCCCCTATTTCTAGTACCCCTCCTCCGGACGTGTTTAGGAATGTTTGACATCACTGCTGCCCGTGAATGGATCTCAAAATCACAATGAGGCCCGGGTGGTAGAAAAGGTTGCACATGCTTGATTTAGACGGTATAGGCCAAAATGCAGTGAATTACTGCCAAAGGTGGTTACCACCCGGCCAGTTTGTGTACTACTCAATGGGCAAATTTCATGTCACCTTGTGCTTCTATAATAAAGAACCATTTGGAGTTGTGCAACTCAAACTTTGGGATATGAACACATGCATACGTGTGGTTTTGAGATAAATTGGAAAAATAAATGCACATATGCTGATGTTGATGTGTGAATAATGGCACAATCCCGTAGCATATCAATATTTGCGTAAGTGCACTGATTTTTCTTATTTTCAGAGAAACAAAACAACTGCATGTATTGACCTAATTCATACATGTTAATACTAATCGAAATTTAAAAATGAGTGCATATTTTTACCTACGTTAATATAATATTAAACAAGTAAAAATATGTCAACAATTTTGATAACACCCGCGTAAAAATTGTCAAACTTGTGCTGCATGAACAACAAATCAAAACATGCAAGCAGAGTGCAATTAGACACTTTTAATGCACTCCGCGGATTTTAGTTTTCTGCTTCCTCATTTGTTCAGAACTAACTAGAGTGTATGAATAATGCTCTATGAATCTGATCTGACCTTAAATGTGAATTAAGGCTTGAAGAGAGTGCCGCTGGCAAAGCAAGCAGATGCGTACATTGAAATATTAGCTGTTCCAAATAAGGTTCAACTCAACTTAATTTTCTAATTAAAATAAATGTATTTTCTATTTTAATGTCCACCCTAATCCTTCCAAAATAATTGTGGAAATATATAGCATTCTTGTTCATCAAATTGCACAACAACTTCCCAAACAGCCCATTCAAATAATATTTGAAACTGTTCCTCTGATTGAATATATTTCTGATTGAATATTGTTGATGAATGAATACATACTTATTTGTTTCTCCTTTTTTTTTAACACTCTACTCATAAAAGAGGATACATTTGTAAATAAAATGGCTCTTTCCAGCACTATATAACAGGACATAATGGGCCATTTCCAGCGTGACAGACGAGACAAAATGATGCTACTTATTTTAAAGGTCTGTAAAAAAATATCTGTAAGGTTTAACATTTTAATTCAAGTATGAAATCAATGTAAACACTCTGTATTTTAATTTAAAAAACAATCCAAGAAACTAGAGGATTCTGTGGCTGTGCAGCAACAAAATGAAATCAGCGTGACAAACGGGACTCAAATCACACTCAATTTTTTGAAAAACTTTGATCAGAAAAAGCTATCTGTTCTCCTATGAAATTTTAAGTTTTTCTCTTTTACTATTATTTAGAGAATAAAACATAGTTCTTAGCTGTTTTGCTATAGACGATGGTCTTATAATGTATAGGCTGTACCATATTTGGAGTGCGGCCATACACGACGACACAAATATGGTACAGCCTATGCATTATAAGACCATTGTCTATAGCAAAACAGCTAAGAACTATGTTTTATTCTCATTCTTATTTAGTTTATTGGTTATTTTGATCTTTTATCATAAAATAACGCAATTTGTTAGATTTATTTTAAACAAACAACAACAAATTTCCCCCTTTATAAAATCGGCGAATCCAGCGAGCTGTTTTCCAACATCCTGCTTCAAATTAATCGCGTTCTTTAGCACACACGCACCTGTCATCGCTGCGTTATACCCACAACGCATACGGCGGCGACTTTGTGTAGGGCACGCTAACGCGATGACGCGTTGATCATACGTGCTGAAGGTATTATTTTTTCAAATGAATTAAACCCCGCCCCAAACTATACACCATTGTCTCATAATGCATGGGCGTGTCGGCTGAAAATCAGCCAAAATCCAATCAAATTTCCTGCTGACATCTCAAACCACACCCACTATATAAGAATTACTTATATACAGGGTGAGTCAAAAAGAAGTTGTACGGGAATGAATATTTCCCCCCCAAAAGACCAAACAAATTTGACAAACTAATGAGGTACATATTTAAAGAGCACATTCTTCCGCTCATATGAAAAAAAGAATCACTGAAATTCATCCTTGCTATCAAGAGTTATGCTTATTTTAATAAATGAACCCATTTTAGTTGCTGTCCACGAAACGCTAAATCCTTTGAAATTATCCATCTATGTGAGGAGCAAAGAGTACAGATTTATTAAAATTCAAATGGTCATGATGGTGTTTATACCAGAGATACTCGAACAATAAAGCACATATTTAAAGAACATATCATTTCACTCATCTTAAAAAAATAATCACCGGAATTGCCCTTGCTATCAAGAGTAATGTCTAACAAGGTCTGTTATTAACAGACCTTGTTTTGGTTACTGTCCGGGGAGGGCTAACTGCTTTGCAATGATCAGTTTAACTGAGGATCTTGCAAATAGTACAGATTCATTCAAATTCAAATTCAAATAATTTGTACCTGGGACATTCAAACACAGAAATGAATTACAGTATGGATAAAGTCAATATTCGTTGATACAAAGAGTTATGCCTTCTCTCTTGAAAAACCCAATTCTTGAGCTGTCAACGGAATTCTTAGTGAACAGAAACATTTTTCATATGAGCGGAAAAATCTGCTTATTGATGCCGTACAGCTTCTTTTTGACTCACCCTGTACAAATAGTCAGAAAACACAGGACTTTTTAATTCAAAACATGGAACTGAAAAAACCTGACTCATTAAA
Organism: Ophiura sarsii; assembly: GCA_035610835.1. NCBI lineage: Eukaryota > Metazoa > Echinodermata > Ophiuroidea > Amphilepidida > Ophiuridae > Ophiura > Ophiura sarsii. The sequence continues at coordinate 73,694,515 of CM069441.1, read as the reverse complement.
GTTGTGACAGACGAGACCTGACCATTTTTGTAGCGATTTTAAGACCAGTTATAAGATTATCTATGGCCATGTGTTTTGAACTCGCCACCCTTACCCTGTCCAGATTTTTACATTTTACACCATCTAAGATTCGAATTAGCATATCGCAATAATTACTTGTTACTACCCCATAAAAAGTATATATTTTCTGAACGGTAATCTCACAAGGAATCCAAATATGCTATTGGAATTTAGATAGGATCTAAAGGTAACATGTTGTGATTAAGAATGTTCAAAAAATATCCATATTTTTCATATTTTGATTTAAGCTCGATAATATTTTGATACCTACCCCAATCATAATTTTACTGTGCATATTAGTTCCTCATGCAATTACCCATCTGAACATAATGGTTGTCAATGGTAACTTGTTGAAATAAACTATATCAAGAAGTAAATGAGCACAAACATTTAAATTCCTTAACTATTAGAGTTTACAAGTATATTTTTTTGGGTAAGCACCTATCCTGATTTATACGCCATTTTTGAATTCCCCTATTTGAGAGCTTTTTAAAAATGTATAATTTTGCTATCATCGGTCCAATACTTTTCTTGTTATACTCATGTATGTAAAACTGATGCATTAGGGCAAGTTCACTGTGTAGCGAATAGGGGAAAAGCAAAGGACAATGTAATCGATTCATGATTACAATTGTTACATAATAGTTGTCACGTTTGTTGAAACAGAATCTTATAGAATATAAAATAATCTATAAAATGAGAGCAAAATCATGTTCGTACCAAAATTGACACGTAGTGACGCAGACAAAGTGTGTACGCGTTTGTGGCGCAAACTGTACTTTGTTTACGGTGCAGGGTGAAAACAGGCAGTCCGTTGCTCCGTGGTAATAAGAGCAATACACAAACAAAACATTAATCATCATGATCATAAAGCCAGGGTATACATGTATAATACCTTTATTTTAATAAGAAACTGGGAGCAAGGCGCAAACCGTATCCAGGATAACATGTATTAACCCTAACCAGTAAAGCTAGTTTTTTGTGCGTATCGGGGGGAGGGGGAAAAAAGTGCTATTTTTTTGACCCGAAAAATCACCCAGCACCCCCCGGGATTCGATCGCCGGACCATCCGCACCAAAGTCTGTCCCTCTACCAACTGAGCTAACTCCCTAGGTCATATGCGGCCACAAACTCCGTGGCCACATATGCCTGCGGTAGGTGACGTCATCGCGGCAATGCAGCAGCACGTGCCTGGAGATAGTTTCTGGCAGTGAGATTTAGTGAGATTCAGTGCGGTTAGGGTTATTGCACATCAAAAATTGACATTTATTAACCCTAACCAGTAAAGCTAGTTTTTTGTGCGTATCGGGGGGAGGGGGGAAAAAGTGCTATTTTTTTGACCCGAAAAATCACCCAGCACCCCCCGGGGTTCGATCGCCGGACCATCCGCACCAAAGTCTGTCCCTCTACCAACTGAGCTAACTCCCTAGGTCATATGCGGCCACAAACTCCGTGGCCACATATGCCTGCGGTAGGTGACGTCATCGCGGCAATGCAGCAGCACGTGCCTGGAAATAGTTTCTGGCAGTGAGATTTAGTGAGATTCAGTGCGGTTAGGGTTAAAGTGACGGAAGTGGCTGAAGGAAAATACTTATTTGATGGAGTCACCCATGCAATCATACCCTTATAGGCCTAAGCCACCCCACCCCTTCCCTTATTTGATAATATGGATATAGTAAGACACATGGGGTATCTGGATAAACGGGACGTGCGGTATTTCCCCATCATACCCTAATAGGCCTAATAGCCACCTCCCCCTCCCCCACACTTCCCTTAGGAGAGAGTGGGGGTGTTACACCCTAGGGGCAGGTTCGCCCACCACGTGAAGTTCTCATCATTGCGGCCACTGGTTGAATTTGACGAACACACAATATGTTCCGCTGTTTGTTGCGATCTTCCCATGGTATGATGGCTGATCCCGGAATAGTGTTTGTCAAATTATCATCAAAAAAGCAATTTTACATCACAGAAGTGGATTTTCTTACATTTTTAATATTGACTTTTTCTAAAGATATTCGTACAGAAGATTTTAATATAAATCATCATTAGGTAGGTATGTGATAGTTTATGGATTTGATGCAATTATAAACCTGTCATTGTATGTGGGACATGCGTGGTTATCGAGTCAATATACTGGGCACATATGATGGGGCATGTTCGCCAATGGAGATTTATGTAATTGTAATTCACCCCCTGTAGCCTATTTGTAATTATAAAAATAGCTATCTGAAATGGAGTAGCACTAAAATAAGAAGTTAATATTCTTAAATGTGGTATTTATTATAATTCTAAAATTCTGTAAACATGACCCCACCCTTAAATTGTGAACTCTCTTAATTTTAATTTGGAAGAAAGTCACATTGCATACCGAATGGGTATATCGTATATCTATTTGATACATACTACTTTACGAAGCCTATGGTGAACTTGCCTCGGCCTATGGACGAACTTGCCCCGGAGTCGGGGCAAGTTCACCATGACACCTTTACTCATTCCTTTACAGTAAGGCCTAGGGTACTGAAATTGTGGTCGTATGTAGCCAAAATATCAATATTTTAAGTAATGTCAATAGGTTCATTCAATCTTTAAAATTGACGTCTCTAGGCCATTTCAAATGAAAATGGGGCGAACACTCCCCGCTCTCCCCTACTTAATAATATGGATATAGTAAGGGCACATGGGGTATCTATATAAATGGAATGTGCGGTATATATCATGATTATTATAGGGTATCTGGATTATTATTAAGGGCACCCGTGGTATCTGGATTGCGGGGGTTCACTATATAAAACGCACAGTCTCAAATTACCTGGGGTGGATATAATATGCGCAGGTGGGCCACCTATGATAACTGGATTTTAGTAGGTAGTATCTCCAGATCTCGGGAGGTCTTATTTAGAACACAACAAACATGACAATTATGACAAAGCGACTACATACGTTTAGGCCCTATGCCTATTGGTAGGCAAATATGTATCGATTTTTCAAAACCCAGTTTTTCTACGGCCAAATTGTGTGAGAAAAAAGAATATGACAAAAAAATGTCTCCGACAAACGGTTAGGTTGGTAAAATTGCAAAATTCAAAATGGCCGCCAAAAGGACAAATTGTTAATGAATTTAGCAATCTGTCTCGCTGGAAAGACTCATGAATGTTAAATTAATAGGCCTACAGGTTTTTAGAATTTTTTCAGGTAAGTGAATACATGTAGTGATTATAAACTTATACCGTATGTGGAATAATAATGTATTTAATGTAAATAGGCCGGACAAAACCTTGGATGGCACACAGTGCTCAAGTACAAGCATGGAATGGTACAAGTGATCTTGATGATAGACACCGCTGACCATAAAACTAAACGACCAACTATAAAACCCTACTATAACGCTCAGAACGTATACCTAATAAAGAAAATCAAGGGGGGGGGGGGGGAACTAACAGCTAATTTTAAGTAACTTTGAGTTTTAACATTGAAATTCAACTTTTGTATTAGTTGGGGTACAAAATGGGTAGGGACTTAAGCTGACTGGGGGTAACTGGGGGTGGGGGTCACGACTGGGGGATTCCTCTCGAGCATTTCCCCCACCTCCACCTACCGTAGTGCCGCCATTGCACATGGGGGTAGGTCTACCTGCTGGATTAAATGGGGTACCCACCCATGTGTTCTATAATTATAATAAGGCAATCCAGATACTCTTAATATTCTAAGTATTCCATTCACCTGAATAACACCTGAATACAGGTGTCATTATTAATCCACGTAGGCCCTAATAACCATATACACAGTTATCACAGGTGCACTTAATATTCGATTCAAGATAAACCACATAGTCCAGGAAGGTCTTTGGATCACTAAGGATACATGGAGGATCTTGATTATTAAAGTGAAGGTGGTACCAGTATAATCAAGGGCACCATGTGTATTACACATGATACACGGTGTACGCGTACCTGGATTTCTTAAGGGCATAATGGTATATATGGATTATTACGGGCACTGTGGCACATGTCAGTATTAAGGGTACCTAGGATACATGGAGTATCAATGACATACTCTTGCTGTTTTACAATTACCCTCATTTTACGTTTTGATATGACTAACCACCCGCTGTAGCTTCGGCACCATACTTGCGCTTTCCATTATAAACTGGATATAATACGGACACATTTGTATGGATATAACGCCGACACATGCGGTACCTGGAAGGCCACCTGTGAGGGGTAGGGCCTAGGCCTATGGGGCAACTGGTGTATTAAGAACATGTGGAGTATTTGGATTAAGAACATCTGGGTATCTGTATTATTTAAGAGCACATTGGGTCTTACGTCTAGGCTCATGGTGTATTAAGGGCACCATGTTACTTACATTATATCAAGGGCATCTTAGGTACCTGAATTATTTAAGGACATGCGCTTGATATTAATATAAACATTTATTACGTTTTGATATTACTCACCTCTGCCTATTGTGATACGACTAACTGCCCGCTATCTTCGGCACTATTACGGCCATCCGTGGTAACTGGATTAGGGGTAGGGCTTAGGCCTATGGGGTCTCTGGATATCATGGGACAATGGGTACCTGGATTAGGGGTCACATGGGAGGCCTATATAGGTACCTGGGTATCTGGATTATTAAAAACACAAATGTAGGCCTACCTGGATTAAGGCACATATACCTGGATTATCAAAAGCACCTGCGATATTCAGATTATTGAGGGCCTGTCTAGATTATGTATAGGAAATGTTCTTGATATTGTATCACATTTTCTTATGCTTTGTTTACTTCCCCTACTTTACCTCCCCGTGAAATCTTCTAGCAGGTCCCGCGCGAAGCGCGCGGGTGCCCGCTAGTCAAACATAATTTATGGGATTTTTTTTTGAATCAACATTATAAACAAATGTCGCATTAGTATAATATATGACCTTATTCATCGTAAGAGGCATCTTTTGGAAGTCAATCTCCCAGTATCCCTGAAAAATGCTAAAAATCAAGATTTTGCCACGTTTTGTCTGCCAGATGGAAATATATTTGCCAAAATTAATGTTAGATATACTTTTTCTCAGCTATTTTTTTATGCCGAATCTGAATTTGGAGTTGAAAACACAAAAATCCTGACTTAAATTTTTTTTCACCCATTCAATTGTACAGGCAGAAGTTCTGAAAATTAAAATTATGGATACAGACCATTTTAATGAGATTTTCATTAAAATTGTCATACTAATCTAATATCAACTTTAAGAATGTTCAATCAGTGCAAAATAACTCCTTTAACCTTTCATAACAACAGATGAAAGGTAATTTACACTTTTGACAGACTATAATTGTGACAGAGAGGGCCAACTTTGAGATAAAATGTCAGAATAATTATTCATTGAAGGGTATTTTCATTATACTTTCTAGGTAAAGTCAGCTTGATAGAAGATAGGAATTCAATTTTGAACCAAAAATATCTCGTCCTGTTAAAATTGCACAACTATTTCATGTTTTTTTGTGACATACGGGACATTTTCAACATGATTTATTTTAAAATTGTGAGATAGGCTTTTACGACGGGTATTCATAATATAAGTTAAAAGTTGAACGGGTTCACCGTCGGACAAGTTTTAATGATTTATTTTAAAATATCTTACAACACAAATCTTTTTCATCTTTTGGGTTAAATTTCTCTTTTGATGGAAATGAAAGGTATAATAATTCATATTCAACCAATAATAAATTATCTTTCGAACATTAGAAATGTAGCAGAGGGGCGTAGAGGGGAACTCAAATTTCCGCAAAATTTAACCCTTAATAAAAATAAAACCGAATGCAGCAGAAGAAAACCAAAAACAGTTTCTGAAAGCTTGATCAGTCTACTTTCACAGAAACAATGTTTCAACGGTAAAGAAATTACTTTCAAAATTCATGAATGTGCAATCCTTACGTGGAAATGGCCAATGGGACATATTAGCATCTCAGTTATGCAACTGCTCCCAAACAAATGATGTCATTAGACATTAATGCTCTAAATGAATCCGATCTGACTAAAAGGTGAACAGCCTCAGGAGATGTTTATAAACAGAGTGAGTCAGAAAGAACGGGCACTTTTTTGGCGAAAGCGCCACAGAAATATTAGGCCTGCATATTCAAAACTAAATATAGTGTTTCAAAGAAAGCATAAAGTTGCAACCTTTTGAGTAGAACCCGGTATTTTAAAGCCAATCCACGGAATGGCAATAAGGCCTAAAAAAAAAGGTTTGATTGGCGTAACATGACCAAAACAAATAGGGTAGGTCGGTCGGGATTTTTTAAATTTTATTTTTTATTTTTTTAAATCACCTACTTTTGAACACTTAAAAGCGTATTTAATTGCCGGGCAAAAATGTATCGTTGTGTTCAACAATATATCATTTCGATGGGGACTTAAAATAGCCGAAAATCTTTTTCCCCCTCAAAATAATAAAAAATATTCAGGGTCGGCGATGTATTTAGGGTCGGTCGGGTTACGCCAATCAAACTTCTTTTTTTTTTAGGCCTAACCCATAGTATTGTCTATTGTTGGTTGCCTGATTCATAGATGCTGATCAATGAACCTAGTGAAAAAACTGAAAAGGCACATGAATGTTTGATACAATATCTCAAAATGACTGGAAATAAATAGATCTGTGTAATTATGAGTAATAAAAAGCCTGAAATCAAGAAGGAAATGTAAAAAGAGGAATATCTACTGATTCAGGAGGTAAACCCCATTAGAATACTTTTAGGAATGGCTGGATAATTTGACCATTCCGTGGATTTGCTTCAGATTTTTGGAGCTATACTAAAATTAGTGTAACATGATAACAAAATGGTCGATTTTTAAAATTCTTCTTTTCGAATGAAAGCCAAATTGTAGATCTTGAAAGCGCTACCATTGGTTTGGAATATGCATGCCTACATCTTTTGTGACGCTTTTGTGAAAAAAGTGCCCGTTCTTTCTGACTCACCCTGTACATCAGACATTTTAGTTTCCGGTGAATGATATTTTGATAAGGTGATATTAACACACTGTGACAGCTATTTACAAAATAACAGAATAAAAGTATAAGGAACTCTATATTAGGCTTGCAGTAGAGAGTGCCGCTGGCAAAGCAAGGCAGATGCATACATTGAAATATTAGCTGTTTCAAGTGAGGTTCAATTTTACTTGTATATGAATTAACAGATCTAGATCAACATCATTAAATGTTGTTAATGAAAATATTAACTTTCAAACACACGTTATTTGATGAATAGAGAAAACACTCTTTGACAATTATGAAATATATGAAACATAAAATATACAATGGGTGATTTATTCATTTGCATTATTGAAGGCATACAAATAAATTGTATTCCATATTTCAACCCTTATCCTTCAAACTTGGAAAGTTGGATACAACATTATTTTTCATCAAGGTTTACAACAACTGTCTAAGCAACCCATATAATACTACTATTGCATATTGTTGAAAGACAAAGACTTGTATTTTCAATAATTATCTAAACTCTCTATCGATAAAAAAATAAAAAATTTTAAAATTAAAATTGCTCTTTCCAGCACTACATGACAGAGAATAGTTATTGGCATCTCAATTATGCATCTGCTCCAAATATAAAAATGGGATCATTAAAGATTAATGTTGTAGATTTTGAATCCGATCTGACTAAAAGGTGAATACCCTCAGGAGATGTTTATATACATCAGAGGTTTTAGTTTCCAGTGAATACTATTTTGAAAAGATGATATTAACTTATTGTGACAGCTTATGGCAAGATGAGAGAATGAAAACATAACAAATACTATTTAAGACTTGTAAAAAGTGCCGCTGATAAAGCAAAGCAGATGGGTAAATTGAAATATTAGCTGGTTCAAATGAGGTTAAATTTGATTTAATGTGAAATAACAGATCTATCTGTTATTTAGCATTTGTGCATGATTGGTGCTCGAGTCAAAATACTTGTATTATATATTATTTAAAAATAAAACAGATACAAGATATTTTCAAATGTAAACATTTTGTTGTAACCAGCTTGTGACCAGATATAAAATGAACCATAGGTGTTTGAAGAAAAACCATTACCATATCGATTGGCCGTGCGTACTGGTTGCAAAATTGCAACAACAGAACAGGGTTTTATACTTTCAGTAAACAACAGAGTTCATGATCGATTGCAGTGTCGTAGCCAGCTATTTGAAACAGGGGGGCAAGACATAGTTGTACCGACGAAAGGCATGATGTACGGACAAAAAAAAGGAAAAGGTTGCCTACATTTTGTTTGCAGTCAGCTCGAAAAACTTGAGAAGAGCAGGGGGGGGGGGAGGGGGCTCTATGGGGTTGTCTTCAAAACCAGCCAAAAAAGATTGCATGGTCAAAATCACCAATGTACCGACGGCATGCGTTGTGTACAGACGGGGTAATAGGGAGCTTTCGATTTGGACGACGGACGCTTCTACGACAAGATGACACCTCGAGTCATGTGCGCATGCGTCAACTTAGCAAAATGTTGGTCGTCCAATTTCTGGGACCTGTGATCTTAAGCTTTTGATTTGCGCGACGGACGCTTGTACGACGGTAAAACACAAAAAGTTACCGTCGTCCCCACGTCGGTTGTTAGTCCCTTTACGCGTTGTAGCATTTAGAAGACCAACGGATGACAAAATAGACGCATTCGCACATGACTCAAAGTGTCATTCAACCGTCCTAGATTCATCCGTCGTGCAAATCGAAAGCTCCCTATAATCAGCTGAAGACAGGTCCCAGAAATTGGACGACCGACGGAATGCTAAGTCGACGCATGCACACATGACTTGAGGTGTCATCTTAAGCGTCCGTCGTCCAAACCGAAAGCTCCCTATTTTTAGGGGAAGGGGAATGGCCCCTGCCCCGCCAATGATCGATTGCACTCTTGGAAACGATATAATACACACAAACGGCTTATTTCAGATCAAGTTAAAGAATTTATCAGCTGAGTGCTTCTCTATCGCACCTGCATATAACATGGGTTTTGCAATATAACCTTTTTGGTGTCTTGCAATGCCATTTAACCATACAAAAAAGGAGCTCATACTGTTTGTATAGATAAATAACTACTTTAAAAGTGAAACAATTGGAAAATGAAGTAAATGCACCAATTCAAAATTTTAATGCTCCTTTATAAAGGTGTGCAATCTGCCAGTGGATTTTCTTGAAATTTAATTGATACATGACTTTGCATTGACTCAGCAAAATCCAGGGATTAATTTGAATTAAGTAACTTGATCTCTTGTAATAAGTTGACTTGACTTGACTTTGATGGATATTGAATGACTTTAAGTTAATGGACCTACGGTACAGATTTCCCTAGCCACAGTCCAACCCACATTGGTGCCCTCCAATCAGCTCACCGAGTATGTTTGAAAACTCACAAAATTCCGCTAACCAATCAGAGCCGTGAGGTCCAGCTGCTATGTTGCACACCGCAGATGTATATGCAGCCAGTTCGCAACCACGCGAAAAGTCGTTCCTTTTCTAACCCAGCAAAGCGACCCGGAAGTACTCACCCGTAGCGAAACCGCTTCGCAGTCATAGTTGACCTCGTAATAGCACGATGTAAATGAGCTCTTTTCATGATTATAATCACACATTTCAAACACATTGGCCATGAAATTGTATAGTAAAAAGGCATATTATGCAAATAATATTATCTAATATTTTCTGTGAACTTCATGACATGTTGTATTTTCGGTGCAAATTATTGCAATCCGACAAACCCGAATTCAAGAAAAACTTGAAGAAACTAAAGCCAAATTCATGGTAAAAAAAATCGCTTCTGAAGAATTAGGCATCAATTTTATCCATCGTATCATAATATTCATAGTCTTTTGTAACTAGAAACATGCTTACAATTTTATAAAATTATTTAGTCCGGTCAAGTGAATGCTTATAAAATAGCTCCTCGAATCTTGTCTCGATCTAAATTCATTTTGTAGCGTCGACGGGTTGTTGATCAAGTGTTTAAATCTCACGATTATATTCAGATTTGCTAAATAGCTCAGATGGTAGAGCGCTCGCTCCCAGAGCGAGAGGTCCGGGGTTCGATTTCGATCCTTCTGCGCTATACAATGCCATATTTTTTTTTTTACAGAAAGGCTATTCTGGTCAAAATGAATAAACATTTCACAATTTCATCCCACAAAATGCATGAATTCGGACGTTTCCAAAATTTCAATAATGAATTCAAACGCGGGCATGAAAATGAAACGCGGGCGTGTTACGGGAGGCTAAAAATCAAGTTGGCGAGGCCTAACGGGGGATCGTAAAGTTTCGTTTTCTGACCGAAAATCGGTGAAAATCAAACTCGGTTTTTCTTATCAAAAAAGAAGTCGGGCATCAATGTTTTTGATATGAAATTAAAGCTTAAGATTCCGTTAGTACGGAAATTGCTCTTAAAATATCGTACGCATTTTAGTCCGGTCAAGTGAATAGATACAAGAAGCAAAGTCACGAAAGTTGTTAAATTCTAAAATTAGCGATAAAATCACTGTTTGTGGACCAATTGTGTCAGATTTGGCATCATATTATAGAGAAAATTACGAACAATCCACCTACTTCGCCATCATGGCTGCCAGCTAACCCTACCTCAATTAATTCAGGGAAAACAAACTTCCCTTAATGTTTTAGCGCAAGGTTGACATCCTGAAATCGATCTTTGCGTGGGTTAGAAATCGGCGAGGTCACTCATTAAAAACGATACCTGCGTACTGACTGTATGTTTCACCGTTTCGGGGGTGAGGTTGACCTCGCATACTTTTGCGCGAGGTCAACCTCATGTGAAGTGCGTCCGTTGATAGCAACATCCAGGTTGCCATGGATTACGTCATAATAACAAGAACAAAGTAGTTACACATTTGCTTCAACTATGATGATGAAACATTCTGATTTGTCCTGACTTGGCTTGACTTTGTCACCAGGTTGATTGACTTTATCACTAGACTAAACTAGATACAATACAAACCTGTCATATCCAATGATTGTTGAGTGTCTTCTCTTGTTTTAGCTTTCCAGCAGCTGCAGTTAATAACACCAGTACCATCATCAACTAAATATCAGATTAAAATGAACAAATATATTGATATTTTTAAATTTAAATTATCAAGGGTAATTAAATCTTATACATGGTATCGTTACTTAAAGCAAATAAAGATGTATTCAGTAAGGCAGCTGCATAATCAGTGAGGGTCTCCTCACTTAGTCTACCTCGTGTCCCTAAATTAATTGACTCGCTTACATGTCAATGGGAGAATGCACAAAAAGATCATCGAGGCTGTTTTGTGATTGACTGGTCACATACGAGGGTCATTCAATAAGTTCTACCTCCTACCTCATAACTTCATTATTATATAAGCCAGTCTAATGAAATATCACACAATTGTAGCATGGAACCTCAGCTACAAATTTATTGTAAATTGATCTGAGTACTGGTTGTACTTCTCTGGAGATGCAGTGAAAACCTATCTTACATTTAGTGTGACGGAAACGGATAAAAAACAGCAACATATCGCCGAAGTTCTATTCATTTGGCCTATTGTAAGAGGCAAAACATACCTATCGGTCAATTATAACTGTTCTAAATGTCAGATAAATCTTGAACAGACCATAAACAGTAAACATAATTGATTTCTCTGAAAGATTATCCCCTCTGATTAACCAGAACCAGATCAGGACAACCATAAGTGTACCCCTCCCTTATAGAATGACCCTCGTATAATCAGTGAGGGTCTCCTCACTTAGTCTACCTCGTGTCCCTAAATGAATTGACTCGCTTACATGTCAATGGGAGAATGCACATATGGATTGAAATTTATTGAGCTTGCAAGCATCAAGTGGTGAGGCTGGGGAAAACTCTTCTTCCGTCATTGACTTACCACCATACTGAAAGAATGTGGCTCTTTCATCCACCCTAACAACTCTACCCATGATGTCTACACGATAGACGGGATGGTTCAGGTAGGCATATGCAGCTTCTGATATAAAAAGAGGAAAAATTTAAGTCATCTATTATGCATAGAATATACAATAAAATTTAATTTAGAAAACAAATCATAAACATTACATAGAAGATAAATTACATAATTCGCAGTGCGTATACCCCTCTAACATCTGCAACATTTTGTTTGTATAAGTGCATCAGTGGTGAGGGTTTATTTATGTAGGAGGTATTGTCTAATATCTAAAATCTCACAGGACTTTATATAACAATACAGTCTCCCTGACTATAAATGTGTAATGGGGGTTAGACCTATTGGTTATTCTTCATATCAGGGAGGGCGGGGATTCTCTATTTCACTCCAGGGAAGGGGGGGGGGGGGGGTGGGGGTGGTCACTATCCTACCAAATGGCTATACCCCTGCACCTCTGAAACAGACCCTAAATGGCATAAAGCACAAAAGCATTTTAAAAAATCTAAATATTGTAACACATTCAAAACTGACCCTAATATGGCGTCACTCACACTCAATACATGTATTGCATAGGACCCTTTAATTGTATGAGGAAAGATGCAAAATAGATAGGAAAACAATGGACAAATATGTTACCATGCCATCAACACACGAGTCTCCAAAATGATTATAAGAAATGTGCATATCCTTAACGCAGACGACACTACATCCAGAATATTTCCGTCACCCCTCTTTGCGCATATCGCAGGGTCAAGAACTTGAGGGACACGTTGGTAGTTTCCAACATTAACCACCAAGACGAGCCGCCCAGGCCCAGTTCAACTACTGCATGCGGAAGACCCAGATGCAACACATGTAAGCATGTAACCTCGCGAGATAGCATCAAAGGACCCAGCGGTGAACAAAAGGTTTTCTATGAGTTCACATGCACCACCAAGAACTTGGTTTATGCCATTATATGTACGAGATGCAACATGTTGTATATTGGGGAAACCAAACGTCGCATGGCAGACCGCTTTACGGAACACCTCAGGTCCATTCGCATTCAACTACCTGGCATACCAGTAGCGCAACATTTCCACAAGGGTACACACCACCATAACCTTCCGCGGGCCAGGGTGCAGGGGTACTAAAGTCCCTAAAAAAACTTTGATTGCTGCTTCAAATGTGAATATTTTGACGAGATTATCACCATAGGTCTTAGATTTTGTTTTATTAAAAAGTTGAAACCTTCACACGATTGTAATCTGAAATGTAAAAAGTCACGAATTATTCTTGGGCGTGAGTCTTGATCACACGTGTGAAGCGGCCCGAAACTCTGATTTTCCTGATTTTTACGCACTATAAAAGCTAGTGATTTGCGAAATCAAAATTTCTGAAAAACTGGGACTGTCGATCATATGTGAAATGTTGATAATATTAAAGAAAACAAAATTACGAAGATTTTACAACAAAAATAAATATCCCAGCTAAGGAGAGGGACCCCAGGAGAAGCGATTGAACATCGGGTTTCTAACACACGTTTCAATGGAAGCGACTATGGTGGTGTATACCCTTATAAGAGCATTTTTGATGGTACCCGTCATCTTCCTTTTTACGGTATCATATATAGGCAATAAATGATCCTTTCCCCTCCACCGAATAACTGTCTGAGGCGCCAAACCAAATGTATCGTCGCCACGCGGCGAATGATTGTTTTGGCCTACGATTAAAGCAACTGAAAGTCGCTCCCGAGATTGATTTATTTCTTCTTTTTTCTCAGAAATTGAGGCCCTGGGGTGGGGGAGGGGGGGGGGGGGTGGAAAGAAAGACCGGGGGAGGGGAAGGGCGGTTGAAATGGTAAACTTTACACTTACTGAGTCGACAAAATCAACGCATGGCGCGCGCATACAGCCAAAACGCGAAAATCGAGGATTTGGGCCCCCGACTGGCGTTGCATAGCCTCTGGAAAATTGCTCTTATTAGAAAAGTAATGAATAATTTGAACTAATATTTTCGGAATATGCTGTTAAGACCCTTAGGAAGATGATGATACAAAAAAACTAATCATTTTCAAATTTCAGTCCTCTTCTAAGGGTACACACCACCATAACCTTCCGCGGGCCAGGGTGCAGGGGTACTAAAGTCCCTAAAAAAACTTTGATTGCTGCTTCAAATGTGAATATTTTGACGAGATTATCACCATAGGTCTTAGATTTTGTTTTATTAAAAAGTTGAAACCTTCACGATTGTAATCTGAAATGTAAAAAGTCACGAATTATTCTTGGGCGTGAGTCTTGATCACACGTGTGAAGCGGCCCGAAACTCTGATTTTCCTGATTTTTACGCACTATAAAAGCTAGTGATTTGCGAAATCAAAATTTCTGAAAAACTGGGACTGTCGATCATATGTGAAATGTTGATAATATTAAAGAAAACAAAATTACGAAGATTTTACAACAAAAATAAATATCCCAGCTAAGGAGAGGGACCCCAGGAGAAGCGATTGAACATCGGGTTTCTAACACACGTTTCAATGGAAGCGACTATGGTGGTGTATACCCACAATCATGATTTAAACCAGGACATCAAAATAGCTGGACTGTTCAAATGCCATGGCGGCGATAAAAACAGGAAGGAGAGAGAACAATGACTAATTCACTCTCTCGGCACTCTGCACCCAAATGGCATTAATGTCAGCTTCAATGCATTTCGTGTCTAGCCGTCCGCCATCCCCTGCTCTTAATTGCAGCGCGTACACGTTATTTCCCCGTACGTGTATTTTGCCCGCATTTTTTGTCCACGCGCACGCGTATGTTTGGCGTTCGGCTCCTTACGAATTTGGGTGTATAATGTAAACAAATCTATTCATCAACCGTACCTGATGAAGGCCGATGGCCGAAAATTTGTACAATAAATCATATATTATCACGGCATTTCTCCACTTTTGACTTCATTTATTTGACAAATATGTAAAATATGTAAGGCCACAAAAAAGGGGTTGTTTGCCCAAACAAGGCGGAAAAATGTGGGTCGGTTGGTCGATTACCTTTTTCTTTTTTGTTGTTGCTATAGACACTTTGGAGTTCTATTCTAAAGCTTACCCAACTCTTTTAGGGAAGAAAAAGACTATATAATTTTGTTTTCAATCACTTACATGATGTTCTTATACATTTGTTTTAATAGCACCATACAAAAAAATGTGAAAAGTCTAAAATCTTAATGAAAGTGTGTGTGTCAAATTTATGCAAGGGTGACAGGCTTGCAGCACATAGTACAAATCAAACCATCAGACCATGTTTGATGTCCTGTTTTTCTAGAATCTTGAATTTGCACCTCCTTGGTGTTTACAAGGGAGGATATTGGTTCGTATAATTGATGTCTAGAACAGTTTGTTTATCTATTTGGCAACTTCATATTTTACATACATTTTTCACCATAAAAAATATCTTAAAAAAACAAAAAAAACAAAAAAAAGGCTGTTTTTAAAGATTTTATGGGTCGGTTGTGTTTTGGCAAACAAACCACTCTTTTTTTGGCCCAAAGGCAAAACTAGGCAATTTCCCTCCATAATTTAGTCACACATCAATTAATAACAACACCTAAACATTGATACATAATTTACAAGAATCATCTCTTTTTTAGATAAACGTTGACAACTTCATGAAGTGAAATCATAAACTTTTTGACAGGTTTTTTTATATGCGGATGCGTAGCCGAGATTTGACTACATACTATTTATTACACACCTTCTCCACTGGGGTATGGTTCCATGTGTAAGATATCTTTGATGTAGAGTTTAGCATAGGCACGGTGGATTGGGTCCAGGCCCCAGTGATCTTTGGGGAGATATTCCAATGCCATATCAAAATCTGTTGTAAATAGGTTAGATAAATCTCGTTCTGGTAGTAATTGGTCAAATCTGCAATAATAAGATTTAAAGAAGACGGTCAATAAAATGTGGTGTGAGCAGAATGAGTCTCATGTTGATCAGATTCAATTTGTCTTTTTCTACTTGATTGCATTTATCATTTGAAAAGCTACATTTTGCAGAAAACCCCATTAAAGGCATATTATGTGATCTTTTCCAAGTAGAGCCCTCTATCATTGATTTTTACTATGAAAGCAGATTTTCTTACAGATTTGCATTTTTGATCATAAATCATTTATAAGATCTTCCAAGTTACAGATCGATAGGATTCCTAATTACTTCAAAATCATGATTTGAAAATAGATTGTAGGCCTACCGCTACGGTACAATCTATTTTTCAAATTTTACTCTATATTTACTCTAAAACCATGATTTTGAGGTAATTAGGAATCGTATCGCTCTGTAACTTCGAATATATTTATGATTTATGAGGAGAAAAGTAAATTTGGAAGAAAATCTGCTTCCAATTTTTTTTCGAGGATTGTGGGTGTCCCCTGGAAAATATCACATAATATACCTTTAAGTTTGGTCAATTGGTTCAAAAGATATGAGTTGAAGGGTTGCAAAAACAATAGGAAACAAAAGATGATCTCCTTTGTTTTGTCAGTTTGGACTCCATTTTGTTTGATCACATCACAAATCATAATTTCTAACATAATACGTAATTTGGTTCTCATAAATGTGATGCGATTAAGCAAAATGAGCCTGAAGTCGAAAATATAAAACTTTTAGTTTTCTATTGATTGTTTCTAGGTTATATGTGACCAGTCGCGTCAAAAAGGACACAGTTTTGAGATAGAGGCCAATATATTTGGTTAAAAATATAAAGAAAATAATAGAAAAAAACATGCTTCTTCAAATCATATCTTGTGTATTTACAAAGTCCGATTACCTTCAACATGGTATCGTTTTAAAGCTTAAAATGTGCTCTTTGAAGTCATACCGATAACTCAGATTTGACCTGCGCCTCCAACATGTCCATTTTGATGTGACGGGTCACATATTTGCAAAGCCTGCAGAAAACCAATGTTACAAATGGACACTATTCCAAAGGTATAGTTTTCAAAACAATGGAAAGGAAAAAAAATGTCCATCCTTTGTTTGGTTCTATCTCAATATCAATATCCTGTCTGAATCACATCACTCGAGTTGGCCATTAGCACGGTAGTCACTGTCAGATTGCTTGACCGAACAACCCCAGGAATCTGCATTGCATTTTGACGACAACATAGTTTTAAATTTCATCTCTATTAACTCTGTGCGGTGATGTCATCAGAGCATGCTAGTGATTAATGCAGCATATTAAGACAGCCAGGATTCATTTATTTTATTGCGAATGATCAGATCGAAACTTAAGAAAATCATGACATTTTATATGATAAACGGCGAATGTTGGTAAACTGTTTCAGATGGTAGTTAGTATGCCTAATATATTGCTTTGATGCAAAAAAACTGATTTCCAGGATAATTGAGGGCGCACTCCCATACATATCTCTCAATGCCCCTTTAATGTTTTACATTATCTATCTTATAAAGTTATAATACACTCAGAATAAATATTTATAATTTTCATTGGCTTTTGAGATGAATTCACCAATTTTTTGCTGTTTGCCACTTCATTTATTTTATTTTTTGCCATCTTTGCCACTCTACATGTAAGTGGAAAAACGGTATTTTGACGGTTAAAACTGCGGACCACCTGGCAAGACAGGCAACATCTTTGATATGCAAGTGTGTCATGATTAGGCCCTCATAACTCAATGATGAGTTTCCCGTCACCCGCCCTTACGTTTTAATAATGGCACAACTTTCATTACGGTACCTTACTTTCATTGAATTTAGTCTATTTTCACTTAGACCTTGACTTTATCAAAATGTTCAATAGTCAAAATACCTGTCACATCCTCCTAATGATTTCAGCAGGTTTATATTAGCAGTAGGGGTAGATCATCGATCAGGCAAATAATGACAATTTGAGGATTCCCTCATTAGTTTGATCATAAATCCTGGCAAATGTAGAATTTCCCCTTTTTGATAAACAAATTGTGTTCTTTTCTCAATCTGTTGTAAAACATCTATAAAGATGGTCAAACTATGAACCCATGATGGCACTGTGTAACATGTAAAATAATGACCAATAATAAATTGTAATCAAATATATGAATAATGAAATGAGCTGAGAAAATGTGACGGGAAACTCATAATCATGTTTCATTGGCCTAATATAGGCCAATAAATGTGTATGTGTTGTTCCGAGAAAAAAGAGTTCAAAATCAATGCACCCCTCTAACGTTGATGTGTGAATAATTTTTTTAGAAACAAAAACATACGCATTATATTAGGCTATATTAAAAACAAATTGTCTCAAAGCGCAGTTTTTCAAAACCTAAGGCGGAATGCAGATATTTTAAGGTTTTTTTGTTTTTTTTAAATAAAAAATATTGAAATCCTTGTAAAAGTGACCTTTTGTATTTAAAATGATGTGATCAATGAAAATCTGAAAAAAATCGGTGACATTTTATGATTTAAAAAAAAAAAAAATTAACGCACATCAATAACTAGATGAACGCGCGCAGGAGTTTTGAGACAAATGATCTTTTTAATATAGCCGTACCAAAATTCATACACGACACAATCCAAATAAAAATTTCCAATTTTGTGCATACTTTGAATTAATTACATTTACAAATAAAAACATGTTGACAAGTTTGCTAACATTCGCCGTAAGGCAAACCAGTGCATCTGCCTCAACAATGAATCAAACAAAGCGTTCGATGCACGCACTGTACAGCATGCGTTTAACGTAGAGTGCCATTTAATAATTAGACATTTGCAATGCAGCTCCACGTATTTCAGTTACCTTCTTCCTGATTGGTTCAACACTACTAGTCTAAGAGTGTGTCATATTGTACAAAATGTACATGACATTCTATTCTATCTATCTACATGTATATCGGACTAATGTATAACACTTTCAATTAAAATAGCTCTCGGACAAATAGGCCTACTAAGATAATAACGCCTCGGCTATACAGAATAAACTTTGTCCTTGTACTACTATAGTTTGATCAGTTCCTTACGGCAGCGAATAAATACAGAAGGATGCAGTGGCAATAGCCCACTGTGCATCATGTGTGATGTGCGAGTGCGACCATTATCGAGGGCGTACGCTTGGATTTCTTTTGCGAGCGGAGAGATAAAAACTGAATATTAATTCTCGCCAATCTTGGAACTGATTAAACTATACCTTTATACGCATTTTAATTCTTATGGGCTATATCTTGCTAGACGTCCCATACGGAATAAACCGTGTACGGCAACATGCAACAACAGGCACATTTGTTATTTTATGAGCATGCGCACATCAGTTACGGGACGTCTAGAAAGACGTACATTGCCAAATAGGCTTTGCGGCAATATCATGTTTCGTGCCCCGTAAATGGTACATGCCAAAACAGAATATAACTTATAACTTGTGAAATGTGAATTAATAATTAGAGAATAAAGGTATTGTTTTTAGACCGTACCCGTGTTATATTGTCTGACATAAATGCGGACGATAGTATTATTTTAAGTAGAACGACGCCGCAGGCGGAGTTGTTCTACGCAAAAAATAATACTATCGAACGCATTTATGTCAGACCATGGAAGTAACCCAGACAATATAACACGGGTACGGTCTAAAAACAATACCTTTATTCTCATTCTTAAACAATCATAATTTAGACATTTATCAAAGAAATAAGTACATTTTATTGTCCACATTTGACAGCTTTTACCCCTGCTAGGATCGAATAACCCACAAACATTCCATCCAATCACATGCGAAGAGTAAACCAAGCGTAAAAAGCGTCGTGGCGCCGGCATAAACGCAGGAAAAGCGCTAAAGACGCACTGCAGAAGTGCGCGTTATGGAACAAACCATGCATTATGAGAGTCGAGCGCACTGTAAAACGTAAGCCCCACCTCCCCGTGTTAAGTTGTCTCATCTAGATGTCGCCGATTTCTCTGAGAACCAATGAGATTGCTTAAACTTTCTTAGCTGTTTAAGAATTGTTATTAAAGGCCTACGGTTGATTCCGTTGTCGTTGATGTCGTCGTCATGAACGGGTAAGCCAAACATGATATTGCCAGCTTAGCAAGGTCTTAGCCAGAGACCCGTTCACCCGTCATCTGGACGGGCAGATTACTCCCAGGACGGGCAGAATTAAACAGATCTATGTGATATTCTAAAAATAGTTGTTGTAAGAGTTTAGTGAACTTGAAACTAGTTCTGACTGACAAATCAAGGCTAACACGTCCAGCACACATTTGAACCTTGTGACCCCATAGAGGTGGCAAACACTAAACACTAAACAGGACACAGGTTGATGTATATTTTTAGGGTCAAGTTCTAGACCCAATGGTGGCTATACTAACGTTCATGCTTCACTATACTATAGCCACAACACCCTCTATAGACACACGACGTCGCGAAAATCCCATTTTTAATTCAAGATTTTCACATCAAATATAATTTAAATCAATCAAAATGGGCTCACATCTTGTTCCTAGAACTCTTCTTTATACATTGAGTTAATTAATTTTGATCAAGCATCCTCATTTTGGGGAAAATATTGAGGTGAAAAATCGGCAGTGCTGACACTCAATGTGAATTTCGCGACGTGAACAGTCAATAGGGAGTTTTGTGACCCTAGGTAGCCAGCTACCTAGGACAGGTCACTATTGGGACTAGTCAAGTTCATAGTTCTGGACAGGCTATAGGCTAGTATAATTCTGATAAATTTTGGAAGGGCAGTTTAATAGTTGCTGAACTCTGGCTAAAACCCTGCAGCTTAGCATTACGGATACTACCATTGAGTACCATACGACTTTACCTTTTGTTTATGTATGTACTATGCAAAGCAACTAAAAAAATGACCAGTGGCTGACTGATGATTTCCTTATCTCATTCAACATCTGACAGTAGCAGCCGATTTAAATCACATGCTTGTATCATCAGCTGATTTTGTTTTCTTCATCAAATGTCAAAGGTTATCAAAGGTGATTCTAAAATTTAAAATAAAAAATGTATCAATTTAATCGTGATATAATTTTAACTTAAATACTGTTACATGAATATGAGAATAAGTTGTTTATATATAGAAAGTACTAATTCAACTTTTACTTCAAGAATTTAATTGACATTTAATGAAATGAAATGAAATTTTGTTTGCTTGATAGGGAAATAGTAATTTATGTTGATTACTGTAAACACTGCCGAAAATAAAATGTCAGCGCCCAGCGTATTTTCAATTTTGCACCAAACATAAATGCTTCAAAATGTAGTTTTTCAGTGTTAAAGTAAATTTGGAAGCTGGTTACTTGTTACCTAGCCGCACGATGAAAACCTTCAAGTTATGGGTTCATCAGAAAGGATTCAGCGGTAAGATTTATATGATGTTGTTCACCAGCTGTCAAAAATTCTTCCATGCAGAATTCGGCAACTGTAACGCCCTGATTATACGGGAACACAGCACTAAATAAAGCGCCCATTGGATTACATGTAAAATAGACAGACGGCTGTATGCAGCCATAAGGACGTCCAATGCATCTGTCAATCACAAGTTCTTTCTATTGTCTATTATACAAACTGTTTTACCGTGCATCAGTGCGTTTTCTTCTTCTTCTTCTTCTTGAATACTTCGCAACATTCCTAGTGGAATAACACGCGAAGGGGGCTTGAACACACAGGACGTGTTAACTGTGCAACCCCTGCCCTGTGACCTAGGACTGATGTGTGTACAGCCACAGACCGGGATGATCCCCTACTCTTTACGAAGGAGTCTGTGACCTTTTAACGTGCTCGGATTTTGCTCTTCCGATACACGAGACCACCATTTCTACGTGACTTCTGAACCACGAGGCAATTGAGACTAAGTACCTTGCCCAAGGATACAAACATGTTGGCCGTAATGGGGCTCGAACTCACAACCTTTGTATCGTGAGACCTGCGATCTACCCACTAGACCACACACGCTCTCATAGTTAGTTGATCGACTACACGACTTGGTCCTCTTATTTATGTTTATTACATTTACTTACACAGGCTATTTTTGTGGATAAGCAGTTTGCATTCAGCTTTTATATTATGTTTTTCTTTTTATATAAAATATATTGATGTAGAAACGGACGAAACATTTATGGTTGAAGTTCATATACAATTCAAAGGTATTCTACTTTGTGAGTGGGTAACTCCAAACTAAAATGAAATTTATACATGTATATTTCAGACTAGGAAATTAAAATAGGTAACTAATATTTTGATACTAGAAAATTGAATTTTCACACTAGAAAATTAAGAAAGATAACTAATTTTCAAAGTAGAAAATATAAATTAATTAAATCTTTAATAAATCATTTTCAGACTAGAAAGTTGAAATAGATGAATTAATTTTCAAAGTAGAAAAATATAGACAGCTGAAAATGGTATTAGCCAGCACAATCCCCCACCCCCGCTTGAGCCCACGTCGCGTCACTGCTGGTTCCCTCAGACAATAGGCTCCACACAAGACGAGTCGGTGCGAGGATTGGGGTGCAGCAGGGAACCAGCGTAGCGATCAAGTCTTGCCGTGATCAATCGATTGGCGGCCCGTGTTTACATCTTCATGTACAATAGATCACCAAGTGATTGAAAACGCACTGATGCACGGTAAACAGTTAGTATCGTCAAACAATAGAATGAACTTGTGCTTGACAGATGCATTGGACGTCCTTATGGCTGCATACAGCCGTCTGTGTAAAATAGGGCTAAAAGAATCGCGATTTGGGGTCCTTAGTACCTCTTTTTGGAATGTCTCGAATGCTTTATTAAAACAAACAAATATTAAAATTTCATAAAATCGTCAAGATGTGAATGTTATGTTACTCCTTCCAATTCCCTATTGCCCTATTTCCAACCTTCCTTTTGCGTCCAAGATTCTTGAGAAAGTTGTGGCCTCTCAGCTTAACGAATATTTCAATCAGAATGCTTTGTTGGAACCTCTTCAATCAGCTTACCGCAAACTTCACAGCACGGAAACAGCATTGTTATCAGTGCATAATAGCATTACTAGATCCCTTGATTCCGGCAATGTTGTCTTGTTAGTCCTCCTAGATTTATCGGCAGCCTTCGATACCATCGATCACAGTATTTTACTCCAGCGTCTTTCCAACCTTGGTATCAAAGGAGTTGCTCTACAATGGATTCGCTCCTACCTCACTGGTAGATTTCAGTCCGTTTCTGTTAAAGGTAGCACTTCATCATCAAAATTGCTAAACTTCGGAGTGCCTCAAGGCTCAGTTTTAGGACGACTGCTGTTTTCCATCTACATTTCTCCTCTTGGAAATCTGATTCGTCACCTTAACCTCAACTTTCACCAATATGCTGATGATAACCAATTATATCTTTCATTCACTAAGTCTAATACTGCATCAGCCATCAGCTCAATCCAGAGCGGTGTTCTTCAAATCAAGGAATGGATGACGCAGAACAAACTGAAATTCAATGATTCTAAGACAGAAGTTCTTTACATTCACTCTAAGTTTGACCGCTCTCCAATGCCTTTCAACTCTATCAACATCGGCTCCTGTTCAGTTACGCCTGCCAAACAGGCCAGGAATATTGGTGTTACTTTTGATGATACTTTCTCTTTCCATCAACATGTCTCGTCTACGTGCCGTTCAATTTACTTCTTTCTCAGGAAAATTGGTCATATTAGAAAGTACCTCACTAACGAGTCATGTTCTACTATTGTTCATGCTATTGTTTCATCAAAACTTGACTATGGTAATTCCTTGTTGTATGGTATCCCAGATACACATCTTCATCTTCTTCAACGTGCACAGAATACGGCCGCTAGAATCATTACCCGCACAAAAAAGTTCGACCATATCACTCCTGCACTCAAGCAGCTTCATTGGCTGCCAATATCATCCAGAATTGAGTTCAAGATCTTGCTCCTAACTTATAAAGCCTTAAACGGACTTGCTCCACAATATCTTGCAGATCTTGTCCATTATCGACGTACATGCCGCAACCTTCGCTCCAACAACAAACTACTCCTTGAAGTACCACGATGGAAACTCGCTACGTACGGTCGCCGTTGCTTTTCATCAGCTGCACCTGTTCTATGGAACTCATTACCACTGGACATTAAGTCATCCCCGAATGTCAACATTTTTAAGAAGAAACTAAAAACTCATCTCTTCTCGAAAGCATACAGTGCATAGCACTTGACTCTACAGCGCCATTGAACATTTCTTTGTAAATGGATATTAGGCGCTATATAAATTATATTATTATTATTATTATTATTATTAATTCGATTTTACGATATGATGATCATTTAAACAGCGCCACCCCTATTTTCAGCCCGAACGCTCGCCTTCTGACCGCCTTCGAGCATGTGTGTTCATCCACGTTATAAATTTTCAGTACAATCGCAAAAGTGCAAGAGATTATCTTTCATTTTAATTATAAAATGCTGTACTACCCTCACACCAAACTGATTCCCAAAAGGACCCCATTAATCACAAAATCATTCTTGTTTTTGCCGGAACTTGCTACCATTACACAAAACGAGGAGTGATTTAGTGCTGTGAACATACCTTGAACATACCTTGAGCGCTACACCATCTTCGTTGATTGCCGAAGTTGTGTGGCAAGGGTTGGGCAGGCTTTTTAGCCCATTAGGCTAATGAAAGTGAATTGTTAGTTTCCCGTCACATTTTTTGGGGTCAGTGAGTCGGCGACTATTTCATTATTCATTATTCATTATTTTTGAAACATTCATTTTTGTTATAATATGTGCCCAAATACGTGTAGCGTACAGAACCAAGAGTGTATAATTGTGAATAGGGGCATAAATATGTCCTTACTACAATAACTAAATGAATTTCAGACCATTTTGCATACAAAGTCTTGTTTATTTTAAAACTGTCTTCCTTTTAGTCTTACTGCTTTTCAGAAGATTTTTCATACTAACAATCGCTAAAAATGAAGAAAAAAAATTGTCATATGGACGGGTTGGTATTCGATTGACATCGTATTTGTACTTATTTAGTGATGAAATGCGATATAATTGTGTCAAATTGGGTTATTTCTTCTAAACAAACAAATAATGAAATATTTACCAAATAATGAAATATTCACGCGGGGACCAAAATGTGAGTCGGTCGGGCGACGGGAAACTAACAATTCACTTTCATTAGCCTTATAACCCCATTGTTGTTGCTAGGTGTTTTTTTTTGAAGCAGAGGAGTGTTGGTGCCGTAACAGTGCTCTCAGGGAGTTTATTCCAATCGTCCACCACTCTGTTGCTGAAGAAGTGCTTCCTGATGTCGAGGTTGGCCCTTATCTTGAAAAGTTTCATTGAGTGTCCTCTTGTTTTTGTCATGATGTGATCTTTGGAAAATGCTGTCTGGGTCTATTTTGTCAATTTGATGCATGATTCTGTAGGTCTCGATTAGGTCGCCTCTTCTCCTTCTGTCCTCTAGTTTGTTAAATTCAGTCTGGAAATCCTGTCTGGGTACGAAAGATGTTTCAGGCTAGGTATAAGTTTGGTAGCTCTGTCTTGTACTTTTTCTAGTTTGGTCTTGTCTTTGACGAGGTACGGATTCCAGACTTGCATGCAATAATCTAGGTGTGGACGAACTAATGATTTGTACAGCTTGAGGATAACCGTTCTGCTTTTGTATGCAAAGTTCCTTTTGATCATGCCAAGGACCATGTTTGCTTTCTTGGCAGCTGCAGCGCACTGGGACGAAGTTTTAAGTGACTTTTGAATTAGAACACCCAGGTCTTTTTCTTTTGTTTCCTCCAACTGTGTGTCTCCCATTGTGTAGGTGTGGTGTGGGTTGTAGAAGCCCTTACTGAATGATGGAATCGCAAGATTGCCTACCCCCAGGATTTCAGCAGTTCTTTCTTTTTTCTTTCTTCGCTACATTTACTCTGTTCGCCGTCAGTAAAATTAGCCGGCACTCAATCTGGCCTAGCTACAACCCTGAAAAGTATGCAACCATACATGTACCAACCCAACAATCAATCTTGGATGACCCTGCACGAACTGGTATCCAATTCCAAATGAAATTGACTATCGGCAGCTTGCAAGTTACCCTGCATCGCTCTGGTTCCTAATGATTTATTCCGTTAAAATAAACAGTCGGGATCCAAAGCGTTGGCATTAACTATGTTCCTTTCATCTTCAAGCTCCCGAAAGTGATTTTCATTCCAAACTAGCTTTCATAATAATCAAAACCTCATGAATGTATGCGATATGTGCGCCCCAATCAAATATCGTCCTTTACTGGTACGCACAAATAAGCGCAGGTCACTAACAAAGAACCAAGTACCTCCGCGTAAATGTTAGTAACCCCGCGTATATTGCGTATCAAGTTCGATCACCAAAACAATTTGTGTTATGCCACGAACGCATGGCGTATTTGCACAACGCAGTAGTTACGCGACATGTGAGTGTTTCGCTTGCACTATTTTTGAGCAGATTGATCGATTTTTAATGGGTGAAGCATGGTTAAATTGCCGGAAAGTGTAACCTTTTAATGAATAATTCAAAGTCCGTATTATTAAATGACGTTTTTAATTGACGGTTATGAATCAGAATAATGACTTTGATCAGTTTTTTGTCAGTAACTGTGAAGAATCAAAACATCTTACTTTGGGACCTCAGAATTTCCCTCGGGGCTACGTTGCTCATGCATGCAATTCCTTGGTTCCAAAGTGAATTTTTTTGATTCTTCACAACTAACTCTAAACAACTGATACGCAGTCATTATCCTTCAAATAATTAAAAAACAAAGACAACAATGTTATAAGATGTTTCCGTATGTAGTTAGTAGGGAGGGAAAGGTTGTGTATAAGGGAACAGTAACTATTCAGTAACATTTGGGAAGGATCTGGACAAACCATGGTAGGGTGGGGATGGGGGAATAATTTTGACTTTCTGGGAGAATAGACACCCCTACTGAGCTACTAAAAATAGCCACGGAGCAGGAAGTGAATGTAGTTTTCTCCATTTTTATGCCTGCTAAGGAAAGAGTGATCATCGAGAAGAATTCATCAAAACTGTTTCTAAAGGGTTGAGTGCTTAATTTCTTACAGAGGATGATCTTGCCATCAATCCAAAAGAATTTCCAGATGTGAAGATTGGGGATATCCTAGAAATCTACCATCCTGATGAAGAAGAAAGTTGGTAAGTAGGGATGACTGCCTAAATAGTTTTAAGATTCATAAGGAAGCTTATCATATCTAGTCCACTGTCCAGGTATTAACATACCTTAGCGGACGTTTCGAGAACAAACTGCCAAGTTGTTTTCTTGTTTGTTATATTCTGTGAGCCATTTTTCTTTACTGAGTCAATCTTCTGGCTGCTGCTGAGAATCTGTGAAAATCTTTGAAAACATAGTGACAATTTCTTGAAAGGCTTTTAAATGTTGTCATTCATCCAGCCGAACAGTAAAATTATGTTGTTACAATATTGTGTCACATCCCAAACACTTAATCTGGTTAAAATTGGTCTTGCAATCAAATATCAGCAGACCGATCAGCAGGTTTTTAATCATTACGAGATCAGTCAACCCGATGAAGCTTGGTTTGATAAGACTGGAAAGTACACAGTATTTGTAAGTCCAGATGTATATTAATTTCCTGCAGAGTAATCTTTTTTTTTTCCTTTTTTTTTTATTAACATTTTTGGTTTGCAACATATTACATCAAAATACATATTAAGCTAACTTAAAAGATACCTATAATGAAATATTACAAATTTATATTAACACTAAAGACGATTAGGTACATTTAACCATTGAAAAAAAAAGCAAGTCAAAACAAGACAAAGACAATACATGATATGACCCGGCACGACACAACACGACACTGCATGGCACGGCATGGCACTACATGACATGACATGACACGACATGCAACATCATGTCCTGACATGACACGACACGACACAACACGACATGCCACGACATGACACGCCACGACATGACATGCCACGCCACGACATGTCACGATATGACCCGCCACAACATGACCTACAACAACACGACAAGACAAGACACGACAAGACACGACACAACAAGACAAGACAAGACAAGACAAATGGGACAGAGATAGTTTCTTACATCACTTGTTTAGAATGATACATGTACACACTTTAACATGAGTACTTTCAATGTACAATCATTTTCTTATATATTAATATTTAGAAGTACAATTTCATCATTAAAAAATCCTTTCCATTTGTTTTCAAAATTGCTCACTTGATTTGTTTTGTAGAAATAGCTTTTTTGATCTTTGAGTCAATGATACTTTTTAATATCTCAATATCAGGTTTACTTTTGATAGACCTATTTTGAAACAAATAATACTTAGTACAGTATAACACATAATTAATCACTACATATTTTGAGTGGTTCGAAAAACCTAAAAAGACATCCTTTCCTTACAATCAACTTGTATGTTGATTTTCAGTGTATCATTTATCCATAATGCAACATTTTTCCAAAAACTATTTATTATAGGGCATAGCCAAAACATATGTTCAATAGTTTCTTTCTCTAGGCATAAATGGCATTTCTCATCATCGATAATTGTTACAGTCTTTAGAAAAGAGTAATCTAACGATAAAAGAAATGCTTCGTAAGTTGGATTTTTGAAATTCTTTTTACAAATCACTATGTAGATCTGCAATATAATTATTAGGCATTGGTCGAAAACCCTTGCTTGCAGGCTTGCTTGTGTTATCTGCATTTAAGCCTATCATACCAAAATTATTAATATTGTATTGGAGATTGTGGATTACCGCAGATCTTGTATTTCTTGCGCGTAACATATGTTATATTTTGTTTGCAGTCGTCTGTTGTTGCAGGTTAACTCATTCAAGGAGGATTTCCAGCAAAAAGGTAATAAAAATGCTGTAAGCATACACAAAGTATTACCATGGGTAGGATCCCCTTTTTAAAGGTTTTCAAGATATTAAACAATCTTGAGGTCCAAGAGCTACATGTATATGAATGGTTTTTAACCAACACATTTGTTATCCAAATTTGGGGATCCAAATTGTCAAACTTGGAGTCATGAACCACAAAACTTTGTGAAAACAATATTTTTGTGTGTTATAATTTCTGCGGAAAAATATTTTGCGCGAAAAAGCGCGGAAATAAAACCACCGCAAACATTTCAGCTTTTACAGTAATGTAAAATGTCGAGAAATCAATTGAAAACATATCATATCTTATTATATCATATCATATCTTATTATATCTTCAGTCAACCCTGAAGCTGATGGCAGCATTGTTGTGTATAAGAGTTGTTGTCCCTCATACAAATTTGTGGGCTGTCAGCAACAATTGTAAGCCTTCTAGCCACCAGAGTTGTGGATTTTACAATATAGAAAAGTAGAGTATCTATTATTTCCAAGGTGTTTTCCACATCCTCATCCTGTCCTGCATAGGTGTCCTGTTAGTGTTCATTGAAAGCCCAGTATTTTTGCTTAAAAATGTCTTGATGAGATCAATTTTGCCTGGTATTTTCCTTCCATGGTTCGTATCCATTGGACTTAGGTAGGAATCAAGGTTAGTGCTTACCTGTATAGATAGGGGGATCAAAATTGACAAATATGGGGATCCAGGTATCTAATACCACCAGGTTATTTTCAACCAGTCTGCCGGGCAGGTAACTCAAAAAATATGTGCCCCACATAACGTCCACCAGCCAGCATAAGTCACTTACAGTGAGAGTTTGAAACATTTACCTGCCAGAAGGTCAGGTACATTTACATCTTCACCTGCCCTGCACAAGAGTTACCCGCTATGGGCAGGTGGGCCATTGCTATTTCCAGGCTGAATACCACATCATTAGACATTTAAGCGGGCCAAACTAGTCAAAACTGTCAAACTATAAGGGGTCTCCTTAAAATTCCATCCCCGGTGAGAAATGTGAACTGGCTATAAAACAAATGTTATACTAAAAACAAATCACTATCATTATGACTTTTGTACACAGAAATCATCAGCGTTGACCAGAGCATCGCCAACCAGTTTCAGCTACGTGCCTACAAAGATGTGAATGTGACCCGCATAGAGTCAACAAATGTTGCTTTGGATTTGTTGGAGCTGTCCTTTAAGGACCAGTATATCAGCAGGAGTGATATGTGGAGGCTCAAACAGAACATGGTAGGTTCTCAGTTTTGGACTGAATTACTGTAGATACTTTTTAGTTTTTATAATTGCTGCAAAGTGATTCTGGAGGACCACTTTGAGTCGCCTGTTCTCTCTTATTTTAATCTATCACCAACATACTTAATAATAGAAGAATGTAGCAAATTCTTCACTTGAAAAATATTGGATTTGTATAACGGAGAAGCTGCTTCGGCATTAAATAATATAAATAATATAAAGTCAAAAGTAGAATGTGCAATTTTATGCACATGTTTTTTGCTCACGCTTTTTGGTTGCGTGCGCTCATCTGTTGGGCGTTTAGCTTCTCACACGTTTGGGTGCAGAATGTAAACAAAAGACATCATACAATTGTACCTGATGAAGGCCGAGCACTGAAAATGTGTACAATACTTTATAATCACGGCATTTTCTATTTATGACTTTATATTAGATTTGTATAGATTGATATAAGAATTCAGTAATGAGTAAAGCTGTATTTCTGTGAACAAATGCATCCCAGGCATGAAGTTGGCAAATGTAATATCTGAGGAATCAAAGACCAAAAATTGCAAAACAAAGTAGCTGAAAATAATAAAATGGAATCATTACATCTCATCCTCTACAGGATTTTTGCCCATTGGCAAGATGAAGTCAAACCCTAAAAATGTTTCTTGAAATGTGTTACGATAAAGAACAATGGTGGTATTTGATGATTTTGTAAGCATATAGTTTGAACAACTAAAATGTAGGTTTATATAAAACGTTAAATTAGGCCAAGAAAGAAAAAGATCTGTCTCACATATCCAGCGCGCATAAGTGTATGTGGAGTCAACTTAACCCTTCGCAATGAGCCCAATTTTGGGGCTTTTTTTTTAGTTGTCTGAAAAAAATTGAACAACAATTTACTCCGAAAAGGCAAAAAAAAAAAAGAAAGAGTGGGCCAAAACACAATAAAAGGGAATTACCGCATTTAGCATAGCTATTTTTTTCCTAAAAACACACACACAAAAACACACCACATATCGCATAGCTATTTTTCCAATATGAGACAGACCTTTTTTTTGCCTTAGATAAAATTAATTATCTGTATTGTATTTCATAGGTTGGTGCATGCGTGTACAACTCCAAGACGATTGAGTTCTCCGGCATCCGAGCCCAGGTATCGGAGCTGTGGTCTCGTGGTGAGAGGGTCATGTGTGGGACAGTTAATGAGGATACAAGGGTAGCTTTCCGCTCATCCACTGCTATGGTGTATATGTTTCTACAAATGAGCTCAGAAATGTGGGACTTTGACACCAATGGTAAGTAGAAGCTGAAGCTTTTTGGTTAGAGATTAGTTTAGCCTTGTATATAAAATAACAAATGGTATTTATAAAATGACAAATTTTTGAAGACAGTATTTTTCAAACATGGAAACTGAAAAATAACATTGTATGAAATTCAGTTATAGAGTTGGGTAGGATGCGTTTCTATAGACTCGTTGTGCATGAGGAGTGGCGAACCCTGCACAGAAAAAATTACAATGAGAAGTCTGGCCCAAATGCCAAAGAAAGAGAGATGGGTTATCCGGGAGCGAGCTTAGCTCCGCACGACACTTTACTTTTCTTTTTTGGTTTAGAGGGGTTTTTCTTGCTTTTTTAAAAAAATGAATAGATTTAATCTTAATTACAATCTTTTCTGATGACAGAGAGGTCTTATACTTATAAAATGACTAATATTCAAAGACAGTATTTTTCAAAACTGCAAACTGAAATATAGGATTGTATGGAATTCAGTAAGAGTAATAGTTGTACAATAGGAGTCATGAAAAACCCTTATCAAATTAGAATAAGGAATTAAGCAAATTAATGGTTAAAAGGTTGTTTTCATCAAGGACATGCAAACTGTGTCAATGTCAGTGTTGACTCTAATCACACACACCCCCTTTGGGCTAGCTCTAGGTTATCATCATAATCAGTCCTGTTAACATAAGGCACCTCTTTGATGGCATTTCTACTTTTAAAGCATCAAGTATGTACTTAGGGGTTCAATAAGGTTTCGGAGTTGTTTATCTTGAATTGACAACGGTAAGACAGGTTTATTTTGCGAGGGCAGCTTGAGGGCCCGAGCATAGAGCAAAATAAACCCATCTTACCGTTGTCGATTTAAGATAAACAACGACGAAGACCTTGTTGAACCCCCTTCAACAACGACCAAACATATTTATATTATTCATATGTGAATAGCGTTTTGGTTAATTGATGAAAACAAGTAAAAACGTGTTTTGATAGGCTTAATTTGACATAAAAGAATAGCTGCTCTTTAAGAAACGGGGAAAAATGTTTTTGATTATTATAATTAGGCCCTTAATTGGACATCGTCCGTTCCCTGTAAATGGGCGAGGGAACCTCTGAATGGGCTGGGTTACAAAAGGTAAACATTAGAGAAGACAAATTATTTCGCAAGTAATTGTGAAATTTTAACTATTTTGTAAATAGCATTTTATTCACACTACACCTTTAACATTCAGAGAAAAATTAAATAAAGAATGCGTTTAATTTACATAAAACATTTTGATACATGTTTATAGAATATCAAATCAAAACACACCCCTCCATTTCTATAGTGGTACGGTCCATGAGAGATGAAAGGGAACTCATTTTACCACGCGATGATGCAAAATGGCGATTCTTTTGTGCTGGGTAGCAATCGTTTGGACTAAACTTGTGGCTTTAGGAGTGAGCCGTGTCATATAACCCTCGCCCAAAAATATTTTCCTCAGGGATATAGCTACATTTCGGTATATAAAGCTGTTTGCTAACTTTAAGGATTGCATGGCGAAATGCATTTATACTCCGAAAAAATGAACACATTTTAAACATTTTTGTTTGTTTACAATTTTGCATCAATGCAAAATGAATGCATTAGTGGTTTTCAAATAAGGTTCGTCATCTTAGTAATTTTGCATATTATGAACAGTGGGTTTATCTCGAATTGACAATGCTTTGTTACTGTACTTAAGGTATGGGGGAGTTGTTGAATATTGTTTGAATTGTTATGTATTCTTGTAGGAGACCTGTATGTTGAGAAGGCAGTCAACGGGTTCTTGACAGATTTGTTCACACGTTGGTTGGAGAAGAAATCCTGCAACGAGGTCACTCTGGTCATGTTTTCCAGAACCTTCTACAATGCCGCATCTGTTGGTAAGTAAAAACATTTGGGCTTAGCCATAGAATAATATTGATTGAAATTGATGTTGAAAAAAAAACCACCCCACAAATAGGACACTACAAATTAATTTGTAATGCTTCAAATCATCTTGAAATATTTCATCCCTGGTACTGTAATGTTTTGAACTCTAAATGTATTTATGAAATCTGTTTGCAATTTGCAGAAGAGTTTCCAGACAACATGAAGGACAGTGTCCACATCGATCACATGGGTAGAATATACCAGGATTTTTACAGGTTAGTTTGAGTTTTAGAATAAGGATCAGAACTATAAGTAGTGGACATTTTAATTTGGAAAGTCCTATTCCTCTGAGGATACACAAACATTTTTCTCTTTATAGCCAAGATAAAATACAAAAATTACAAACACACACCCTGTTTCATACAAGTTGTTTGTGACAGTTTTGTGAACTCACAGATATTAACAACATCACGAAGCAACACTCTACCCAAACGCGATTCAAATTATATCCTTAACCTGAAAAATATTTGCAAATCTTTCCCCCGTCAGAGTTGTTGTTCAGAACGAGAGACGTGAAGACTGGACACCATTGCTAGTGACTCTTAAAGCGATCTGTGTCTCTTATCCTGAGGAAGTGTTATCTGTCAAAACTAAAGGTAAGGATTGTCACATAGGTGATCACTGTCCTATTGCATAAAACATAAGATTCATCTTAATCTTCTTAAGTTTTTGAATGTTCTTACGAAGATTGTTAAAGAATATGTGAGTTGATCATCATTATGAAGACCCTAGGTCAAACTTTAGAAATAGCATTTATCCTTTGGTGTAAGACAGCGCGGAATTAACCTAGCACAACATCATTAATTGACGGATTAAAGGATTATATAGCTTTATTATGTAATGGGGTCTTGAGACTTTACTAACCTATGAATGTCTTACACCATGGATATACCAGAAATAGGCCCTTCTCCACAAGGCAAAAGTTGTGTTGCCCTCTAGTGCCAAAAATTTAAAATCAGGTCGGTCAGTCAGGTTTTTTTTGTTTCTAGGCTGAAAAATAAATGGTCTATGTTGAGACAAAATTGGTTTAGGCCGTAAGTCAATTTAACTAATGTTTCAAGTGTGATAATAGTTAAAACATTTTTATTTATTTAAGCTTACTTATTCATTTCAAACAAGAAATAGTAACATTTAGACACTTTAAAAGATCAAATGTAAATCTTAAAATAAAATAAAAAAATATATAAAATATAATAAATAAAATAAATGCGACCATAGTTTTTATGATTTTAGGGTCTAAAGCTGCAATGAGTAAGTAATTTGTCAATATCCTTCTTAAGGTTGTTCCTATGTCTAATTTTTTATTTGATATTTTAATAGAGCTTGCTGAGCTCCACAATAATCTGAAATATGAGATTGATCAGAGGTACGGTTTTCTAGATATGACAATTTTATTGTCAAAAAAACATTTTTTTAAGTCATTTTGAATTTTTGCAGATGTCTTACAGCCTCCCGCAGCACAGGAAACTTTCTAAAAACTAAATTAACAAGCTCCCAAAATTTCAGCTTTGTAGCATTTATACTTTTCTTGTAAAAATTAATTAAACATTTTTGCATAGATTAATTGTTTTGCGAGGTAGGCTAGGGGGTAAAAAAACAATAAGAAACAAAAGAAATGAACGCTTCAATTTTGCTTTATTTTTGACAATAAAATTGTCATCTAGAAAACTGAACCTCCGATCAATCTCAAATTTCAGATTATTGTGGGGCTCAGCAAGCTATATTAAAATATCACAAAAAAATTAGCCATAGGAACAACCTTAACAAGTCTTTTAAAAGCTGAGTTCAAATATCACTCTTCTTAATTCCACTTTAAGATTCTTAACTTTTAAAGAATAGGCCACTGTACAGGCATCTTGAATCATTGGGATTGTTTTACAACACATTATCACATTCTGGTCATTCACATGACTGGATTATCCTAGTATAAATAGAATCTTATGTTTCTGGGTTTGTTTCCATAACTTGATTCCAATGGCTTCTCATATCATCCTGATCCTCTCTGGCAGAACGTATGACACTGTTGATGCCGATTCTGTGCAGGCAGTCCATGCAGTGTTGTCACTAGCCAAAATGTAGCGCCGGTTAATTTTACTGACGGCGAACGGAATAAGTGTTGCGAACAAAGTGCAGTAGATCATGGCATGGGGTCTAGAAGCCTTCTTAATGTTGTTTTAGGGTTTTTTAATGCACTTTGAGGGTTCCTGCCACATAATTTCTTGAAGAAAAAAAATGGGAAAAAAATATAATCCAAATTAAATCAAGTTTATTCTATTTACACTACAGTACTGTTTCATGCAACCAATATGGTTGCATGCAACCAATATGGTTGCACTCCTCAAGTATTTTATTTTATTTTTAAGAGTGCCGGTTTTTTTACCCTTATTTTTTAAGAGTGCCAGCTCCGCCCGACCGGCACCGACCGCCTTAGTGACAACCCTGAGTCCATGTAAAGAGTTTGCTTGTGGCGATGACCAGCTGTCAAATGACAACCCCAAAGAAACAAGACACAATTAATCTCAATGTTGGATGAAAAGGTTGAGATGCATTTGCATGCCATGGTGCTGTTTTCTTACTACTCTTTGAAGACAAATGACATTTGTCTTTCAGGACAAATACACCAAGAAAGCCATGCAAGACCGGATGTTTGGAAAATCATTGTGCATCGAGGACATTACTCTAATTATTCAGTAGGCATTAACTGCTATATTTGGCCTTATTCCGCTATTTCATATACCTCCAACGCCCACTCCAAAAAACAA
Organism: Ophiura sarsii; assembly: GCA_035610835.1. Lineage (NCBI taxonomy): Eukaryota > Metazoa > Echinodermata > Ophiuroidea > Amphilepidida > Ophiuridae > Ophiura > Ophiura sarsii. Next base: position 73,658,406 of record CM069441.1, on the reverse strand, counting down.
AATTATAGAAAAGAAATGCTTTGAGACAGCCGTCTTGCACCTGATGTATGACGTTAGCATAATTAAAGCTTGACCAGTGATGTATGCGACCATGGTTACTGTCCCACTCAATATCTTTATTGGAGGACAAGCTTTTTCTCTAGTTTCAATCATATTATACTTTCATAAATCATTGTACTAATGAAGTGATTACTTGGTTTGTTTGTTTTTGTTACAGATGGAAGAGTTATTGAAGGTTACAACTCAACTGCAGCAGATGGCAATTGTCTGGAAGCGCTCAATTTGGCACTCAATGGTAAGAAATATTGACCCCAGATGATGACCCCTTGCTCCAGTTTTACAGCAAAACAGCTTTCTTAGCATAGCATTTTAATAAGCATGTGGGGTTTTGAGTTTTCTAGTAAAATGCAGAAACATATAAGTATATGTGTCACCCATTCCCTCAAATTGGTACATAGCAAATGTTACAAACTATTAAATTATGCTTATTCTGACATGCAGAGAAAATAGAACAATCAAAGTTTTCTGAATAAAATCTTGAGTTGTTTGGTGTTTTTTTTTTTTTTTTTTTTTCTTGCTTGGGTTTTTCAGGGTTTTTTTCTTGCTTGATTAATAGCAGATAAGGAAAGTAATAGTAAGCGAGAATGTATGTACGGTAAAACACTTTTGCGGGTACTTTATTTTGCGTATTACCAAAAGTCAACATTTTTTGCGAGGATTAAGTTTTGCGATTCCAAAGTTTGACTCTGATTAAAAGCTTTTATCATGGTTTATTTCGCGGGATTTAATTTTATGAAATTAAGGTCCTCCTGAAATTCGCGAAATTAAGTGGTTTTACAGTATATTGAATTAAGAGTAAAGTCTAAATAATGGTATGAATGATATGGTATTTTTCATTTTGTAATTTTTCTTGATGGATTTGTTTGTTTTCTGTTCACAGTATTCGACAAGCATTACATCAATCGTAACTTTGACCGTACTGGGCAGTTGGTTACCATGATAACCCCTGGAGGAGGGGTATTTGAGGTCGACAGGGAGATGTGCAAAATTACCAAACAGCGTATGATCGATAATGGTAAGCATATGCATTCCTTAACTGGACAGAACGTTTGGAAGATTGTATTTGCTGCAGTATATGGCATCCTGTTGTTTAGGCCCAAACATGTGGTGGTGTGTTAGCGATTATGGTTTCACTTTTTATTTAGTAGACATGATACACCCTCTTCATGCAATGCCTTAAATGAGTTACATAGAATTCAGCACTATAAATAAGGTCTCAAGTAATAAGTAGCCCTGTGCAAAGTAGCTCAAATCCCACTATTACAGATGCTAAGATGAAATTCTGTATGTTATTTATTTTTTCTTCATTATTTGACCTTTAGGTATTGGAAGTGACTTGGTGTGCATGGCGGAACAACCTTTACATGCAGTGCCGTTATTTAGGGTAAGGATGTTACTAATGATTTCAATTCCATATCATCTTTCATATATAGAATTTGTGGGTACCGTTTGACGTCTAATGGAACTCTGATACTTATCAGCATATTACCAATGCTTTTTGTTGTTGTGTATATAAAGAGCAAATGTGAACAATAGCCCAACAGACATTAACAAAGTTAATGAACTGAGTGATTACAAATCAAACGGGTAACTCTCAACAGAGAGCTCTGATGGGCCAATCAATTGGTTCACTGCAACTCAGAAAATAATCAAAAATACAAGTAAACACAATTGGGCAAGTAAAAAAGCCAATGAAAGTGGCGTGGGACAAGAATAGGATAAACACCCAAACAGAGAATAACATCAAAAAAATAAGAGAAGAAAAATAATATCTGGAGGTCATTGATACATCGAGAGAGCTTAGCCAACATACTCTGAAGAGTTGGAGAGAAAATGTCTGTTAACACGACACTTAAACGATTGTAGTCCTTCTCTTGGATGTTGCCAACAACTTTGACTGGAAGACTGTTCCACAGTGGAACAGCTTTGCATGCATGTACCCATTTACAAGCAAAGTACTCAATTTCTTCACTTGAAAAATCCAGACGTAATTTGAAAAAACGCAAATGCTGATAACATAACTAAGGTCGCTTAGCGATCAGGGTGCTTCCGATGACGTAATTTACATTTGTTGTTAATTTGAATGCAATCAAGTCAGTGACTTTCCAAAAGTTGAGACAGGTCGCATCAGGTCACTAGGCCCGGATCGCTGCAGTTGACTTCAATCCAACTCATGCGCGGCGGGTCGCCTTGATCTGTCAGTTGCTGTGAGCGATTTGTATTACGTAGTCCACTCGAGCAACTTAACAAAACAAAATTATGTGACCATCTTCTGCAAATAGCCTGTACAATGCTCCCATTTATCTTTTGTACAATGCTCCCATTTATCTTTTAGATATTTAAAAGTCAACAGGAAAATATTCTTCAATATCGATATTGTGTGTGTATTCCAAGGCTCAATAGACCATTTCTCGAAACCAAGTAACAACTCCTTTTAGTGATGAATGGTTAGAAATGGTATAGGCAAAATGTAAAAATGAGAAATAAAGAAATATGCATATTAAAACTTACATCAATGTTTGCTTTCAGCTTTTACATTATATTATTAAACTTACATTAAAATAATCATATACCGTTAAACTTCATCTATAAGCACTCATTGACTAATAGTTAATAAGCAGAGAATAGATAAAAAGGTATGAGCGCCCTCTATTGATCTAGAGAAATTATCACGAATTTGTTTAGTGTATTCGATATTCAATAATATAAAGTTGTATTACTCTCTAAATAATTTCATGGACAGACGAATTGCTCAATTGGTAAAGCGCCCGGTAAAGCGTCAACTTCAGTATCACGAGGTTGCTGGATCAATTCTCAACTACACCTTTTGCAATTTCTTTTGAAATCCAAGTAATATAGAAATTAATGCAAACTTGAATGTAAAATGATTACTCAATTATACTAGCTTTATTGTTATTTTTCAAAAAACAAGCGCATAATTAATTTGATTGTATAAAGTAATGATCTTAATAGTCCAACCTTTTTATAAGCTAAAACACATTTATACTACAAATTAACCACAGCAAAATGTATTCATTGGCTTATTTTAAATGTTTCACACAGTAATCTTAAACGTTTCCTTCATCATGATTTAAGGGCAAATTATGATGATGCATATAAGGTTGGTAGATCAAGTTAAGCAACAAAATGAAAGTAACTATGCAAACCACTATAATCCTGGTCTCACAATGAATGAATAGGTGAATGAATGGATGGCTATTAAATCAATTTATTTCCAATAAGATAGAGGGCCGTCCATTTATACCGACCCATCAATCATACATGTAGTTATAAATCAGTATCTGACACAGCAGTCTCGTTTAGATCAATTGGTTAAGCCGGCAGTTAGGGCAATTGTGATAGCGGGTTCCAGATGACAATTCCTGGTTCGAATCTCACTTCAAGACTTCTTCTTTTGGAAAGGTCATCATTTTCAAATTCTTGACAGTGTTTTATTTTTATCATGAATGAACAAGGAATCTATCTTTTTCGTTGGTTTTTTTATATATATATATTTTTAATGAAACAAAATTTAATCAAACTGGACACGCAAGCCATGGCCAGTCAATAACGTTTTGACTGTTTGCCTGTTGATTCGAAACGCGATATTACACGTTTGTGCCATACCTATTCTTGGAGAAACACAAAGCACAAAACAAATAAAACAAAACTGAGTGGAAATAATAAAAGAAATCACGCGAAGGACTTATTTACGGCACCATCCATCTTTTTAAGTCTGTTTAAGTTTTTCGGAACTATAATACACACGTTTGATGGATTGCCTTTAAATTGCACGCCTAATGAACATGTCATAGTTTGAGCAGCTCACGTGGTATTGAAGGTCATGCATTACATTCATGTAAATGGTAGTATAGTGGCCACGTGTTATTGATTTATAACGGATTAGTTTTAGAATTACGAAACTGTGTCTATATCACTAAAGAAGTCCTCTGCCCCAAATTCGATAGACATGCTACATGCTTGTATCGATCTGTGAACCATATACATGTACATGTACATGTATGTTTCTCTATAAACTCAATCAGGAATTGTCATCTAGAACCAACAATGGCCAAAACCATAAGTAGCAGAACTGAAAAGCAGTGAATTGTAATCAACGTATTGTCTCATTGTACTCCATCCATGCATGTCTTCACAAAAATACTAAGTCGTTGAGGTTGATTTAAATGTTTGTACTATTTATAAACGATTGTGATAACATTAAAATTAAAATTAAAAATAGTAGAAAGAGAGGGAAAAAAGGGAAAACCCACATTAAAGACAAAGATAGATTCACTATTTATTCATGGTAAAAACAAAGTTAAGAATTTGATATACACCGTAAATATTTATAAACTTTCCAAAAGAAGAAGTCTTGAAGTGAGATTCGAACCAGGAATTGTCATCTGGAACCTGCGATCACAATTGCCCTAACTGCCGGCTTAACCAATTGATCTAAACGAGACTGCTGTGTCAGATACTGTTTTATAACTACATGTATGATTGATGGGTCGGTATAAATGGACGGCCCTCTATCTTATTGGAAATAAATTGATTTAATAGCCATCCATTCATTCACCTATTCATTCATTGTGAGACCAGGATTATAGTGGTTTGCATAGTTACTTTCATTTTGTTGCTTAACTTGATCTACCAACCTAATATGCATCATCATAATTTGCCCTTAAATCATGATGAAGGAAACGTTTGTATTACTGTGTGAAACATTTAAAATAAGCCAATGAATACATTTTGCTGTGGTTAATTTGTAGTATAAACGTGTTTTAGCTTATAAAAAGGTTGGACTATTAAGATCATTACTTTATACAATCAAATTAATTATGCGCTTGTTTTTTGAAAAATAACAATAAAGCTAGTATAATTGAGTAATCATTTTACATTCAAGTTTGCATTAATTTCTATATCACTTGGATTTCAAAAGAAATTGCAAAAGGTGTAGTTGAGAATTGATCCAGCAACCTCGTGATACTGAAGTTGACGCTTTACCGGGCGCTTTACCAATTGAGCAATTCGTCTGTCCATGAAATTATTTAGAGAGTAATACAACTTTATATTATTGAATATCGAATACACTAAACAAATTCGTGATAATTTCTCTAGATCAATAGAGGGCGCTCATACCTTTTTATCTATTCTCTGCTTATTAACTATTAGTCAATGAGTGCTTATAGATGAAGTTTAACGGTATTTGCCCACCCATTTGTCACTAAATTGTAGTTCCACAAGACAATGGACACACAACTTTTAGGCGATGATTACAACATTCCACACTGGCTAAACCACAGCTATTACACATCCAGCAATCCAAGGCAGAGGAAAAGTTTCATGTCAAACTTTACACCAAGGATCAAATTGGCTGATAGACAGGTAATTAAACATATTCCTTTGTAACCTCAATCTGATAATTTTTAGTTTTTGAAACAATTATTTTTTTAAGGATATTTGAAAAGTATTTCAGATTATTTTTGAAATTGGTCTTTATATATCATTACTCAAGGTAGTTGTTAATAAATCAATCAACCCACCCTATTTCACAAGGCCCAAGATGTAATGTCTTTAACCTTTTGTCTCTATCAATAGAGATGGGTTATCGAGGCTCATAACCTTTTTATACAATAAATACTGTAAAGCAACAATATCTTGCTAGCATTTTAATTTCGCTAATTTTGCTAGGACCTCTACTCGCTAATTTAAAATGCAGCTTATTATGATTTTATACAAAGGTTAACCATAGATCGTCAATAAAGGGGATGATTATCTCCCGGATTATCTCTATTGAAATGTTTTGTGGAGATGATCTATGTCTGTTTCGCACACACCTGTTTGACTATCATGCTTGAAAAGCCTGGTAAACTGAATTGGTATGGTATTGATAGTCTATTGCGGCAACTACAGTATATTATAAAACTAGCTAACAGGATACATACAATTAGTTTGATGAAAAAAGCAACCGTGAAAGTTAAAATACTTCTAATATTTGAAACATATTAATTTAATACACACATTCACCGATGCGATAGATGTAACACTATTTGTGAACTTTATAGACACTTATTTCACCCAGTTTTTTATTACACATAAACTCGAACCAATGATGAGTTCGATGGACAAGAGCCCATCTATTGAAATAGATTTCTAGCGATTTTAATGCATCTTGAAACGAGAGTGGCGTATTATTTATGGATGTTGAGAAGTTATTTCATGACAGGGCGAAAGGCTACATCTGCCTTTTGTGTTGAGCGACCTTGGACCGAAACACACATAGCTTCAAACAAAATACCCACTTATCCATCCCCGTCTTGATTATCTGTGGGTTAACATAGCAAGATGATTCAAATTAGTGAAATTGAAATGCAACTAAAAGGTAGTGTTTTGTAAAATCTTAAATGTTAGTGTTTAACAGTAGTAACATCTCTCATTCGATATTTCTGTCCTTATGATGCAAAGCTGGCAACCAATCAGAATCTCTGTTTTATTTCAGTGTAATTCAGTTGACCAAACAGAACCCTTGCCCAAGCTGGATTGGACTCTATCGAACAACAACAAAGCCAACCCGCTCATTCCACAGCTAGACGACTACCTGTTTGAAGAATACGACACTAATATTTTCAAGACCTGTGGGTCATCTGCCAAACCAAGGTAGGTTATCTATCCAGATTGGGTAATTGGGTTTGCATGTCATGGTAAATAGTGGTTTAAATACATCAAATTATGATGTGAGGTTTGTTTGATTAAATGTTTGATGATATCAATAAAGGATTGATTGATTGATTGATTGATTGATTGATTGATTGATTGATGCCGATCGGTCGGTGAAATGAAAGATGAAAGAAGTTACAAAATATGGCATGTGGTGATGACATTAAGGAAAACAGCGCTATTCATGAAACCAATCATTATGGTAGATACAAACTTATCTTAATGTATATTGACCTTGAACACAGAACTATAATATTTAATAAAACAAATTTAAACTGCACATCCCCAACCTGTGATTATTTGAAATTTGCGCCCATTGTCTGTGTTAAAAGTGTGAAAGGTTGCTGCACATAATCATGCAGGAATAACTCAATGTATAAATCAAAAAACAAAAAACCCCACGAAAACAGAGATGTGGAAATCTCGTAACTGATTCGTCGTAGCTTCGATGAATATGGCGATGTCCATACAGGTGCTTGTTTTTCTTTCGAAAGCCGATTTTGTCTTAAGGCAGCACTTTTAAAACGTTAACCTATGGATGGGTCTGTATAATAATAATGCATATTTGAGCACTGAAGTTCCAAGGCAAGGATTTCCAAGGCAAGGAAAAACAAGCATACAGGTGCTTGTTTTTCTTTCGAAAGCTGATTTTGTCTTAACGCATCACTTTTAAAACGTTAACCTATGGATGGGGTCTGTATATAATAATAATAATAATGCATATTTGAGCACTGAAGTTCCAAGGCAAGGATTTCCTTCAACTATTATGTAAATAATAAGAGTTTATAAGCAATAAAATAATGGATGATCAATTGATTTTTCACAGAACTGCTTCATCAATCCGTCCATCTCGTTCAACTCAAAGTACACCATACAGGGACCGTGCCATAAAGGTTGGTATAAAATGAAAACATTTTCAATAATTTGTTATAACAAGTGACAAATCTACAAATCGGAAAGGAGTAACTGTGATTTGATCCCCCTTGTCATTAACTTAAAAAAATATCAACTAAGTTTGCCCAAAATCGTTTTTGAATTTTTTGAAATGTGTCTTGTACCAATAATCTTATTACAAATATATAAACTCCTCACAATCATCCCATAGAAAGAGGTTTGCATTACTGTTTAGAATGTTCAGATTCATGCTTTTCAATAGGGATGAGTGTCACATTTGAAACTGGACCCACGATCATTGAAATGACAATAACTCCGCTCCACAACATCGTATCTCAACAATCGAGGTGTCAAAATACGCAGAACAAAATTATGCACTTGGTTATTTGCTTCGATTAATGCATACCCTTTCGAGCCGTTATATATTGGATCATTTCTAAGTGTTTCGATACTTTTTGTGAGGAGTTTAAATGTAAACAAGTTTGTAAATTTCAAAGATATTACTCATTTCTTATACCTATATTACCTGCACACACACTCAGTTAAGGAACCAATCACCACGGAGAACCAACTCAGATTGCCTGCCAATAGATGTGCCCAAGATCAAAAGAATGTCTTCGCCGCTACCCATCGGTACTCCAACCTCAAGTGCAATAGCTATACCCCATAGAAAACATGCGGCAACAGTATCTGGAGCCACTAGAATACAGACAGAAGGTACATAAAGATCTAGGATTTTAATTTAGTAGAAAAGGGCCTATCAAGCATGTTTTTCTCTGTGAATGTAGTTTTTTTCACAGATGTACTTATTGTTGTATGAGGTTTTTGAGCTACAATGACCCATCTACAATGGGTCCTTGTGTAAGATTACATTTTCACAATGGTGCACCAAGGGGGCTGTGGACTCTCAGGTACAGCCTCCGTAAAACTGCCGTAACTTCTTCAATATTCATTTAATCTTTATAAACGTATACAGTTTTTTGCACGAAAGGGTTCAATTAATCCAACCATGATAATGAAATTGACCATTTTGGAAAAAATTATAAAAAACACGTTTTTTGACCCATTTTAGGTTCTGCAAGAAGTTACGGCAGTTTTACGGAGGCTGTACCTGAGAGTCCACAGCCCCCTTAAGGCACCATACATGTATAACATATGACAGCTATTACCGATGGTGACTTTTCACATCACTAGGTGTCTCATCAAAAAGACCATATCTGCAATAGCTGCTCCGAGTTACATTTAATGTATTCCAACTACTCAGCATATAACCAATCCCCATATATAACAACTGGCAGCTATTATAGATACAGCCTTGTGACACTAAGTCCTCGAAATGCAGTTGTCAGTTTTAGGAAGCAATATATGGGGCCCGAAAATGTATGCCAAATAAAACCCTTCACATTGAAACATACCTGTTGTGGGCAGACCGTAATTGCAGAAATTAACAAAAGAAGATATGAGAAGAAAAAAAAATAGAAAATAAATAATAACCTCTCATGCTAAATCAAACCTGTATTCATGTTCGATACCAATAAGTAAGGTGTCAATTTAAAGCTGAAAATTAGCTTTATAACATGAATTTTTAATCTCAAATTTAATTTATGGAGACAGCTGGTATTGCTGAAGGTCTAATATGATGGGCCATCAACTGACAGGTGCATTGTATATGTGGATTTTAATTCATTTCACGTACATCGACTACATTGCATGCTGAGGCTTTACATCAGTGTCCATGTTTATTTGTGTCCACAGGCTTATTAACAATGACTTTCCACTTTCCATGTGGCAAGCGTCTGCAGACGACATTCCAAAATGTCACAAAATGTTTTGAATATGTCAAAATTATTGAATTTCATTACCATATTTGGAATGACCATGAGAAATGCATTAAGATAAGTACAAACATGCCTACTATTGCTTTAGTAGATAGACCTCAAAAGTTGAGAAAGGTTTCTGAAAAATCGTTGTCGTATTTGGTGAAACGAATAGCTGCGTGGAAAGTGTTAAAGAGTCAAACTATTGTTTCGAAGTAAATTCAAACACATTTATGTTTGAAATGTGTGACTTACAATGGCTGTAAAGCACAATTTGAGTGTTTTCCTGTTTGATTAGGTCTCAACAAATCATCTTAAAAAGAGTGCACTGTCATGAACAAATTAATTGTGGACGGCCAACTTGAATGGCTATCCTCATGAAAACTCATTGCATGGAAATTGTAATATTCGTGTATATTGAATTAACATTGTTTTGTGCATTTCTTGTTTCTACCAGTAATGTATGATCCCAAAGTCAAAGGTAGGGTAACATTCACAAAGATGCTTGCAAAATGTTGTTCCCCTTTTCATGTGCACTATAATCCGTGATCCTTAAAAACATCCTATTATGCCTGCATGGTTTATGCCTGTATGAAATCAGATGCTGTTTGTAGATCCCTGTATAAGAAGGACCTTATTGGGTACAGCAATATCAGATGTCCCACTTTCACCAAATCGCACCGATATATTTTCTGTTCGGGCAATCCCACGTTTTAATATGTAGGATCGGTATGAGGCAGACATTGATATTTGGTTTTGGTGGTGGATGAATTTTTTGAAATATTGTTCTCAAGCAAGTGTGGATTTGTTCATTATTTTTAGAGGAGGGGGTCCAGATGGAACAATATCATATCAGTATTCGAGAAAACCACAAAAAACCCACATACAACTGAATCATTGTACAGTCCAACCTCGGTTATCCGGACATAATGGGACCAAGCAAATGGCCGGATAAATGAAAAATCTGGATAAGCAAATAAAGTTTAATTCTGCATTGACTTTCCTGAAGTGCTCACATTGGGAAAATAGAATGGTACTGAATGAGGGGTAATTACAGTGACAATGTATTATTTAAGCACTACCAACATCAAAAGACGGCCTTCAAATGCTTTAGAGTGTGAAAATAAGGTGATGAGGCTGTACAAAACTTATTTTCTTTGGGATCATTCAGAGTTATCCGGATAAAAGAGGGTCGGATAACCGAGGTTGGTGAAAATGTTCAAAATATAATTAGTTTTGTGTGTGTGTCAAATTTCATAATAAAAAAAAACAGACATAAGAACATCAGGATGTTTTGATTGTTTCCTTGCAAATTTATATCCCCCAAAATATTGTGTTTGTCACAAATTGTAACTATTGAACTATTGATGCATATATTCAAATTCTTTGTCAGAGGCACTGCACTTGCAACCAGGTTCAATACCATCTTGATATATATCTACCTCCCCCTATGCTTTCCTCTTACTTTTTGTGTTGCAATTCTAATCCTACAATGTGACTTTGCAGATAAAAATGAATTTAGAATTTAAAGAAACTTTCAGAAAACCATAAATGTCAAAATTATGTTACAACCCATGTTTTTGGATTGTATATTGCTAAGGGCAATAGGAGTGGTGTATTTAGAGTATCTTGACCAAAAACGTGAATGGAGTTGCTATGAAAACAATACACATCCCTTCGTAAGAAACAAAGCATATTTGATTTATTGATGTTCAGGATTTTTTGTTATATAATCAAGTTTTCTGCAACGACTTCAAAGAAAACTAGTCAGCCATCAGCAGTTGAGACATTTTTATTTGACCCCAAGGCAAGCAACTCAGCGACCGGTATCATTTTCGCGCATTTTTTCTGGATTAGGGGGGCTGGGTTTCTTTGTATCAGTCATTCCATCCATCTCTGGCTTTATACGGATCAGGTAGCTCTATATCACTTGTTGTTGGCTCCCTCAACTTCACGATGGCAATATATTATATTATATTTATTTATGTATTGATAGTGTGGTGCAATTTCTGAATGTGAAAACTTGACTTTGAAAAAAGCAGAATTAACCCAGTTGCCAAAGATATTTGCATGAAACCATAAACCACCCTCTGCCAGCCTTCTCAAATTCAAAAGCTGAATTGTAACTTATAACCAGATTGCTAATTGAATGGACATCGTGGAACAGAGTGTCGCAACACTGTGTAATGGCATAAATACCCAAGGAACGTGATGCCATTTAAGGGATGGGATTGTGTATGTGCTGCTGTGAACTCAATGTTCATGCAGTTTAATCATCTGGTTATAATAATGAGCATGATAAAATAGCCGGTTATAAGGTCTGCAAAAAGTGGTCCGTATTTAAAGCCCCAGGCATCTACTCATTCCACCAGTGGCTTAATCCAGCCAATCTGCCAATCTGACACATTTGAGCAATAGAGGGCGCTGCAATACCAAATGTTTTAAATGCGTTTTACTCTTGATATCCATGTTCAGAAAACTCCAATTCCTTTTCAAAAATATGGTTAAATGTATTTTCAAATATTATTTGTATAAATCAGTTGATATAACAAAGATAAACGATAAGATACGTAAAAAATTAATTTTGATGATGCCCTTTTTTTGATTAATTTAACACCATAGATTCTGTAATTTGTAAATAATATCTAGTAAGATTCACAGTCAGTTTTTCCACCAGTTAGTAGATGCCTGGGGCTTTAAATTAGATTTAACAGTAGAGTTACTGTCAAGGAAACACTTTTTAAAAAACACAACACATGCCATGTTAATTTGAGATTTTTTTAACAATTGCCTTGGGTGTGAACAACTGGTATTAACTTAATTCTGGTTTTTTTTCTTTCATTAAATTATTCACTGATAACCTAACATATGAGAATCACCATTTTTGCAGAACTTGTCTCTCTCAATCCTCAATCTATCCTTGTATATATGCTATAATGCTGAATGCTTGTAATACTTGAATTTTGTGTGTGTGATTATAACGGTTATAGGACTATGGATGGATTTTCTATCACACTGGGTCATAGAAAAATGCATGATTTCCTAAATTTAATAAATCAGCATCACTCCCAAAAATAGAGAAATCATATCATCAATCATCCTTTAACCCTAACTCTGCTAAATCCAACAGAAGCACAGCGCCGGTGGACCCCCATCTCAGTGCGCAATTACGCAAATGTACATATAGTCTTGAAAATCCCCTGACTCTGGCCGCGACGCCATTTTTTCTGTTATTCTTTGTCCAGTGTTTCCATATGTTAGCTTTATTGCTACAACCCCCTCCCCAATGGGTTAGGGTTAAAACATCTGATTAAATAACAATTCATACTACCTGCCCTATCCTTGAATAACCTAGTCAAACACCTGTTATTGACAGATGTACTGCTACATGCTTGCTTGTCATTGCCAAGAATGAGTGAAATTTCCAATGTGGCAATCCCTCCAGAGTCACATCGCACACCCAATGAGCTGATGGCGCATGTTGAGCTTTCAATCATAAAATGAGCATAACATTGGTTGTGTACATATAGCCACTCACAAAAGATATGTAACAGTCTTATTGCAGGTATATGCCCATATATGGGAAGCTCTTCTTTGTGGTTCAAATTTCCTCTCCCATATTATAGAGACATCCTGCATTTTCTACTATTTCAGCAACATGATAGTGCCATTGAAACTCTAGACTGGGTCCCCGCGTCCCTCTATATGGCCGCCATCTTTAAAAATGGCGGACCAAATATAGCGACTGGGAAAATAGTACGTCCAAAAAGTGTGCGGAGATTGTCGTGGAATTTGCATACCAATACCGAGCATGCGCATTTGTACACAGCAACAACAGAAATACCACCCGATTGGTCCAATTCAAAGGCAGTGCATCCAACGATCGTCACGCTGCGCCACGGGGAGGCAAATTGTGCGCCCTATCGCGTCACGCGGTCGTGAATCTATCAGCGCACTGTTGCGTGACTGGTGCGAGAATATGCTCATGTATATTCAGCAGTTTATCAACGCACACTTGTTGAACTGTATTTTTTCCTGTCTTCACAGATGAGCACCCTCGCAGGGGCCGTGTGGAAAATAGGAAGACATGAGGATCGAGTCTATTGAAACTATGTTGAAATCTTTATGCTATTGTGTAGCTTTGCACAGACATTTTTTTCATTTGCATTTCAATTCCTCTCTTAGCTTTGTTATCTTGGTGATCATCTATCTTGTTTCCTGTGCCGTTGTGAGTGGAAGGACTCAACTTTTATGTCCGAACAAGCTCAATGCTCAAACTAATCCAGAGTTATCTCTTTTCTACATATTTAGAAACACTGAGCCACAGCCTAGGCACATCCGTCACTGAGGAGGATTGCAAGCTAGAGGGTCTGCCCATCACAGTTGGCAGTGCCAGCGCCGTGCATGATCACACCTCCACCAACACGCATCATCAGCACATAAAGAGGGCGCTGATCAACCCATTCTCCCAATCGTCCCAATTGGTCAGGTTGACGTCGTCCAGCCGCAGGAGGTGGACGCATACATTCCCACAAGGTGAGTAGGGTTACACAGGGTGGTCCAGAATGGCGGGTTTTTGTTACCAAATGGAGAGACGTATTGAAAATGTCGAAGACATTCCTGAATTGTAAGATTGTACTTGGATGTCGCATTGGTAATAAAAGTTCAAAAAAGACAATTATTGACATGAATGGAACATTTTCAGAAAACTTATTGTCATCATGTGTGTAACTTCATTTTTTTCATTTTAATGAATAATCCACAGTAAAAATGAAACAAAAGGTTAATATTTCCAGGTAATCTGGATATTATATGTGCCTAATAACACATAATATATACTTATTTTGTCTGAGTTTTAAAGATGTGGTTGATTTTGTCAATTGTTGTGTGCCTCTTCAGAAACATAACAAGGGTCAATTGTCAGCTGGCGCTACATTCTGGTTTCAGGATGATTCTTTAAGTTAGATGGTTGATTTTGTTTCTCAAAAAATAGCAAAGCGCCTAATTATATGTACAATTTGTTCCATTTGCAGTAAGCTGTTAGTCTGTGAAATCCCCCACCCTACCCTGTATGAGTGTTACGCCTCTAATAAATACTGAGCCGACAACATTATGTGTATTTTTAATTGAATTAGGGCCCACGGGTGAATATGTCCAGATGCATCATCACCGATACAGCAATTCATTCGAAGATGGAGATCAACAACAAGTTAGAGAGATCCCAGGTAGTCAGAGTCCAGACACAGCGCTGTTACATGGTGCTGCGATAGGGGGCGCTGCATCAAACATGGTGATGGGTTTATCTAACATGCACACATCGGCTAGCGCATCTAGTCTAGCTAGCGATGGATCTAGCGGTGCTAATTTGAGGCCTAGCAATGCTAGTCTGCAGCACGATCAAGGTATAGAAAGACTAACAATAACAATATTGGGAATTATGGCAAATTACTATGGTACAAACCTATCTTTTCTCCGGCGCTAAAAACGCTCAAATAACTGTCGGCTCTAAGTAATCTTTCGAAAACATAATAATAAATATAGCAATAGCATTTGTGAATCCAAAAACACATGAAGCTATCTATTATTCACTTTTTTGACTAAAAGTTTGGTTTAAATTTGTAGAAACAAAAAAGAACTATGTTTACCTGGAAACATGCAATTGAGATGGCCACCAAAGGGGTGTGGCAGGTGGGAAAAATTTGGGATAAGTGTACTTTAGGAACCATAGATACGGGTATACCAGTATCTTTCAATACTGGAACATGAAAGTTGCCAGTATTGCTCGGTACTGGTACAATTTTACTTTGGAACACCAAATTGTGTTCCAGTATCAAGCGATATTGGAACGTTTTTATGGTCCAGTATCGGGCAATACTGGTACATATGCTACATCCAGTAGTGGTACATAATTGTGTTCCAGTATATAATTGTGTTCCAGTATTGCCCGATACTGGACAATTTGATATGCCAACATCGCTCCTTTGTACCAGTATGGAACGAGGTTCCAATATCGGACGATACTAGTACAGTCCAGAATCAGGGACCTAAAGTACACTTTTTCCTAAATTTGGATCAGGAATGTAGAGAAATGGACCTCACCGTAAGCCGTCTCAAAGGATTGTGACCCAAGAAGGGCAATTGCGGGAACGGACCCCAAGCACACAGGGTGGGACTCGTATGAATGTAAAAGTCGATCTATTGTCGCGAAGTAACCAAGTGGAAAAACCTGCGAACAGGGAAAATCAACTGGCAACTAGTGCCGGCGGCAGCAACAATTGGTTGAGATTTCACCTCAACAAATTGGCACTGTGCTCATTTTAGTAGTAAAATAAGACCCTACTTCCTTATATACAGGGGTTAGGGTCAGTTGTCAAAACTTTGGAAAGGGGTGGTGAAACTCCAAGTGTTTCTTAGTGTATGTTTGAGATCCTGTGAATGAAAGAAATTAAGGGATATGGACACAAAAACTTGCATTACTGGTTAGGAGAGTCATTTACTTACTATTCCCACTAACAAAATTGAGATCCTACAATATTTCCAAATGTTAGAGCCCCAAAACCGCTGTGAAAATTGTTCCATTTCGTGGTTTACGAGCTGATTTATGTTTGACATAGATACCTTAATGATGTAATTGTGGCTTCAAATGGAGGATGTTCGTATTTATTTTGGTATCAATTGAAAAAAGAGTCTCTTATTAGCTGTCCATAGCTATTAAACACGTACACATGCAATCTGTAATAACTGAATGGGGTTGTTTTCGAAAGGACATAATGATGGTAAAGTCTAATACATAGCAAATCATTTTTAATATTCTACATTGTTGCTTGGTAATATGAGCTTAATTAATATTTCATTTATTGGAGAATGCAAGGCAAACTATTTTTTATAAAAAAATGTATTAACATCATAATTGGACAGTTTCTACACAAGTATGATCATTGCAGGATGACATATTTTTTCACATAATTATGCCAAAACATGTCATCATTATAGAGTGTTACTCCAATTCCGGACTCAGCTTGTTAATCAGATGATATTACAAAACAAGTTATCAGTGCCTATTCTCTGAACTGCTACTGACAAGAGTATCTATTTGAGTTGAAATCCAAATCCTAGCTGGTCATCCATCAATTCATGATCCAAACATTGCTAGTATAGATCACTGCGCTTCAACATTGATCACTCAAAATATTTATTTTGCCTATCATTTTTAATGTAGTGCGACAATGAAGTAAATACTTATAGGTCAATAAATGTGTATGTGTTGTTTCAAGAGAAATTAGACAAATCAATGCATGCGCGCTATGTTGATGTGTGAATAATGGCACGACCCCGTAGGAAGAATGCAATTGTTGGCATATCAACATTGCGTAAGTGCATTGATCTAATTCATACACGACACTATACAAATCAAAATTCACAATTAGAGCATAATTTTGATCTATGTAATAATGAATACAAACATGTTAACAAGTTTGCTAACACCGCAGTGAAAATCGGTGAAACCGCGATGCCTGAACAACAAATCAAAACAAAGCATGGTGCGAGCATTGAACGGCGCACACAGGAGTGCATTAGACACTTTCAATGCACTCCGCATATTTTAGTTTATTGCTTTCTGATAGGTTTGACACCAATAGAGTGTATGAATCTAGATCGTCCAATTTAAATAGCTCTAAACTAACCGTGTTCCACTAATCCTTGCTATGGTGCAGTTGGTAGATTACCAGGTGGTGCTAGTCCTCAGGATGGTGGTGGTAGAGGTTATCGTCCCCTGGATAGTAGGACATCATGGGTGTGGGGAATGACCGGTGAACAAGAATGGTCCCCATTAATGCTTACAGGTAAGGATAGCAACTAAAGCTTTGGTATGGTAGGTCTACAGTAGATAGAATGCCAGGTGATCCGTCCTCAGGATGGTGGTGGTAGAGGGTATCGTCCACTAGAGCGTAGTGCATCGCGGTTGTGGGGAATGACCGGTGACAGGTGAACAAGAATGGTCCCCATTAATGCTTACAGGTAAGGATAGCCACTAAAGCTTTGGTATGGTAGGTCTACAGTAGATAGAATACCAGATGATCCGTCCTCAGGATTGTGGTCGGGGGGGGGGGGGGGGGGGGTAGGACATTGTTGTGGTGTGGGGAATGACCGGTGAACTTTAAATATCTTTAGGTATGGTCAGCCTTCACACAAAAATTAATATGGATTGCATTTATTTTGTCGCATTTTCTTATGATTTCTTACAAGAAAGTAACATGAATATGAAATTTTAAGAGCCTATCTCACAATATGAACTTTTAAATTGTAATGCCCAATGAGGCATGCCCTACTTTCATAAGTGAGTTTCCACAGCCATTCTACAAGTAAGTATATGGTGGAGAATAATAAAGGGACTCAGAAACCAATACATTCAAAAAATGAGTTGAAATTATACAATTTTATGACAAATCCGAGCCCCTCCAAGCTAACTTTGCTCCTGTACATTTGTCAAGGAAACTTAACCCTGAACCCTGAATTACTTTTACCCATCGGCACCCTCACCATGAGTTATTTACATAAATTATGCATAATTCAGTCTTTTTATAGTCCTATCTTACCTATCTTTTACACCCTCTGACGGAACATTTTCTAAAGTGGCATACTGCCCTCTATCATCAGTAACATATTCATAACATAAAACATCAGTTTTCAGGGCGGTTTTCATACCCAAAATTGCCAATCATGACCGTAATACAATGCATCCCTGTCTACCTCAGATTCATCTGCGCAAGATTTTGTTGCATATTCATCCCATTTCGTGCTATTTTTGACAGTTTTCTTCAGCAAAATGACATCAAAACACAACGTTAACCTGGCATAAACAAGGTTTTTTACATTGGGTGAACATCATGTGACTTGAAAGTCATATGACCCCTCAAAGTCATATGATCAATCCGTCACATGTTCTGAGGCCGGTTAAAGCCGGTTTTCCGACTTTTCGGTTTCTAAGGGTTAAAGCACCTGCCTGGCCCGACCATGCGCCATCATTTTTGTGCTCCATTTTCGTTTGTTATTAAATCGAAGACATTATAATCTTCTGCATGTATGAGTGTTTCATACTTCTATTCAGTGTCATCTGAAAACACATTTATCATGATTTTTTAAATAACTCATTCATCAAAAAAAAGGATGGATTTTCCCCCACTACCACTACTATCTGAATAGCCAAGGTCATTATGATGATGGCGATACATCTGGAAATGAGCCACTCCGTCCCTTACACATCTCTTTTCCACTATCTGCCATCCTCAGGTGTGGACTGGAAGTCTCTGACAGCCACCGCTTGTTTCCCAATCAGTACGGATTACTTCCCCGATAACCACGTCCTGGACCTGGAGTTTGTGGAGTCATTCTATGAGTTGCTACCAGACGAGGAGGCAAGGGGCAACCAGAAACAGACGGTGGTAGGAACCTTCTTTGAACTGATGTCCCAAAGATTGACGCAAGTAGGTTAATGAATGCTGTGTGTATGGCTACGGGGGATGAGACTCACAATTGAGTAGGGCAGGTTGTGTGTCCCACAAAATCTGAGACATGATCCTTATGAACTGAAGTGGATTGTTAACTGATTTACAGAAGCATTATTTTTTTTATATTTTGCCAACTTTTATGGAGTCTATCTGAAAACGGTGTTTGCTGTCGGCGTGTTATTTTTGATGCGACATTCAGTACCAATTTCCGGAAGATAAATGGAAGAAGGAGGTTAACTATTTGACCATCCATCACTCCCCAGACTAGGCCAGTGTGCAAACACATTAAAAATGACTATGTGCACCTGACTGGATGCGAACCAGCAACCCTCGTAGTGCTAGAATGATTCTCTTATAATTGTCTACAGAGGTAACTGATAGGGGAATGCAAGATTGGAATCTGTAGATATTTCCTTTGCAGGGGAGGAGGGGCATCAGAATATTAAAATTATAAACAAAGAGCAATGGAAATCTTTCTTTTTTCCCCTTTTTATTTTTTTTACAGCTGTTTCACACAGGTATAAATACAGCAATGCACTACAAATGTATTTTTTGATATCATAATATGGAAATCTTCCTTGCCGCAGGGCCGATTTGGCAACATTTGCAATCGTCACACTTGCTTGCCTACAAAGTTATAACATCAATTTGTAAATATTCATTTGATACAGGGCTTTCAGTTGGTGCTTGTTCCTGATTCGGTGATAGCATCATTCCATCGATGGCGAGGTAGACAATTCCTGGTGAGCAAGCCTGGTAACAACGAGTATGTATTGAGTATGGGACGTATGTTTCACAAACTGACCCTGAGAAGAGACCAAAGCACCATATTGGTTACCATGTACAGACCAAGGTAAGAGACAGCTTATAGGCATATGCTGATATATTACATTCTAGAATCCTGCATATAATGTGCATGAATGCCATTTAAATAAATGAATCAGTTATTTATATTGCTCTATCAACCTCATCATGCCATTAAGGGTCTTTTTATACTGTTCTTAGGAGTCAATAAACATACAGGCGCACATCTTAAAAAAGACACAGAACCAAAATAAATATAACATAATCCTCATTAAGTTTCGAACCCTAACTATAACTCATAAATGAAAGTTTATAATATAATATAAGGCAGTATAATATTTTGAAAAATAAGCAAGGACATTCATGGGGGTGGATTTGAACCCCGGTCCTCCTAAACATTTGGCTGGCGTCTTAACCACTAGACCACTAGTACTTATTTGTTGATGAACAGCACTTTTAACCAGGGCGGGGTGTATATAGACGACAGGGTTTTTCAACATAAGATATTTAGCCCGACATGGTAGAGATCGCTTTCATGATACAAGACGAAAATGAATGAATAAATAATATAATATAAACTAGTGTACTGATATAACCCTAGCACCTCTTTACTAAAAGTATACACAAGCCCTCCTCCTCTTCTCTGACATCAGTCAGACCAAACCATATTTATGCCAGTATGATGACACTGATAAGTCCTGTATAATCAAACGAAATATTCATGACTAGATATCCCCATTTGGAACTGCAACAACATCATTTTCACGCCGCACAGTCTTGGATGCTCGGGATAGAAACATAATAACTTTCCTATCAGAAACAAGACTTGATGGGCCCGAGCACTGATGACGAGCCCATCTTTATCATTACGGAACTCTTTTTTTTATGACTATTTTACGGCCTGCCCCTACCTGATTGTGTGGAGCTCTTGATTTAGTCTTTCCCCATTGTTATCCTACAGGCACCCCTATCCACCCCTACAGAAAGAATACAGCTATCAGCTTTGGTCTGCCCACAATATTGGTTACCAGGCAGCCAGGGTCCATTACCAAACGCACACACTGGAACATTTCAACTGGAACTATCTGGACAACTATATTTCATCCAGAGGGGTGGAATTTCAGCTCATGGAGGTCAGTAAAGGTGTATGGACGTATAATAGTTTGAATGAGTTTCCATACAGTAAAGCGGTTATATCAATATGTATACAGTGTTCAAAAGTTACTTATTACCAGAGAATAAACATGCTCATAACTCCAAAATTATAGATCTAAAGGAAACTATTATATCATACAATTGTGAAAAGAAATTTCACATTTCTATAATTTAATTTGGAGCTATTATCTTATTATGCTGGTTCCTTGCATCGATGGGCTCCACACAACTCATCCATCGATGCAGGTATTGCCAAATCATGTCATCACATTGATTTGCTGGTATAAAAGTCATGTATATGCATGAAATGATGTAACATAATCCACAACTAATTTCTGTCAATGTCAGCTTCATGCTTAGAACGGTAAGAAGTTCACTGATTAGCACAAAATACATGTCTGCACCCACGACAGTGTCAGACTTCACTCGTATGGTGTGGCGCGCTCCTCATTGCGTTGTGTAGCCATGGCAGCGTGACCTGCATCTATGGATGAGTTGATGTGGGGGATCCAGGGTGAAGGAACCCTGGATGAGTTGGTGTGGGGGATCCAGGGTGCAGGGAACCAGCATATAATCTTAAGTTATGTGCCTATAGTTACCACCTGATGATTTCCTTTTTTAGCACTTTTAAGACAAAGTTTCAAAACCACTTCATTATTGTCTCTAATACACAGCACTGTATGTCAGATTATTTCTCCCTAGAAATAATCTTCCACCCGGTTGGGGGTAGTGTAATAAAGTGATTTTTGGCCTATAATATAATGCATAAATATATGACATAATTAAATGCTGTTGATTATAATTTACTTGATTTAGGCAAAGATCGATCTCTGCCGTCTGATACACAATTACATGCATTTCCGGCCTTCGGCAGATCAATTAATTAGGCTTCTAACCAATCACGAGACACCAATCTAAATTGCCCACTTTAATCCAATCAGAGATCTCTGGCGGTAATTACGTCAAGTTCAAGTGCTCACTCTCGTTCTGGCGGTCAAGTGTGACGGTCGTGTTTGTTTTAGGCTTAACTTTTTAAACCGTCTGCTACTTTTGTATTCACCACTGCAGCTTGCAGGTTTGTTTTGTGCGTAGGTGAGCAACATGTAGCGTTGCATTGCAATGTTTTAGCCGCGGCTTAGGCCGTGGCAGCCGGCCAATTATTTGGCTACTAAACTATAAATCATGATAATTCATATAAATTAACTTGACTTTCATAACTTGATTTTGGTGTAGTTTTAAGACCGTTTTGTAAAGTAAGATTGGTTCCTCATAAATGGTTGCTTATGGGCACCTGTGGTTCTTGATTGGAGGTTTGGTTGAGATAATGGCTATGTTAAAAGTATAATTCTTGTTTCTAAATATCTGTGCTTTACCCGTCGCAGGCGACCCATTAGTGAAAGCTTGTTGGCTTCATGGTGTTATATCTGAATTGATTGAATGACCGGTTATATCGGATGAAGTCAAGATTATACATTCTTTTTCTCTTCACAAATCCACGATGTTCATCGTCGTGAGATTCAGCTTTCTTTGGTATGTGAACGAACGTTTAGAAAGCATCTCATTCTTATAGCCATTAAATTGACCTGATCTCCAATTTAAGATCCGAACCATGTATTGTAAGGTACTAAGATGCCCCCTCTTTAATTATTTAGTATCCTGCTCAGCATTTACGAAATAAATAGCCTAATAAATAATATTAAAATGTAAACAAATATAGCCGTTCGAGAACGTAAAAGGAGTCATGGATCGCTGTAGATACGAGGTGAAAACAGCGGTGAATTTTAAGTATTGTTGTCAATGAAAAGGGCACTTGGATTTATGATGTGTGCGTAAACATAATCTAGGTAAACAACCTTTGTTGGTAAATGACGGGTGATGTCATTTGCGTTTACAATCGTGTAGGCCCTAGGCTAGCCTATTTGGGTTTAGCCCAGATTGTGAGATTGTTATTCTTGTGAAAAAGACTCCTTTTATGTGTTTTGTAGGTTCTCTAAACATAAAATAAACCAGGCTTAATAATATTATGAAAGCAAATAATGACGGTTGATCGTTTTATAATAAGCTTAGACTACACCCCACTCTTTATTAAATCCACGATTCCATGGTGACTGATATACATGAAATATGATCTCTTTATTAGAGCACATTGTTTATGAAGTCTTGAGAAGAGAAAGGCTAATTATACTAGAGCCCATGATTGAATACAATTAAAGTTTTGAACATTCTATATCTTATGTGTCTTGACTATTTTAATGTTTGTTAGTGAAATACTTCACTGTTTTAAGCCAAGGTGTGAAATAGGGCTGGGCCTACTCAGATTCTGGCTGGTTAGGTTTTCTGGTTAGGAATTGCACATCACCCCCCTGAGGTTTTGTTACATTGGACTCATTTCAGCATTTCATAAAACATGTATCAGGCTGGCAACCTATATATATAATCCTATCTCAGTTTTACTGTTGACCGAGAGATGAAATAAGAGTTTAAATTGGTAACGAATAATCGGGAGTAATTTTATGGGATGACATTGAATAACAATAGGTGGAGCAAATGTGTGAACATGTAAATCACTTGTTTGACAGTGCACACAAATTAAAAGGAATGTCCAAACTTTGGTGCGGAGTGAGTGGAGTCATTATAGGTACATGTAACAAA
Source organism: Ophiura sarsii (assembly GCA_035610835.1). Classification (NCBI taxonomy): domain Eukaryota; kingdom Metazoa; phylum Echinodermata; class Ophiuroidea; order Amphilepidida; family Ophiuridae; genus Ophiura; species Ophiura sarsii. The sequence continues at coordinate 73,634,795 of CM069441.1, read as the reverse complement.
CATATTGCATTACAGAATGAGTCTTTTAATAGATTCTTTGAATGACTGTAGATTCTTTGATTGACTGTAGAAAATTCAATATCTATGAGCTTTTTTGTTTTAATAAGTTATGAACTGTTTAACGTCCTTTTTGTAGTCCCTGAAGTTCTGGCGCACCCGGTTTCTTCTGCTGCCCTCACAGTCGTCCAACATGAAGCAGCTTGCGGATGAGACTAACCTGTACTGTGACATATTCACTGATCAGACTGTGGAGGAGGCTGCTGGACTGATAGAGGGATTCCTACGCATCATGGAGACATTGAATAGGATAAGGCGGCCTATGGCATCCCTACGTAAAGCTAAGGTATTTATTTAATAATGTTTTGGATGTGTTTTTGTATAGAGATAATTTTTGTTGCTGGTGATCATGTAAGATCGTTATTAATATTTATATAAATTTACCCAGCAGTGAGCTTGATTCAGGGGAGTGCCGGACGCTGGTGTGAAATGTTGTGCTGAGTGATACTGGTTTTATAACTGAGAAATTAAAAGATTTAAACCAATTAAATCATAGTAATCATGTCTAGCTGAATACTGAAATGTTATCTGTGAATTAATTATTAATAATTTGCTTATTGAGTGGATATTTCCCAGTTTTATTACAGTAATGATTGTCTGTGTATTGTATTAACATTTATTTAAGGGGGGACTTAAGGAAGTTTTTGATTTGATTTTTTGAATTTTGTGAGTGCTGTAATTATTGAACTATTAATCAAATGTATATAAAAGTATACATTTTTGGAAAGGAAATGGATCAGAGAATCCAAATTTGGCGTCAATTTTGACCAAAAAAGTAGATTTTTTGAGAAAATCACAAAATTCACTTTTTTGACCCAAATTTTTTTGAACAAAGCTAACAAAAAATAATTTTGAGTAAAAAATGGCCAAATCACTTTATAATGATGTTAAGACACTAATGAAGGGACGATTTTTTTTTTTTAAAACCTAAGGCCAAAAAAAAAAAAAGGTTTGTCTCAGATGACATGAGAGACTGAAAATCTAAGGCCAATGGAAATGGATTGTTAGTTTCCTGTTGGAAGATTGAAAAATGGGACGAGGTAACGTTTCATTATTCATTATTTGGATTTTTTTCATTATTCATTATTAAATTAAAATTGATGTTTTCGAATGGAATTTAAGGCACCCCACTATACAAACCAGTGTTAAGTACTTGATACCCATTGATTAGTATTATATTACACCTGAATAACTCTTTTTAAACAATTTAGGAAGTACTTTAAGATGTTTTGTTGAAAATTTCAAAAAAGTGTCTAAAATATTGCAACATCAATTACATTTGAAATTTGAGGAGGTAATGCTAACATTTTCATTATTAACCCTACACCATAACACCACTGCCAATAAAATCCCTTAAAGTCAGCAGGAAGGGATGCCTGGTATTTAGAGCCAATAAAAAATAAAATTTGTATTCAAGTTAGTCAGAAAATGTAATTTTTGCACAAATAATGAAAGTTTTGGTAAAACTGAAAATGTGGGGCGGGAGGGCAACAGGAAACTAACAATCCATTTCCATTGGCCTAATGCGGTCTGCGGATTTTTTTTAATTTTTTTTTTCAATTTAGACCTGATCGTCATTTGTTTGGTCAAAAAGTTGGATTTTGCAAGATTTTTTTGAGAAAATTGAAAAAAAAATGATAAAATGAAAAAAAATTGAAAAAAAATTGAAAAAAAAAAAAAAAAATTGAAAAAAAAAAAAAATCCACTAAAAAAAAAGGCTTACGCGGGCGGTTTCGGGAATGCGCGCGGGTCATCTGAGACAAACCTTTTTTTTTGTTGGCCTAATCTAATATTTTTGAAAATTTTGACCAAAAAGTGCAAAAAAACGTGAAAAAATGGATTTTTAAAAAAAAAATTACACTTTTTTGTCAAAATTTCAAAAAATATTGGATTAGATTTAAAAAAAAAAAATTCGTCCCTCCAGTAGTGTCTTAACATCATCATCAAGTGATTTGGGCATTTTTAACTCAAAATTATGTTTGTTAGCTTTGTTAAAAAAAAATGGGTCAAAAAAGTGATTTTTTTGTGATTTTCTCAAAAAATCAACATTTTTGGTCAAAATTAATGCCAAATTTGGATTCTCTGATCCATTTCCTTTCCAAAAAGGTATACTTTTATATACATTTGAGTCATGGTTCAATAATTACAGCACCAACAAACTTCAACAAAAAACTTCCTTAAGTCCCCCCTTAAGCTCGGTATACAGGTTACATTGTGTGCTGACAATGAAAATCTTCAGGTAGTATTGAGCATGCATGGTTTGATTGCATAACTAGTGGAATTGATATTGGTACTGAAGTATAAAGTGATTTCAATTTTCATGAGAATAACAAACCCATTTTGACCAATTAGAAATGGTTTGCTAGGCTTCTGTCTCCCAACCCTAAACCCACCGTCATGTTGGGAGTACTACAACGCTCTCCGAAACCTAAAAGACGTCGTAAATCCATAGCCGTCGGATCCCTTTACGTGAACCACCATCCACACCTTGGGAGTATGAGCCGGTACGGCCCGATGAGAAGAATGTCAGTTGCCAGTATGTCGGTAGTGGAGGACCACTTTGCTCACACCCATAGGTGGCAGGACCCGTATGGGTGTGCTGCTGCAGGACAAAGCAAGGTAAAGGAGGATTAAACGCAGTTGCCATGGCTATCGGGTTGTTGCTGTGGTAACTGCGGTGCTACCATGATGTCATCTGCTTGTTCATATGGAATTCATTATGGATGCTGAATTCTACCACCAACTCATAAACATGCTGCTTATTTATGGGGACATTCAGACATCCATAAATCGATATGCTGGGCTCTGTATATATAAGTAAAAGGGACTTTTACCTCTAGACTTTCATGATGATGCCAGACTAAAACATTACACTTCCGATCATACAAATACTTGTAAACATTTAATGCAGTCTTGAAATGTCCAAATATTTCTCCACTATAACAAATATTAATGTATTTATTCTGGCATCATTATTAAAAGTTTAAGAACTATTTTACTCTGAAATCCAGCATATCAATTTTTCAGCCCTGCCTTACAATTTCGCCAAATGGAGAAATTATTTTTGTGTGCGGAAATTATAATCACACAAATGACTGTTTTATTCTGATGCCCATCATCCTGCCCCCTATTAACATGCCCCAATTTTTTGTGTTGCTCTCAGCGATCGACCCTAGAATCTCAAAAATCAGAGTCGCAATTTGTTATATATATTTTTTAAAGGCGAGCTACCACTCTGGGTTTCTAGCCACCTCCAGTTCTCTTGGGAATTTGACTAGGTTACAATTTCTCCATGTTAACTCTGTACTGCTAAAGTGGTAGGACAGCTTTAAGATTTAAATTGTACCCAATTTGTCAAAATATTACTATTTACTGCTTGAAATGAAAGTTTGCTTGAATAGATTGCTTTTAAACTATTATCACACTAGAAACATTAGTCAAATTGACATTTAGCAATTTTGTCCTGACATGAACCATAGTCTTTCAATAATATTTGTCAGCAAAAAAAACAAAAAAACTTTAAGACTTCAAGATGGTTGGCACTTGAGGGCAACACAACACATATTTTGTGCCTTATTAATGTGCCTGTATTGTATTCCAGGATCAAGAAATCTGAAGAAAGTCATTCTAACAAACTGACTTCATTTCTGCAGGTGTTTAATTTTCTCTGCAGGCGTTTAATCCTCTATCATATTACTACAAGCATGGATGAATAAGCACTATTACTTATATAGATTAGTTTTCCACTTTAACTGAAATTTTCACATTAATTCTTTGCAGTTTGTATATACACAGGTCTTTTAACTTACGTATTAATTACTTGATGCATGTAAATAATCCATGATGTAATTTTAAATCATTCATACAGCTTTCCTCTCCAGTCAGATCACTACTTATTGGTTTCATTTCGTTAAAAATATCTAGCATGTCAAGATTAACTGGAGGGTGTTGGGGCTTGAAATGAACAAGTCTTCATAAGGCTAATGAAAGTCAATGCCTAGGTTTCTGTTTCATACTTTTGGATTTTCAATGAAGTAACTATTTCATTATTTGTTATTCATTATTTCCGCTGATTTCATTATTTGACATTTATGACACTAAAGACATCAAAGGGGGGTTGTTGGACCTCGCTTTTGTTTCTAATTTGCGTTGGCTTTGGTAAATCATTTTCTTACTTCAAAACTTAGTGTATCAAAAAGTTAAATAATGGCATATTTGGAAAATAATGAATTGTTGATGCGGGGAGGAATACCTAACACTAAAGACGTCAAAGGGGGTGTTGGACCACGCTTCTGTATCTAAGTTGTCTTGCCTGACATTGGTAACCTAGGCATTGATTTTCATAGCGTAATGTGAGGTTGCTATTTTTTCATGAATAACTTATATTGGTATCAACAAGACTTGATTTGATGGGTAGGTCCAAGTACTGCAGAGATTCAAGCAGTCAATGTTCATCGCAACAACATCGTCCTATAAATATATATGTGGGGTAGAATGTTATCACAGACAATCTGAGTGTGACTGACCAATTTACCGCAGCAGTTCATTTTAATGCACATATTCATGGATGGGGGTGTATGTGACTGTGATTTTGTATTGCAACTAATAACCTACACACAAATATCACTGACTGGAAGGAATCGAAAAGTACCAGAAGATACTGTGTCTTCCATGAACACCACTTTTTTTTAGCCTTGACCACAAATTTGGATTGCATTCAACATACATGTGATGATTTCATCCTCTACCATGCATTACCATTGCAGCTTCAATTTATGGCATTGCCTCATTTATTTATAGCCGCAGTCGAGTTTATAATACAGCAATATGCAACCATAATATAAACGCACCAAGCTAATGAAATTGCCTTTAATACATAAAAATATAAAAAATAAAGAATATATGAACACATTGTTCATCAATAGCTTTGTTGCCTTGGGTTATATACCATTCTGACATTCTGAAGGAACATGGATTTTTTTCTTGGGAATTCCCACCATCAATTTTTTTTTTTTGGGGGGGGGGGGAATTCCCATGCCTTCTATACCATTCTGAAGGAACATGGATTTTTACTTGGGAATTCCCACCATCAAAAATTGATATTTTCTTTGGAATTCCCATGCCTTCTATACCATTCTGAAGAAATATGGATCTTTTCTTGGGAATTCCCACCTGCAAAAAAGTATTGTATTTTTTAAAAATCCCATGCCTTCCATTAATTTCGAGAATAGCCCATTGTGACCGAGTGGACTTTTTAACCTCAACTGAAATCACTGTAGACAATAAGAATCAATTGAAGTTTTTCACAATTCACATTAAGTCATTAGTAATTTGTGACTTTAAGTCAAATCAATTCAAAGGTATTGATCTAAGTCACTGCAAGTCACTACTGTTCAGATAACAATTACATTTGCAGTAATTTCTTGCAACTGGATGTGTACATTAATTTGTTATAACATATTCATTTATTAACATGACAAACATATTCAACTACACAACTGGTTGGATTTGGTTTGATTTATCAACAACAACTTTGATAGTTATTTTATATTCTGTTTTAATAATTTATGATTGTCTCAAGGTGAACCAAAGACGGTTGGTTCATCTGCAAGTATTTTGGTATGACTTGTGAGTCAGGTAATGTATTTTGATAAGAAGCTTGAATCAGGGCAAGTTAAAAAAAATCTTGAAACATGTCTGTAGTTAGGCCAAAAAAAATAAATTGTTTGATTGTCCATAGATCACTTTTAAAAGTTCGGTAGGTCGGTCGGGAAAAGGTTTGGGGTTTTTTTGGTTTTTTTCTCACTTGACCTTTTTTCAGGTACCAAAAGTAAAATGAGATGTACTTGTTGTGGTAACCAAAACAGGGAACAAAATCTTTAATATTTTGATGAGTATTTTTATTTTCTCAACACTTAAAAAAAAAATGAAAAAATGAAAATTTTGATTTTCAACTAATAAATGAAATTTTCCTTTTTAATTTGTTTAAAAAGTCAAAAAAGGTTTTGGGTCGGAATGATTAAGAAGGTCGGGCGGACGAGGACAATCAAACAACTTCTTTTTTTTGGCCTGAAGTTATATCATTTTGCTTGTGTCTTAGTCAAATTAACTAAAAATTGTGTTTATCCTTCCCTTCCACTACATACAGATCAATCTGGCATCATCGGGTCGCAGCACCCCACCGAACCTCCACGTTGAAGGGGCTCGATCCAGATCAAGTAGCGATGCTGACAACAGACCAGATGCTAATAAGACAGATGCTAAGACTGGTAGCAATGACACACCAAACAGTCTCACCATTCAAGACCTTAAACCAAGCAAACCAGTGTTGACCCTTACTACGCCATTGAGGGATATCGCCAAAGCTATGGCAGATACAAAGTGAGTAGTGGTGTTATTTTATATTCCGTTCATCAACCTCTGTGCAGTTATTTCAGGGTGTATTTCCTTCATCGCAGCTTGACTATCTCATGCATGATTGTAATAAGCTGGTGTAGGCACCCACAAAATCAAAGCTGAATTTCAATACTGCTGTGTTATTGCTGCATCAATCAATGGAATACACTTTGACATCACTCCGCAGAGGTTGGTGAACAGAGTATAGTAGGGTGTATCTGTTAGATTACAATACCTACTGCAGTCATGAAAGCGGAAGAACCAGTAAGTTTCCATTTTTGTCAACATTTACAATGTTGCATACTAAAAAGTCGTATCTTTTTGGATTTCCATCAGTCATGCAATAGTATACATTAGTTTTTTTCTTGACCCATTTATTTGGGTTATTTTAGCCATTTTGACTAAATCAGACATATTCAAACAGTGTTTTCCTAAGACGAAACACTGCAATGCTATATTTAGTTGTTCCTTTTATAATGTCCAATGTTGTTTGAAGTTAATTTTCAAGTTATCAATGTCGGCTACACAAAATATAACAAACAGCTGGCAACTATTGCTACTGTGTGACATCGGTCCGACTGTAACTTACCTGCTATATATATATATATATAACATTTTCCCTGTACAGTGATGGTCTAGTGTTCTTACCCACTGATGTACGCAATCTCCCTGCCAATTGTTTCGTTGCCTCAGAGGCTGTAGCCTGGGCAGTGGCAACGTTAGAGGGAGAAGTGACAGAAGATGATGCATTGGAATTATTGCAGGTAAGAATGTATGAGAAGAAGGCCATTGTCTCTCCTTTCTTACATTGTGAGGGATCTATCTCTCTTTGCAGATGATGCCAGACACGCGCTAGTTCACGAATATTCAAGGTTAAATTATGCGTACGTGGTTACGTTATCAACCAAACGCGAGGAACGGTTAATGCCGGATAAAATTCAAAACATGATACTTAAACTGGATTTGACTTTCCAACTCCAGCAGTTTTAGGATGAAATAATTTAGTTTCAACACATGATGAATTTTCTGGAATCATATAATCAAAATCCATTTTTACATTGAATCCAACGGGGATTGAAAATGTACGGCCGTTTGTGACCACAATTGTCTGGTTCTTTTCACCTGCAGTATGAATGTGCGATCATAGCATTTTTTTTGGTTTTTGTTGGGGACATTTAAGGCTATCAATAAAGATCATTAGCCCTTTTGAAGAATGGGGGACATGATAGAGGGCAGTATTTAGAATGGGTACATTCAATAGTGCATACTTCAGCTTGGTTTAAACCCTGGAAATACAAAGAGTGTGCAGTCACGTGTGCTAAGTCCGCCAAGTCCGCCGTACCTCTAAAGGCTTATTGCATGGCGTTGGGAAGGTGTCACAGAGGCCAACTTTATGGCTGAGTAAATTCCATTCAAACATTTTCAGACATGAACTGGTATGTATATTGCTAGCAGTCATCAGTTTTAAACCCATAACATGCTGGGTTCAGACATTATTCGGAGATGAATATGAACAGTTTTGGGCTCAAAATATCTTTGTTATGAATTTTGCATGAAAAACATCCTCCGATCTATATAATATAAAAGGTTATGGATACTTCTTATGAAACTGTAAATACCTGGTAAAAAATATTGATGTAAATGTATTGTCATCGAATATATGTTATTGATGCATCTGTGTTTTGTTTTAGAATATGGTTGAGCAAAGATTTCTACGCCATGCTTCTGGTAGTCCACACATTCCATTCATCAATGGCTTCTATCTCTATGTGCTATCGATAGAAGTTCACAATGAAAAAGGTAAGGGGGAACCAGCAGAATCAATTGAATATCAGTGTTCCTCACCATGCTTCCTGTAGCCCTTGCATCCCACTCACTTATGGCTTCTGTTTCTAAGCACTAATGTTAAGATCATTATGAAACAGTACAGGGAACCATGAAAGAATTGACTTTTTTTTTTAACAACAACATCATTCCTATAGAAACAACCACAGAAGTCGGTTGTGAAATGTCGATAAACAGTGAGTAAATCTTGGATTTGTTAAAAAGAAATGTCAATTCTTTGATCGTAAATCTCAATCCTGAAGAACTTATGCAAACAAAAACAGTACAGGGAACCACCACAATATAATAGATGTCCTACTTTGTTTCTTTATTCCCCTGGCGTGTGAATGGAACAATTAACTTATTTTTAATCCATTCAAATGGTTCGTTATCATATGTTTTTCATTCGTATCATACAATTATTTATTCACTTCTGTAGACACACCTACGTCCAAACCAACGCAGAAATTCTTGTTCACATCTGTGGCCGAACACTTCTCAGAGGAATGGTTTGAGATTGCTGTGGAAAGTGGTGCCTGCCAAAGTGATGCCGATGACATTCCCCCCTGTCTCTCCCAGGGCCTGATGGGACCATGTTTGGATTGCGATGGCGATGAAGACATTCCACCGTCGCCTACATGGGTGATGAGAGACTCTGAGAAATCCATGAAAGGTGGGCAGAAAGCTTTTGGTCAAGGGTCTTGATCACTATAGTTTAAAAACTTTCATCTGTATGGTTTCATTTTCGATTTTATTTTTCTCACTTTTTTGGCACTTTTTAGTCAAAATGTCAAAACATATTAGATTAGGTTAAAAAAATTAGAAATGTGTACCTAAGTTAGTGTCTTTACATCATAATCAAGCTATCTGGGCATTTTTTACTCAAAATTAATTGTGTTAGCTTTTGTTCAAAAAAATTGGGTCAAAAAAGTGATTTTCTCAAAAACTCAACATTTTGGGTCAGAATTGATGCCATTTGGATTCTCTTCCTCTCCAAAAATGTATACTTTTATATACATTTGAGTCATAGTTCAATAATTTCACCACACACAAAATTCAAAAAGTGACTTCCTTGAGTCCCCCCTTAAATGTAATATAAAAACGTTAATTCTAAACAGGGAGAATCATAGTATTCCTGAATCATAAGTCCTGATTTCATTGATTCAAATTGGTTCCATATATTTGGTTAACACGTCTCGAACCTGATTTTTGCTCTTACAATTTTTAGTTGATTATGATTCTATCTTGTTTTGAACATGTTATCTGGGTTATTTGAAAGGAAACATGGCCTTCACTTATTCTTAAATTTTAATTTTATAAACACACAGATTACACCCTACCCACCTACAAAAATGTCATCATGGACATGTCTAGTAACAAATCCGACAGAACAGAATGGTCTCATGTCAACTACGAGGCATGCTATAACTCCAGCAAGGCGTTAGAGCTGCACATCGAATGGCTAGTGTCCACACCAAGTCTACTGGTAGAGATGGTATGTATCAGTCATGTTTTATATTGCAGGGATACTTAAGGCTTTCTCAAGGTAGTGGTGTCGAATTGTACCACTATTATAGACAATGTAACCTGTAATGTCACAGCAGACAAGCAAAAGCATACAAAAGCTTGCCTGCTGGTGTGCGCGCAAATTATCTGCCACACAAAAGATTGCCTGCCAGAATCCACACGCATTTGAAGGGGGTGTCCACTATAAACCATACACTAAATCAAACCAGTCATCTGTAACAACAGCAGTTTAACATTCAACATGTCCCCCCCCCCCCCCCCCCCATGCATGGAATGGAACCGGGCACTTAACATTGTTGATCAACAAGAGGTGACATGATCTATATGTGCGAAACTCACCTTTTTAAAATCCTACTGTCGATAAGAGGTGAAATAGTCAATTTGTGTGAAACTCACCTTTTTTAAAATCCTATTGTATCTTGCAGCTACAAGGATGGGGTAGAAAAGCAGTACAGTGTGGTTTCCATCTGGTTCCGGCCCCCATCGACCCTTTCAACAGGCGCATCGACTACCACAATCCTCTCTCCTGTCCTCGAACCATTCCGGTGCAAGTTGAAGACCTGGTGGACAATCCTGGAGAGCATTTGTTTGAAAAGTTTTCAAGACGTACCAGGAATAAGAGGTTGTATCTGTTCCAGGATGCCATTCTTAAAAAGTGAGTGTCTTTGAATAAGTTGCATTTAGGCGACAAACCCCCCCCCAAACCCTGTTATACAGGCAATTAAATCTCTCGGGTAGGGTCAGTCAGACGGGCAGAGTTTTTTCCCTCTATTTTCAAACATTTTCTAAATTTTCAAAAAATTCAAAGCAATTTATAATTTTTTTTCTTCTTCAAATTCAAACAAATTAATGGGTTCGTAGAGCCTGAGACTAATATACCTAAAGAGATAAGAAGCGCCCATTGATACCTGCCATGTGCAGCGATGCATGGTCCGATGCGACATTGTTATAGTTGATGGCCCATTGATTATCATGATTCAGTTTAATCTGTATCACGAACTCATCCTTTGAGTAGCAACGCGCTATTTTTTAATCCAGTGTTATCCACACATGTATTACACTTTTCTTAATTTCCTGAACGCACTTTAGTATGGGATGGTGACCGACTCACAGACCTTGATATATTTCTGAAATAATATGCATTTATATCGCTAAAATTATGGCATTTTAGAAGAGATATGCCAATTAAAACCTATTGGGTACATTCTTGAACATACAGGGTGTCTCAGAAAAAATTACAACGCACCTTTAGAGGATTGTAACTTTCTGAATAAGTGTCAGAATAGAACAACTCAAACAACAAAATAAAGGCAAAATAGTTTGCTATACTTTAAAGAAAACCGGATGTGATTCGGTTCAGTAATTCCAGAGAAATTAGCAATTACGTAACATTAGTCTGGGAACACTTCCATCCAAGTTTGCTCATATTGAGTGATTCAGACAGCAAATACATGAAATCAATACTTCTCTACAAAATGACATGGATTAACGTGTTTTATGGTTCTTGATTTTATTTTACACCAAATAATATGCCAGATGAGACCAAAGTGTAACACAAAATATAAAATAAAAGTTGTCTAGATTATTTTCATCACATTTTATACTTAAGAACAGTAAAATTTAAAATTTGTAGGATAAGTTCAATCTTTTTATAACAATTGGAAACAACATTATAGTAGGAATAATTTAGATACCTTTTTCGAACCATTGTGTTTGAGCTCCGTAGCTTTTGAGGTCATCACGACCCCTTCATTCAGCGTAGTGTTTACTTCCCTCCGTTTGTCACATGACCACCTTTTGGGCGATCACATGACAGCAGGTCATCGTAGATGGCGGGTATGCACCTCGAGCATAAACGGTCGGTAGTGAGGTCTCTCAAGGACAGAGTCGACAAATTGGTAACGACGGACGATGACAAACAAGCAGAACATAATCATGTCAAGTCCGCACTCAAAGCCAATGGTTACAAACCATGGATGTACAAAACTCCTAAATCCAAGAAACCTAAAACCAAGGACACTAATAACACAGACCAGAGGAATGTGAGCATACCGCTACCGTACATCAAAGGAGTGTCAGAAAAACTTACGCACATCTTCAGGGACCACGGGGTGAGAACTTACCACAAACCGATCAACACCATCAGATCTTTTTTGGTACACCCCAAGGACAAAACCCCTGATGCAAATAAATGTGGTGTGATATACCAAATTGACTGTCCGAAGTGCCCCAAATCTTACGTGGGTGAAACCAGCAGAGCACTCGCCACTAGGTTCAAAGAACACTCGAACCACAAAGCTACTCCTCTCACAGCTGTAGCAGAACACTCAAAAGACGCTAAGCACAAAATCAAGCTAGACGACGTCCAAGTGATCGCCAGAGAGGACCAGTTTTGGAAACGCAAGATCAGAGAGGCCATTGAAATAAGGACACTGAAACCGACCCTCAACCGAGACACCGGCTACGACCTACCCGCCATCTACGATGACCTGCTGTCATGTGATCGCCCAAAAGGTGGTCATGTGACAAACGGAGGGAAGTAAACACTACGCTGAATGAAGGGGTCGTGATGACCTCGAAAGCTACGGAGCTCAAACACAATGGTTCGAAAAAGGTATCTAAATTATTCCTAAAATCATGATCGAACCCAATATCAGTCTACATGCTTCTAACATTATAGTAATTTAGTAAAATATGAACATTGTCGTTATTAAACCAAGTTCAAGATCTAATAACATTGCGCATACAACTTATCAAGCTTCTTGTCTTCACATTTTCAACTTGAAGGCTGAAATCATGTATATTATAAAGTTATCGCCAATTTTGCGCATGATGGTCAAATTATTAGTATCGCAATTGAAAACAAAATAAATGTTTTGTTTACATTAAAAGAGTATGGTCATATCTCTCTGCTTACGATGAGTTGTATTGTTTTTGGTTTTCTGGGTGTAATGGCTATTATGATCGATTATTCAGTATTCTTAGATCACAAATTGAACTTTTTTATCATAGTATTAAACTGGCTGATTAAACATTAATGAGTAAGAAACCAGCCGCGCAAGTGAAAATCTGTCAAAAATGCAAACTTGGATGGGAGTGTTCCGTGACTACTCTTACGTAATGACAGATATCTCCAAAATTACTTATCAAAATTAAATGCTGTTTTCTTGTGATTGTAAAGAACTAATTTGGCCTCATTTTACCGTTTGAATTGTAAAATTCAGATACTCAATTAGGAAGTTATGATCGCCTAATGGTGCGTTGTAATTTTTTTTGAGACACCCTGTATAAACAATGTATTGTGATAATCAAATATCATAGTTTGTATTTAGATTCATTATGAATTAAACTAAAAAAAATGATGTTTTGAAGAACTTGTTTATGAATTAAAGTATAACATTTGTTTCTCAATTCATGTTAAATATAAACACATTACCATGAACTTTGTTATCATAATACATTGTGTATATGCCCAAGAATGTACCCAATTAGTTTTAATTGTCATATCTCTTCTGAAATGCCAAAAATATAGCGATATAAATGTATATTCATTTTAGAAATCTATCACGTTCTGTATGTTGGTAGCCATCCCATGCTAAAGTGCGTTCATGTTATTTAAAAAGTGTACTGAACGTGTGGATAATACTGGATTCAAATAGTACGCTTACTCAAATAATGAGGTCGTGCTACAAATTAAACTGAATGAGGATAATCGATTGGCGATTGACTAAACAATATCCTCATCGGACCTTGTGTACAGCGATGAATAGCTGTAGTACCGTGCTTCTTATCTCTTTAGGTATATTAGTCTCAGGTAGAGCCTGTAAAAAACAGTGGGTTTGTTTTTGTCGTCTTATAATTTATATTTTGTAAGTTGTAAATGTTGCATCAAGTGAAGAAGTAATATACTATGATAGGATCCTGAAAACAGGGGGCACAGAATAAATGTAATACCTGGGTTTTAAATATTGTTAGATATTGTAGTGGTAGTTATGCAAATACAGACCCTTGGAAAATGACATATTGCTATTGCAATGAAATTCACATTTGCCCCACATATGGATGCATCACAGCTCTTCTTTCCGAAGAAAGGGTACCGACGGGCAACTATTAACTGTATGCTTAGTTTGTAACATCAACATAGGTTTTAGAGAGGCTGATAATTTTGCCAATAGTTTCTGATGAGCTTATATTGCAATTTTTCTTTTGTTTATAGATTTGGATTCATCCCGGCACGTGATTCTAGCCAGACCGCTCTGCTGCGTTGTATGTCTTATGAAGGACAATGCGAATATGTGCACATTTCTGGTCAGGCCTTTGTGTTCATCGACGGCCTGGCAAACAAGAACCGAGAGCCACGTAAACTTCCGCACTCCACATTCCCGGTGATGCAACTCTCAAATCAGAACCATAGTCCCATTAACGGCAGCAAAACAGAGAACACCGCATCGTCACATGATTCCACCGTCTCTCAGAAAACTGGAGTTTATTTTCTGTGGACCTACAACTATTTGTTGACTAAAAGATGGCGCACTAGCTCGGCCGGGGATGAAAAATTGCACGACAGGTTGCTCGAGGATTTCATCTGTTTCTGTAGCAACCGGGATGGTCGCTTGGGTGCATTCTGGGAGGATCTAAAGGAGATGGCCGTACCAAAAAAAGACGTAGAACCAGAGCATGTGGAAGAGGTGTTCCTTGAAAACGGTAAAGTGGACGGGCAAGAAGGTGTTGATGAGAATAAGAGATGAAAGTATGACTGCAGCTGAAATATTGTGCCAGATCCCGACCTTTTACCATCAACAGTTCAGTGCATATTTCAGTGATAAATCCAGTATTGTTTTTCTGCAATCGCTGTACTTTGACCGCATTGGTTTGCACACGATGTTGCATCAGGAGTCATGGGCACTATATCAGCTGAGATCGAAGGATAGGAATATGCACAGAGGTCACCGCACAGAGGAAGATGAACGGTATGATAGTTCATAGTGTTTATATAGGTGCCTTGAACAATCGAATAACTTTAACAGTATTTCTATATATATCATATTGTAAGTTTAAGGTTAATAATGCATGCATGGCAGCACAATCTGTCTCCTTGTACCCATTACATTTGCCTTGCCTTTAAAATGGAACAACTTTCACTCGCGATTTGTGTCAAATCAATGATAATAAATCAGTTGAACGAACTGTAACAGAGGATGTAACTCTCTTTCCACATAATTACAGTGAAACATTATCGACTTTGGTTGAACATTTTGAGAATGAAGTGCCATATGTGACACGTCACATCAAAAGGGGGCAAACTGTTCTAAGGCCGGTCAAAGTTGGAATATCAAGATTAATTGTCCGGAGGTAAAAAAAAAATCTTCATCAGATTACCTTTCCTTAATGTCTTTAAATCGTCACAAATAATTTTAATATCTACTAACTGATCAGAAAAGTGTTAATTTTAAGTTTTTTCTAACACCTTCAATATTAGCACGAATCAGGTTTGTCAACTTTAAAGTCCGTTTTCTTTTATTGTATTATTTCCCAAAGCTGTTTAGATGAGCGGATGCTAAAAAAGCCATAACTCTTGTACAGAATGTCCGATTGTGATAAATAATGCATTAATATAAATATTAGATAACTGGCTTTAATAATACATAAAAATCTCAATTTTGATTTCTTGAGCCCCCTTTTAATGTGACGTGTCACATATGAACTCCACAGAAGCTCAAATTACTACATATTTCACCTATGATGGTTACGGTCGTGTGCCAATTATTTGATATGTTTATGCATTCTTTGATTGCGTCATTGACCAACATTGGGTTTTTTACATTATGAGCCTCAAAAATGAAAGTCATTCCTTGGTAGGATGCTCTATATGCCATGTGTATTGTGTGACTTTGTAATAATTGCGTGCCAACATTTCATGTCGGCAATGTTCAGTAAATAAATAAACTTACACAATTACCATTAAAAGGGCGGAATACTGGTCTCAAATACCTTAGCTTTGGCAAAAAGAAAATATAAAGGCCCTAGTGATGTTGAATACAACCCCAGAGATAAACATGGACTCTTTGGCTGGCAAGAAACAAGGAGATTTTGGACAAGGGGAGTAAGTGAAATGATCAGAATTGCAGCAATATACTTTGAGAGGGAGGGCCCCATGGGACAAAGAGCTTAGTGCTGTATGCCCCAAGTTGGGGACCAGCTGCACAGCTTGGAAGATGGGCCAAAGTTCAAGCACTTTATCCTTTCTTCTGTGTGTGTCCAATGAATGTGTCTATGCAGACCAGGCCATGGAGTGGCTACATGTTGCCATGGTGTTAAACTCAATATTCCTATGAGATATGAGGTACACTGACAGATTCATGCGTAGTAGGCTAAATAGTGAGAATAGGCGTAGGCGACAAAAAGAATCTTGTTCTATGGGCCTGACCGACCAATTATTTTTATAATAATAAAATAAATAATAAAAAATGTAACAATGTCGTCTTGAAAATGCTTCTCAAATTTCTTTAAACTCTTGTTGAAATTCACTGAAAATTGTCAATTTCTTTGTGAAAAAACAATAAAAAACTGCCTGACCGACCGACCCTACCTGAGAGGTGTGTTTCCTGTAGAACAGGTGTTTTCATTTCGTTGCCTTACTCATCATTATCTTAAATGCTATCTTAAATCAAATTTGATGTATGTTATACTTGTTGTACTTATAAATAGTAATATCAAATATATTTTTTCTCTCATGCTTTTTATATAAGATTACATAACCAATTAAGCTCCAAATTATATAGCTATCTTAATTTGTTTTTATACTGAATTGAAATCATGTGTTACGTGTATATTAAACTGGACATAATATATACTTGATTCAAATAATCTAAAATTTCAATTATACTAAAAATGCCAAATCCATGCATTTATGCGGGAAAATATGCACAATTTTCGTCAAGTTTTAAAAGCTCTTGCCACTGTATTGATCAACTTTATAACATGGAAATAGGATCTCTAGCATTCAGAAAAAGTCTGCAACAGGATATTGTAGACCTGCAGACAATATATAACTCCACTTAATTCCTTATGTTATTTCTGTATACATGATTGTGGAATTGTAGGCCTTTATTGCATGTAATATGTGATGCAGCACATCAAAAAAAAAGTGGGGGAGGGGGGGGGGACTTTGCGGCTGTGTGTTTTTCAAGATATAGACGAAAACAGACAGAAAAAATAAAGAAATAATAAGAATGAAGAGTCATTTTCACTATTAAAATCTTAATGCCTTGATCAATTTTGATCAATTTGGTGTCAATCTAAAGCATAGAAAATGCGCTGAGAGCACACATAATAAACTCAAAATTGACTTCACCTGCAAAGTCCCCCTTTTGATGTGCTGCATCACATATGCAATACCAGGAATAGCATTATTATTTCCTGGATAAAAGTGGATCTTGAATTCAGAGGAAGTTTATAATACATAACGATATATATTGTAGATATTGTGCCATAATTAAACAAATCATTGCCATACACTCAATTATTGTTATTAATTATTATACATTTGTATCTATATTCTATGGGATGTTGTTATCCTTTTCCATGACATCAGGTGACATGTTCCCACCCAGTATAACAAGGAAGAAGTCAATTATGGACAAATGGATGGAATAGTTTTTTTAGAGATTACTCATCAAATTAGTCATGTATGAGCAGCTTTTATTGATCCATCTGATCAAACATGTACTATGTCACATGACTGCATCCTGAATATTCCACCCACAGCACCATAATATGTAATTTTCTTCAAAATGTTGCATTGCAAATGGCCAATTCAATCAAGTAGAAACCTAAAAATGTTACATTTTCGACTTCAGACTGATTTTGCTTGATTACATCACATAATGATCTACATTATGATGGCCATGAGGAAGCTGCCATACTCTCTTTGGATAGATAATTCAGAAATCCTTCCCCAAAATGACTTTTTCTGTGGTTTGGATAGGAATGTGGGTCACATGAGTTGATTTGTTGCTACAGTCTGACTCTGAATCCCTTGGACCTGGCACACTCCAATCCTTGTAATACCTGATGCATCCCTGTATGGTTTAGCTGTGTTATATTTTGGAGAGCATGCCCTTGCATGCCCCTCAATATCGCTATTATGTTTTTATTGAAATTATGAACCAATAACAAAAGCTGACAAAAACAGAATAGATGTGGTGTTGGATGCGTATGCTTCGCATCTCATGGACAATGAGAAGGACCAATGCCAGTATTATTGAAGAAATCAGGGGGGGGGGGGGGGGGGGGGGGAGGTCTAAATGACTTCTTCATGCTATCAACACCCAAATGCTAAGCTACTTCGGCCATGTCTCACATCGCAAGGGTAACAACCTAGAGAAGATGATCATGCAAGGCATGATTGAAGGGAAGAGAAAGAAAGGCAGACATGTTCCCGGTGGATTGACCAAATAAAATTGATTACTGAACACCCTCTCTGTGATTGTTACTCCTTTGCTGAAAATCGTTATCTATGGCAGAGTATCCGTAAGGTCACGAGCTGTCATTCATGACAGGACCGAACCAACCAACCAACCAACCAACATCGCCATAATTTATATTGTCTATTGTTGGTATTTCACAATTGTAATTCATATTTTTTGGAGATTTTCTTTTTCAGTGAGATTGCCTCAATTTTATTTTTATTCTGAATTTTTTTTAGTTTTACTTGTTAAATAACAAGTTTTAAAGTCTATATTTACCTAATTACATGCATTGCATCCTACTCTACTGCCCAGTTATTTGGGTTTGTTTTTTTACCAGCAATAATGAAAAGGCTACAAACATAAAGCTAAAAAAATTGTTGTGTTGGCACAACCGCATGTTTAGGGATGGATTAGACCAGGTGGATTTGTTTGCTTTGCAAACATGTTGATGGGGTCTTAGATTTATGACAAGATTGCTAAATATTGCCCACAAGTGCGAATATCATATAAATAACCATATTTTGAAGCTCTTTACATCAGTATGTATTCAAATACTGATTTCATCTTTAAAATATCGTGTTCTTTTGTTGTTGTTTTTTAACAGCACAGCTTTCGTTTGCACACTTTTTTGTACTTGTTTTACTTCATTCACTCCTATCTTCAAAAATGTGCAGCGAAGGTGTTTTTTTTAGGGCTGTGTAGCTTATGCCAACACAACAATATTGTTATTTTATGCTTGACCTCAGTACATGCTTCACTTTGTAGGCCTAATGCTCCACCTTGTTTTCGGTCAAATAAACATAACAAAAAGTGTGTCTTGGAAGATTAGAGAAACAGGAGGGGAGCTAAAAATATAAATGTGACCAGTCACATCAAAAAAAGGATGTGTTGTCCGGCAAACACAGTTTTGAGATAGAGGTCAATACATTTGATGAAATATAAGGAAAATAATCAGAAATAATATGCTTCTTCTAATCATGTCTTGTGATTGCAACGTCTGATTACCTTTAACATGATATCATTTTAAAGCTTTCAAGTCATACCAATAACTCTAGTTGACTTGGGCCTCTAAAGGCCCTGTCACACCATAGCGTATGGCCTGAACGTGGCCTGAACGTATGCCGACGTATTCAAAAAATAGCTAGAAAATTGTCAGAGTCCAAGAACGTCCAACTTCCCAACGAATTGCGTAGGAAAAGTCGACATCGGTGATGGAATGGACGTATCCATAGCGTATCCATAGCGTATTGAACGTAACCATAGCGTATGACTAACATATTGATAGCGTATCACTAACTTATAACAAACTTATGACAGCGTATCAAAGCGTATGCGATCGGCGAGCGTATGACCAACGTATGCTTAACGTATTCGTAGCGTATGTCTGCCGTGTTCGACGTATCCTCAGCGTATCCTCGGCGTACAACGAACATGTGACTTATGCCGCTGCAGAAATTGAGTTTCGTACATGGCGGGACAAGTGTTGCCAGTTCAAGTAAACGCAGCCTAGATAATAACTATTAAAATATCTAGAAGGGTAAATCTATACGAGTAACGTACCTCTAACGTACCTCTAACGTATGTCAGAATTTGTAAGCGTATGTCTAACGTACCACGAACCTATCGGGAACTTATGCAGAACTTTAGTTAAGCACACGTTGAGTACGTCGAGAAATTTTGAACATGCTCAATAATTTTTCGCGGGCTCGACGTGTTCCAAATTTTCACAAAGTATCACAGCGTGTGCTTAACGTAAACATCGTATCCCCAACTTACCCCTAACTTGTATCAGCGTACACCAACGTACACCAACGTATTTTTCGATATTTCGCATACATTGTCATACGTTCAGGCGATACGCCATGGTGTGACAGGGCCTAAAGGCCCTGTCACACCATAGCATATCGCCTGAACGTATGCCGACGTATACAAAAAATAGCTCGAAAATTGTCAGAGTCCAAGAACGTCCAACTTCCCAACGAATTGCAATATTTTGGTTTTTATCAATGCTAGATAGCTATACATTTTCAGCCGACGTACATCAACGTATACCAACTTACGAGTAACGTGCCTCTAACGTATGTCAGGGTTATGTCAACATATGTCTAACGTACCACGAACGTACAGGGAACTTATGCAGAACGTATTAAGCACACGGTGAGTACGCCGAGAAATTTTGAACATGCTCAATCATTTTTTGCGGGCTCGACGTGTTCCAAATTTTCACAGCGTATCACAGCGTGCTCTTAACGTAAACGATGTATCCCCAACTTACCCCTAACTTATATCAGCGTACACCAACGTACACCAACGTATTTTTGATATTTTCGCATACATTGGCATACGTTCAGGCGATACGCCATGGTGTGACAGGGCCTTAACGTATCAAATTTGATGTGACAGGTCACAAATGTGTAATGCGGATTCCCATTATCCCATTTGGGAGTCCACATCTTTCCCTGTTGCTTTGGAGAACATTTACCAGATTCCCCCCTAAAATGACATTATACAAATATTGAATGCACGATAGTGTGATAAAACTATATCACAAGGTCCAATTTGGATTGTTCCATTGCATGAGGCAAAGCCGAGTGTAATGGAATAATCCAAATTGGACCGAAAAGCAAACGATATTCAATATATTTTATATCATGATATCACATTATTCTTTTCCAGCCATAATGATAGTAAAAACTATCACATGGTTGAAATCAAGCCTATCATGATGTAAAAGAAGTTGGCCGTAACGTACAATAAATATGGTATTTTAAGACAAACTGCTTTTTTTAATGCTGCAGTAGGAAGTAACCAAACCAAGTCTTCACCTCTAGAAATATACGCATCAATGAAAGTGTCCAATTTCAAACTACGACATCAAATTTAATAACACTTGTGCATCCATCAACCTTACAAATCAAACATCCAAAATACATTTCCAACAAATAATGTGCAGTTAGGTTGAGGTTATCACTTGTGTTTTTCACCCTATGTCTGCATGAGCTTTTATGGCACTTCCACTTTTATTCCCGAGATTTTTTTCTTTTTTCTTTCAGCTGATTTACTATATAAATTTGAGCAGGCCTAAAAGTTGACAAAAATCAAGTTCTTTGTTTTTTCAAGTTTATTTCAGAGAGAGGAAGCTTACAAGTGTATTATAGGTGTGTAGTGAAAATATTATAGTCAGCGGCAAAGAAGTTCAGCATTTTTGTCTGTAATAAGAGTAAACTGTAATAAGAGTAAACAAGGAAGTGCGGTTGTAGTTGGTTGGGAAAGAAGAATCGCTCAACTTTGACCCGACCAACATTGGCATCAGATTGGCCCGATTGTATCCATGGCGTCATGAATGTTACCGCCAACACGCTCATTATTTAGCACACGCATGTAGGGACAGTGCTGAACTTCTCTGCCAGTTACTATAATAGGCACACTGTTTCTTTATGTTAAAGGCATATTATGTGATCTTTTCCAGGGAGCGCCCTCTATTCATGATTTTTTTTAGAAAGTAGATTTTCTTGCAGATTTACATTTCTGGTCATAAATCGTACATACATTCCAAGTTACAGAGCGATATGATTCCTAATTACCTCAAAATCATGGTTTTTAGAGTGAATTTAGACTAGAGTAAAATAAGTTGTCGGTTATCCGACAGTTTATTTTCACTCTAAAACCATGATTTTGAAGTAATTAAAAATCGTATCGCCCTGTAACTTGGAATCTATGTACGATTTATGATCAGAAATGTAAATCTGCAAGAAAATCTGCTTTCAATCTTTTTTTCGATGTTGAGGGCGTTCCCTGTAAAGATCACATAATATACCTTTAATCAGAGAGTTTGAGCATGTTTTTGTCATGTGTGCAGACATGTGTGCAAAATTGAGGAGGGCAATTCTCATGCCACATCACACATAGAAATAATGTTATAGATTATTTATTTATTTTGCAATAGGTGGTTGTAATGTAGATGTGCTACTGTAAAAGTGAAGATTTTCATGTGTGTAATTTTTCGCGCTTTGCACATTTTGAACAATTTTGTTTTTATTTTTGCGATTTTGAGCTTCCTTACATAGACCTATATTCAAAATTAATATATTCGCGCGTTTTTATTTTTGGGCTTGCTGATTTTGGCCCGAAAAGCACGAAAATAAATGAAGCAAGAAAATTTTCACTTTTACAGTATAGAAATTGGCATAAAGAAATCTGTTTGACTTACGAAATTGGTCTGTCTGGTCAACCTTTTTCATCACCAATACAGTCTTGATATTATCTACTGTAGTCAGCGTCATCATGCTTTGGACAAAATTGAATCCAACTCACACACGCCAGTGTCTTAAATTAGTTGTATGCACTTGGAATGAACATTTGTCACACATGGAAAACAACTTTGAGGTTAGCGCAGCATACACTTGTCTATTCGGAGAAATAATGTCCAAAGCATTATAATGCAGCTATATATAGTAACTACAATATTAAACTCTTTTGTAATTGTGAATTGTGATATACAGACAGACTGGTTGGTTAGG
Source organism: Ophiura sarsii (assembly GCA_035610835.1). Classification (NCBI taxonomy): domain Eukaryota; kingdom Metazoa; phylum Echinodermata; class Ophiuroidea; order Amphilepidida; family Ophiuridae; genus Ophiura; species Ophiura sarsii. Next base: position 73,612,000 of record CM069441.1, on the reverse strand, counting down.
ATTTTTTTTCTTTCTGTTCTTAATGAAAATTGAATGAAATTGAGTTGGTAGATTTTTATATGATCGAGCAGATTACACCAAACAAGGCTTTTTCCAGATATTTGCAATCAAAACTTGCAAAAAAGTTTGGAAAGTAGTTTTATTTTAAATTTGCTTATGGCATGGTTCACAATCTGTTGGGCACATCATGGATTACTCTGCAAAACTGCAGCTTCCGGTATTTCAACATGCATATTTGGCCACAGTCGGACAAATAATCAAACAAACAAAATGGAATATTGGTTGGGCGCAATTGTAGAGCAAATACCCAAGAGGGTGTCATGATTTAGTGGTGTAAATAGAATTCATCACATCAAAACCTGCCAATTGTCTCCAGATATGAAAATTGAGATTGAAAATCATTAATTTTTCTAGCTTTAAAATGATTCTTTATTTGGTGATATCAGATAAGGATCAGGTTTGCAAACAGATTAGAGGTTTAGTTTCTACACTTTTCTCATCTTTTATTGTTATCCACAAAAAAAGGGTTAGCCTGCAACTGGCTTGTATACTACAGATTCTTGAAAGAGGGTGACAATTTAGCAAATTGATCATCACCAATGGTCATAAATCCATCGAAAGTGGATTATGAAACGCACTGTAGTCAATAGTCAAGTTGTCTTATTTAATTTGTTTGTATGGTCTGTGACCGCATCATATTTTTGTAATTCGTTATGATATGAAACGCCTGAAGATCATCAAATTTGTTGCTGCTGATATTTGTTGTTTGTAATCATTTCATAATGGGCAGAGTGTTCTTTGAACCTATATTCAGGAAGATGTCAAATATTTATCAAGAATTGTATTCTGGCAAAAAACTTCAGGATATGATGTATAAGAATTTACATATAAGAATTCAAACTCTGCCATTAAGAATTTCTTTCCTACACTCAAATGTAAGTGAGTTCTTCATAATTGTGCTAAAATAGCTGCCAAATTACCCAAAAGAGGTTCCTGATTTTGGGCCTGAGCTTGAAATTCCTCAATTGCAACATTCAAAACTGAACAACACCAAACATACCTGCTGCTCAGAGGGCTTAATCTATAGCCTGTAAGGATGGATGTTTTTGTGTTCAAAACATGCAGAAAAACCCGCACATTTTGAGCATAAAATAACCCACATTTGGTCAAGAGGTGGTCATTGTTGTTATTTACAGAAATTCATGAAGGGCACTTTTGATAATATTCCTGGCAGTTGTTTTAGATAATTCAATAATAATGTTTTGAAAGTTGTTTTTATAATTGCCAAAACTAAAAGAAACTATTGGCAGGTACGCTATAATTGTATCCAAAGGTTTTATTTGAAACAACTTGGCACTCCAGATTGATCAATTTGATTAGAATTGAGTCTTACCAAAGAGAAATTAAAGGTAGATGACCCGATCACATTTTCATAGCACAGATTTTTCTCAAACATATGGAGATTTTCATATCATATGAAAGATCATATTTTTCTGATTAACATACTGAAATTTGACGGTCCAAATCAGTATGATTACGAAGAAATCGGTGAAATAACATCGAATTACCGCGAAAAGTGGTAACCACAAATATAGTTTGTGTACAACTCAATGGGCACATTTCACGGCATCTTGTGCGTCTAAAATAAAAACCATTAGAGTTATGCAACTCAAACTTTGGAATACAACTTTTTTGAGGATGACCTTTCATGTCGAATAGAAAACTTCAAGTTGAAAATCGGAACATCTACCTTTAATATTGAAGTGCTTTATTACGGACTTCTCCAGGGAAATACCCAAATCTAATCTAATCCATAAGTTGCCAGTTCATATTTTTGGTTTATTGTATGAACATTGTACCCCAGCAGCTCAGTGATGATTTGTTTTAATTTGGTGCGTCATCCACATTCCACCACATGGTATATAATTTGTTGATTAAGCCCAGGGGAGGGATGGCAGTCACCTGTATAATAACTGTAAGCATGCGCAACTTGAAAAAACATCTAATTAGGCGACAAAAAACCCTGTTGTACCATAGATAATCGACGCAGGGACGGTTAAGTCCCGGATTATCTCTATTGAAATGTTGTGCGGAGCTTATCTATGTCTGTTTTGCAAACACCTGTATGACTAGCATTTTTGAAAAGCCCGGTAAACAGAACGGGTATTGATAGTCTAATGCGGCAACTACAGTATCTAAATGCTAGCTAACGGGATGCATAAAATTAGTTTGATAAAAAAAGCAACGGTGATAGTTAAGATACTTCTAATATTTGAAACATAACAATTTAATACACGCATTCACCGATGCGATAGATGTAACGCTATTTGTGAAGTTTATAGACACTTATTTCACCCATGCAGTTTTCTATTACACGTAAACTCGAACCCATGATGAGTGCGATGGACAATAGCACTTCTTTTGAAATTGATTCCTAGCGATTTCATGCATCTGGGAACGAGAGTGGCGTATTATTTATGGATGTTAAGAAGTTATTTCAAGACAGGGCGAAAGGCTACATCGGCTTTTGTGTTGAGCGACCTTGGTCTGAAACACACATAGCTTCAAACAAAACACCCACTTAACCATCCCTGTGTAGATTATCTATGGTTGTACGGGCCTGACCGACCTATTTGATTAAGAAATTGGAAACAAATTATGAATACTGACCCAAAATTGTTTTTTTGCTTGTCAAAAATAACAAAATGTTTACACTTTTGTTTTATTTTTATGGTTATTTTCAGGGAAAATAAGAAAGAAAAAAATATAAAGTTTAAATATAACCTTTTCCCCCTAAAATGTAGGTTTTGTTAAAATGTTTTCCCTTTAGTGTTGAAAGAAATTGAAAGAGTGATTTTAGAGGTATTTTTACCACAAAATGTCTATTTTTGATGGTTTCCATGGGAACAAGTAATAATCAAAGTACAATTGGCACAACCAATGCATCTAAAATTATGCACTAAAATTATGCACTATGATATAGAGAACATTTTGGTGAAATCTCTGAGTATAAATCTCAAAAATAGTTGATTCAGAGCAAATCACTAAATCTCCTATATTTGAATGGCGGCCATTTTGAAATCGCCGCACCATAGCTCGAAAAATGTGGGTTCCTGTCTTTTTTAAATCAATGCATCAAACATCCCTATGTGCCAATTTCATGCTTCCTGCCAGAACATCTTGGCCATTTATTGTTACATATCCGCTCCACTATATCAGTTAATCCATGGTTAAATCCTTAAATACAATGTTGTAAATTGGCATCTTCAGTGTATAGCAGACATGCTCAGATATAAAACAAATATCCTCAAATACAATGTTGTAAATTGCCATCTTCAGTCTATAGCGGACATGCTCAGATATAAAACAAATATCCTCAAATACAATGTTGTAAATTGCTATCTTCAGTAGATAGCAGACATGCTCAGATATAAAACAATTATCCTCTGATACAATGTTGTAAATTGGCTTCTTCAGTATATAGCGGACATGCTCAGATATAAAACAATTATCCTTAAATACAATGTTGTAAATTGGCTTCTTCAGTATATAGCGGACATGCTCAGATATAAAACAATTATCCTGAAATACAATGTTGTAAATTGCCATCTTCAGTAGATAGCAGACATGCTCAGATATAAAACGATTATCCTCTGATACAATGTTGTAAATTGCCATCTTCAGTAGATAGCAGACATCCTCAGATATAAAACGATTATCCTCTGATACAATGTTGTAAATAGCTATCTTCAGTAGATAGCAGACATGCTCAGATATAAAACAATTATCCTCTGATACGATGTTTCAAATTGCCATTTTCAGTAGATAACAGACATGCTCAGATATAAAACGATTATCCTCTACTACAATGTTGTAAATTGCCATCTTCAGTAGATAGCAGACAAGCTCAGATATAAAACAATTATCCTCTAATACAATGTTGTAAATTGCCATCTTCAGATTAATTCTTCTAAATCCAACTTAAGAAGATCTTAGAGTTTTATGAAATAATGTCCTGTTGTTTTTAAAAAGTTGAATAGTTTGTTTGCAATAGAATTAACCTTCTGATCAAGATTTGTATCATATACTTTACGAGGAAAAAGTAGCTAAGCTGCGATTCTTAACCATCTAGACGTATGATAGAGCTGGTTCCTGTTAGTCTTGGTTTAAGATTTCTTATGTAGACATGAAGATGAATTTGATGGATGAATGTCAGCATCACAACAGGTATAAAAGCCAGATTTATCTGCAGACACACAAAAAAAAAAGAATCAAATTTATTTAAAGGTTCACAAAATGAAGGGCATACAATAGCTCTTCTAATCTATGCAATTTACATTTAAATTCATTTTTATTGTTACAAATGTTTTTTCTTTGACATTATCGTTCTAATTTCTTAATAACGGGGTATTTTTTGTTGATATGGAACTTTCAACCATGGGAAATCTTCAGTAGTTCGAGTAAACAAAATGGGTTTTTTCTTCTTTTTCTTAAATTAGTTCTCACACTGTAGAATCAGCCAAACCCATAATATAGTCGTTCACATAATCAGATATCCTCGTTTAAATACAGACAGATTTTTATGTTGAAATATTTTAGCGTATTTAAAAGTATGAAATAACTATTGTTTTCAAATTTACTTACATAAAAGCCAATATTCAAACCTTCTGTGGCTACAAACAGTGGAAATTGTACAGCAGTCATAGCAGCATTGACCAATGATGTCATCCCGTAGAGGCGACCCAGAAACTGAGTAGGGAATCTTGAACAAGAAAAAATATCGAGGAGCAGTAAACAATCGTGCGAAATATTCATAGTGTTTCAATTTGTGTTATGTGTGCGACAGCAGTGAGGTGGGAACATTAATACAAAATAAAATCTGTTCTAGCAAATTGTTGGTTTAACCCCCTGAGAACTACCGGCCGATTGGTCAGAATGATGGATACATCATTTATTGCACCAATGAGAGACATTGTTAGAATAATTGTATCCCTGATAAAGATGGGAGTGAAACATTTTACAAGCTGCATTTGAATTGGCTATTCATATGAATACATCTTGTAATAAATAAATCAGAACCACTGTAAGATAGACAGGTAGACCCCAGGGGGTTAATTGAAACTTAAGCAAATTGCTGTTTATAAACTTTGAATGCTGTATTCTTGGTGTATATTGATCATTACTTGAAAGAATTTTCGTTGCTTTCATAATTATTGCATCGTGTATTATCCCCTAAAGCCTTTAAACAATTTCCCATCATTCATATCATTGTCAAGTTGTGATCAACGTCTCATCACTGTTAAAAATAAAATAAAACCCAATCATGCATTGCGATTACTAATTTACATTGATTGCTGACTGAAATTGGAGACACCATCAGTGCAGTATGAAATAAAGTATCAAAAATACAGCATCGGAAGCCTGGTACAAAACATAGTTTCTACAATCCTGGAAAAAAGTCTTGGAACACCTGCGTGTGATTAGCGGAAAAGTGTCACCCCCACTCCCCCGTACAATGTTGACCAAGGCCAGTGGCTCCTGCAGCTTGCCAGAGTGTCCCAACATTGATCGATGGGGGGTGGGGAAGGAAAAATCTCATTTGAACAATTTCCATTTATAACAGAAGACACTAAGTATCAATACATGCACACAATACCCAGCACGTGTGCTCAGCTCAGCGTTCGAAGGACTTTTTTCCAAGATTGTATACGCAGATTGCAAAAAAAATCATCTAAATTTGGTTTTTCTATCATATCTCGAAAACTAAATGTCACATGTATCTCAAATTGCACAGTATTTGGCAGTGGACCATAGGCTTGGCAACCCCAATATTTCATTTTATAAAGACATTCATTTAATACGGGAACGTTCAGTGAAAACAATTCCCTATACTAACTAATGCATTTCGAAGATGTATAATAATTGCCTATTATTGCAATGCATAATGTGGCGTTTTCAGATACTCCTACGAGATTTATTCATGTATTGTCAGATATGCAAAAGAGTGTCTAAAAGTAAAAGTAACTGAATCTATATATGGGGTTGAAAGTAACACAAATAATTGTAAAACAACTTAGGCCTACTTGTAAATAACTATCTTCAGTAGATAGCAGTCACTTCTGTTTGACAGATTCGACAGCTATCTTTTGTATTGCATTAACGGGTTGAAATATAATAATAGATGCTCATTATTCATATGCCCATCTGTTATTATGTATTTTTTGATTTTCGGTCGTTGTTTTGCATCACTTGTGTTGCAAAGGGACGATGAATCCCTCGGCCCAATAGTCACCAAGAAAAAATGCAAGAAAAACACCTTTTTTCAAAACACTTTTTTTTCTGCTCGAATGTTCATAAGCCTATACGTACACTTTGTTGGCTGTTTTATTAAAAATAATTTTTGAAAAAAAATACATTTGGATTTAATTCTACATTTCCACATATTATTATCAACCAATATTTTTTGGCTCACATTGTCAGAGGGCGTTTTTGCCTACAGTTTTTGGAATTTATTTTGAACATTTTGAAATTGCTGGTATTTTTTCCCGACACGTTATTCACAAACCCTTATTTTATGGATTTTTTCAAATATTGCTTTTTTTCTTACATCTTTTTTTCAAAACTGTTGGTATTTATTTTTTGGAAATATTTGAAAATAATTGGAAAAACAATAGTTGGACATGGTTGGATGATGAGTAAATGTTTCTTCTTACTCCACAAATTATAAATGATAGTCAGTAAAAGAAATTGCACATCCAGGATTTGAACCTGGGACCTCCGGATGGTTATAGACCAGCGCTCTATCAACTGAGCTAATGAGTCAGATGAGTAAGCACGACGATAATATCATCTATAGGCCTTCAGTTCAATCCCATCCTCAAAAACAACCCAAACAACTAAATAAGTGAATACATAAACCATTTAAGTAATATATAATATACGTGAATACATAAATAAACCATTTAAGTAGTATATTATATTTTATTTATTGATTAAAATAGCACTGCGATAAATGAATTTAGCTTTATTCACAAAGTAATCATCAGACGAGTTGGGACGGTAATGGTAAAGTGTATGGTAAAGTGTATGGTAAAGTGTTGCCTTGAAACACGTGTTCATTGAGCACTTTACCGTCGTTTCTATAGTATACTATTAGTATACATAATTTGCTTTCATTTTAAATGGTAAACTGTTATCAAAATGCGTAGATGTGACCCATGCGGCTTATATTTCGGAGTTACAACATGCATGATTAGTATAGCTAACACATATGCATATCTTGATAACTCAAAGGCAGTATGAAAAAACGTTTAATTGCCTATTTTAAGCAAAATGTCCCAATGGTAAACTGATGGTAAAGTGTTGGTAAAGTGTGTGATACTTTGCAATAATGCTTTACTATAACATGTATAATAAAACAAATCCACGCTTGTGTAAGCACTGACCGCTTGGCCTAGTAGATAGGAGCGTTCGTTGGCACCCTTTATATAGCCTGCTTGACGTCGGTTCGAGTCGCTCTCATGGCGTGACTTTTTGTCCTTTTTTCTGTTATGAGCTATCTTCAATAGATAGGAATAGTATTGCAAATAAATGCTCGGCAAATGTTAACACTTTCAACGCGGCTATTGGTTTAACCACGGTACAAAACAGATTCGTCTAACTTTTATGTCTATCTCAAGGATAACTGAACAAATAATAGGCACGTTTTTGTACTTATTTGAATGCATTTCACAAGGTGATTCCAAATATTGGTAAAATGACATTCAATAATGTTGACATTTTTGAAACATTTTGTGCAATTTTGGATTGTCGTCTGCAGACGCTTGTCGCGTGGAAAGTGTAAATGTATAGTTTCATATTTCAAATAACAAACAAATAGGCAATGTGATAACATTATTAAAAGTATAAATATGTTAATTTCTCAGCAAGAACTTTATACTTTTGCTTTATTGATTTATAAACATCAGATTATTGCGCGCGGGGTCAAATTGTAGTTAAATATGACATAAATAATTGTTTTCAGTGTCCACTCCCTAAATAAAATTAATTCCCTATCATCATGTTTATAATATTTGTGATGCCCCTATTGTTTGCTCAAATCGTGTGTAATATGAGATTCATACGACATTCGGTTTTTGATTTATGATAGAAAAACGAAATTTAGATCAAATATTTTGCATTCCTCTTATACAATCCTGGAAAAAAGTCTTGGAACACCTGCGTGTGATTAACGGAAAAGTGTCACCCCCACTCCCCCGTACAATGTTGACCAAGGCCAGTGGCTCCTGCAGCTTGCCAGAGTGTCCCAACATTGATCGATGGGGGGTGGGGAAGGAAAAATCTCATTTGAACAATTTCCATTTATAACAGAAGACACTAAGTATCAATACATGCACACAATACCCAGCACGTGTGCTCAGCTCAGCGTTCGCGTTCCAAGGACTTTTTTCCAAGATTGTAGACAGGGGTGCCTACATATCAGTACTTACGTAAAAGTTATAAAAGCTGACACCAAACTGTATAGGAAACATCTCCCGACAGAAAGAAGTATGAATGATAGAAACTGCAGTTCAAGTACTGGAATAGCTACACATACCGAAAACAAACTGAATATGAGACTAGTGAGCATAAATGCCAGACGACAATTTTTCAGGTCTTGCAGAGGATCACGGATACCTGGTAAAGAATGTAAAAAAATGGACGGACATTAATTTGAATTTATTTCACCATCATGCAATGTGCAATAACTACTCGCATAGTAAATCAAAGCAATAGGATGGGCTCAGTCATATATATATAGATCATCTTTATTAAACAACAAAAGAAGATAATATACAATGCCCAGGAACAACTGAGATCCATTCCGATCTCAGGCAGGGATTAGACAAAGACAAACAACTAATAATTAAACACTAGAAAGAAAGCAGAAAAAGAGGAAAATAAATACCATGGCGGGGAGGAAAGCAGACTAGATAAATTCATGAACGTTCCACTGAGGTTCGTATCTGGCATTAAAAATGGAGTATGAAGAACTTAATAAATGTTGTGTATAAAAGTGGTTTGTTACATAATTACATTTAGTACTGTCTATTCAGAAACCAACCGGATAGTAGCTGGCTGCGTAAAACTAAAAACAAATCCAGAACATAGTATTTGGCTTCTGGCAAGTGTATCTCACTCCAATTTGAAGATTGATATGCCTATTCAAATTACTATATAGTGTTCATGTTGCACGGATGACTTCCACTGCCAGTACCAGTTGATGCTTAAATCAAGAGCAGCCAGACGATGCCTCCCAAGTCATCCAAGACACAAACGGTTCGGATCTCCGTTACGGGATTAGTGTAGGCTCAATATGATGAGGACAACCATATAATATTGCACTTGCCTGATGCTGTTCTCGATCTCCTATCCAGTACATACCCCTGCAATGGTGCTGTCAATATGCCGCCAAACTGTATCATGTTGCAAATAAACGTGTATTTGTTCACTGTCAATTAAAAAAAGATATTTGGTCCACCGCAGTGATTTTGTTATCGGGTGGAATCATAATTGTCTGAAATGTAACTTCTAAACCCATGATCAAGGACAATCTCTTTTGATCTAAATTTTGGAAATAAATGTAGGCTACTTTATAACTACTTGAGGAAAACTATTTTTTGTAAATATCTCATAATGTAGCCTTTGAATTTAAATATTCATGATATACAAAGTCGTCAACCATCCGAAACTAATGTCCTCACATTATAGTTACCTAATATTTTGTCGTAGTTCGTCAACCTTTCAATCCATAAGTTGAATGCACCGATGAAAAACGTCCACCTCAAATGAAGCAGACCCATCCACATTAATAGCGATATGAACAGACTGGAGCACATGGCGCTCTGAAATGTCGGGAACCGCTTATTTATCTGATATGTTGGTGATATAACCGACGGTGACGTGGCATTCTCACTCGGATGTTCTACGAAAGACGAAATGAAATAAAAAAAATTAGGTGGAAAGGAAAATTAATTTGTTCAAAGAGAAAACAGGTAATTCATTAGTCTCATATGAGTGTTAATTATTATCTTTGAATCATGTACAAAGTGGTAGTCACGTGTAAGGAGATAATGAACCCATACCATCTTCTTAACTACCATTATTTCATAACAACCGATCTTTAGATATGACCCAACAATGCTCAACAGCCATTATGCACTGTTAGAACAAAATTCAAAGATATTTAAAAAACTTGCCAGCGGCGTCGGCGACTTGAGCACACAATGCATCCGTGAAACACTTTCCGTGGAACACTTCACTTTGATTTCGTGTGACACCAGATAATAAGGCGCACCATTAGATAACCCGTGGTAAACTGTTGTGGGCGTTGAAAGTAGAATAAGCTGCGGCTTATGAACGCAAGAAAATATATCCCACTATGCTCAACAACCACGATTTTAATAACATTCAAATAGATTTTTAAAATGTTTAAAATGTTTTTCAGCAATTAGGTGAAAATGGCTATCAAAATGGTTATAAAACTGTCTAATTTTGTTTATTTTCTATTTCATTTTTTCCCATTCATTTATTTTTTGGTTTGTTTTTTGAACCACACCTGTATTTTCCGAGCATCCATTTATCCTGGATTGGCCATCAGTAGAATCGCGATCGACCTCATTGTCGTTGGTGGCCTGCGTCGCTGCCTTCGACACTTCTCTACGTCTGTATAGAATATGGCACAAAGTAGTGATTGATATGATGACGCTTAGGGCTAAGATGATGAGAAATGATAACCGGTATTGTAGACCAATATTGTGCGCAATCTGGATAATTGGAAAGGATGGGGGAAAAGATATCTTATTTTTAGTGCGTATGTCAATGACTTAGCAGATGCAGAATAGGAATTTGTACCATTAATCCGCTATTAAAGGGATATATAATATGCAGTTATTATAATCACAGCAAACCATGAAATTCAAAACTAAATGATTGGCAAATTCTGAGGAATTTGGTCATTATTTTAAGGTTAGAATTGGCAAAGATAAAGAATAGAGGAAGATATATAGGATTTCTGATTGCTGACGGGAATAAACAAACACCCATTACCCACGAAGATTCGAAACTCATATTTGTCCCACAGCGTTTGTCCGTGTTTAGGCTATGGACATTTGTTCACAACGCTAGAAATTCCAGAGGGGATTCATGATTTTCTTTGATTATTAGTCACCGTGGCATTATCACTTTAGTAGCACAAAATTCCCCGATCTCCCTACATAGAAGTGTTGTTTCATCTTTAAAAATAAGTTAAGACCGTTTTTTTACCAACCTGTATGACAACAGTCACAAATGCCGACGAATCAAAGGCGCTGTCCAGAAATGCTATGGCCGTTCCTTTTCTCCGCAATTTCAAATCGGCTACCAACTACAAATGAAACAGACATATTATTTACCTTTATGTCTCGAAAACACATATTAGGTAAGTTTTACTTAGAAAAATAATCGACCACATACATAAGGCTCATGAAAGTCAATTGCGAGTTTCCCGTTACTTTTTTTCTTCAAAGTGATGAGGCGACTTTTTCATTATTCATTATTCATTATTTGATCAGATTTCATTATTGACATGTAAATGCATGTTTGATCAACCCATATTGATACGGTGCTCATTTAAATAATATAAAAACATGTTTGTAAGGTGCATATGCACATGGGTGTATGATTCGGGGGAAACCCCGATGTTTTTTTGCAGAAACGAATAAATTCATCAAAATAATGTTCACGGAAGGTAGGTTTACGATTAAAAAAGCCTTCCTTATGAGCCTAGTTCTCAAAATTCATATTTTAAGAGAGTGAAAAATGTGTTCAAATTGATAAAACTGGCAACAATTGTGTTTAAAAATAAATAATGATTTTTTGGGGAAATCTTGAAATTTTGACGCGGGTGAAAAAAGTGATGCGGGCTGGTAACGGGAAACTCGATATCGACTTCATGCGCCTAATACAATCTTCCGTTTCTGGGAAAATTCCGATTTTGGCCAAAACTAGAGTGAACCACCAACTGACCCACTTTAAGTTATAGCCTCAACTATATGTATAGGTCTGTATAGGCACCAAATTAATATGTGGTATGAGTTTTAGGTCAACCGAGTTAAAAAGAGCTTTAATAATAATTAGAAATGAAAGGTCACTAGGTGATAAATGGTTAACGTAGAAAAAACCCATTTGAATTATGCTCCGATTTCATCGAGATTTCTAAATGAACTTTGATGTGACAAGAAATAACCAATCATGACATCCGGTTCGAAAGTACAGAAAGCGTCATTAGAGGAGTGTATAATTTGTTTAATATTGACATAGGCCTACTGTTCATTATACACTCTAAGAAAAAAGGGTTCCAAGTATAACCTAAAAAGGTTCTTGAACTTGTCCTGTATGCAGAACCCCGTGCAGAACCCTTTAAGGTTCTTGCATTTCGGTGATCGTGCATTTGCAACATGTGCTCCAAAACTGTGGAACAATCTTCCCATACATGTCATGAACTCCTGTAGCTTATCATCGTTTAAGACCGCTCTAAAAACTCACTTATTCAAAATTGCTTTTGCCAATAACTTGTAATGTTGTATATCACATGCATGTGTGTTGTATAATTGTAGTAGTATATTATTATGTTTCTGCATTTGTATTGCTTTTTATCATGTTCTCTGTTGTCTGTAGCGCAGTGAGCGGCTTTGTTTGACGGATACTTGCGCTTTATAAGTTTCCATTATTATTATTATTATTATTATTATTAATGAGAACCTTTGCAATGGGGTTCTTTCAAGAACCCCATTCTAAATAGAACCTAAAAAGGTTCTTCAGTTTTGTCCTGTATGCAGAACCTTTGAGGTTCTATCAAGAACCTTTCCGATAAGGTTCTTTCAAGAACCCTCTGAAAGGGTTCTAAATAGAACCTAAAAAGGTTCTTCAGTTTTGGCATGTATGCCGAACCCTAGGTTCTATTAAATGGTGAACAAACTGACTGTGAATCTGACTAGATATTATTTACAAAGTACAGAATCAATGGTGTTAAATTAATCAAAGTCAGCAAGTCAAAGTCTTAAGTCATTGATTATACTTGGTTATAATCATAGGGCCTATTAATAAAGAAATAAAGTAGAAAGTAAATATTTGTATACATTGCGAACTCATTTATTAAGATGTACGTATGCAAACTTCAGTATTTGCGATATTAGTCTGTACCAAGAACCCCATCTTCCCCAAATAAGGGTTCTTTCTGGAACCATCTTACTACATAGAACCTTTTTGCGGTGTTAAAGAACCCCTAACGAACCTTTTAGAACCTGAATTAAACATGGTTCTACCAAGAACAATTTGCCATTTCAAAAAACCCCGCTAGAACCCTTTTTTCTTAGAGTGTATCTAATTCCGAAGAATCAATGTCAACATTCGACTTGAATGGTTTTGGGGTAATAACATTGTATAAGGGCAAACAGGATGAATAGATATTCTCTGATTTCTCGAAACAATGCACTTTGATATGAAAACAACAAAGTCATACACTCTTAGAAAAAATGGTTCGTTTAAGAACCCTTTTTTGTCCCGCGGGGAGCACCTTTTGGCCTAAAAGGTTCTAAAAAGAACCTTAGAATGGTTCTTTGAAGAACTTTCAAATTTTAAATAAGACAAAGGTATATTTACTTTTTTGTTTTTATGTAATATGCAAATTCAAGAGAAATGTAAACAAATTTAGTCCTTTTCAACTGTTAAAAATAATTTCTTCTTGGCTAAAAACATTTTTTACCGTTTTACCAAGAACCATTGAGGGTTCTCCATAATTTTTTCCCAAAAGGTTCTTGAAGCTTGAGGAACCATTTTCTTGGCTAAAGAACCCTTTTAGAACCTTTTTTGGTTCTAAAAGGAACCCAATGAAATTTCTATAGGGTTCCTTTTAGAACCAAAAAAGGTTCTAAAAGGGTTCTTTTGTATTCGATTGTATTGAAAATGTATCACGTGGATGAACACACGTGATCGGAGGCGGTTAGAAGGCGAGCGTCCGGGCTGAAAATAGGGGTGGCGCTGTTTAAATGATCGTATCGTAAAATCTAATTGGAAGGTGTAACACTTCTTGACGATTTTATGAAATTTGAATGTTTGTTTATTAGAATAAAGCATTCGAGACATTCCAAAAATGGTTACTAAGGGCCCAAAATAGCGACTCTTTTAGCCCTAATTTACATGTAATCCAATGGGCGGTTTATTTAGTGCTGTGCCCCCTTAATCATGTTAATGGCATATTGCTTTGCTGACAGAAACCGTGGAGCTAACTAAATTGGCATATATCATACTGGCCTTGCTATGTAAGGTTTGAATAGGTTTCAGTTGTATATAACTTGCCTTGCTGTTTAATTTGAAATCTTTTAATAATAGTTAGTAAAAAGTTAGTTAAACATAAAGTAGTTATGTATTTATTCATTAATAATAAATTGATGCTTAATAACTATATTATAAATTAATTAATGATTGCTTATTTATTTTTTAATTATTGATCATTCATTATTTATTATTAATTAATCATTAGTTAATTATTTATTAATCATTAATTACTCAATAATGAAGTGATTATTAATAAGTATTAATAATTAATTAATGATGTATTAATTAATAATTATTTATTGACCATTAATTATTGATACTTAATTAATCATCAATTAATCATTAATTAATTAGCCATTACTTAATTAGTTGTTTTTGTCCCTGGTTGACTTTATTGTGATAAGTCTTTTCTTAATTACATACAAAATATTCATGGGCAATGTCGTTAACAAAACCTATTTTCATTTAACTGATTAACTAAGAATAAAATGTTTGTGTATACCTGTCAAAAGGTAACAATGGTACGTCCACACTCTTTGACACTACATGTGCCTTTAATGGAAACACTTGACAAAGTTTATTGCTATTAATTCCCAGTCATCTGTCTACACAGCAATTGCTTACTTGCTTAAGGCGTCCCGAAGGGACGGACTTCTGTGATGGCCTTCCATACTGGTCTTTCAAGCATGCAGTTTTTCATGTCCTGCCTAGTTAGTCCTGTATCCTCTGATAAAAGCTTGATGTAATTCTTTCGTGGTGGTCCTCTAGCCTTGTGTCCATGCTTGGGTTGCCACAGGAGAACTTTGGAGACTGCTTCCTCTTCCCTTCTGGCACAGTGGCCGGCAAATTTTAATCTCCTCCGTCTTAGCCTCTCTGATATTGGTAGCAGGTTCCCATATAGATCTTTGTTGGTGGTGTGAGATTGCCATGATACATTAAGTGCTTTTCTTAAGAGGCGAGTGTAGCAACCATCCAGCGCTTTTCTCATTTTAGCTGTTAGTGTCCAAGTCTCGGCTCCATAGGTCAAAACAGATTCAACAGTGGTGGTAAACAGCTTTATTTTCAGGTTTCTTGGGAGTTTACTGTTCCATATTTTTGTCATGCTGTTACAGGCTTTCCAAGCTTGAGCCTTTCTTATGTTGAAATCTTGTTCACTACTAGCAATCCAGGCACCAAGGTATTTGAAGTCTTGGACAATTTCAAGATCATTACCATCCAGTGTTTTAATTGGTGTTGGAGCTTCTTTGTACAGCATTGCCTTTGTTTTTTTGGCGTTCATCCCAAGACCAACTGTAAGCGCAGCTGCTTCCACCAGATGTAGTAGTTCCTCTGCATCCCGTAGCAATTACCAGGTCAATAATTCATTTCACACAAAATAATATGGGCGTCTTTCTGTAGCGCTTTCTTACAAAAAGAAAATATAAAATGTTTATTCCAGTATAGGCCTATACAGGGTGACTTAGGAAATATTTACAGTGTGACAAAAGAATTATTACAAGGAAATGTAATTTACTGTATATATCCTAGTTTATCGTAGTAAATTTAAATAAGAATAGAACTCAAGATTTTAGAATCCAAAGCCAAGGCCCTTCCAGTCATGGTGGTTGTGGTTAATTGTCAAACAAAAATACAGGGTGATCAAAATGTGTCAAAGTTTTTTCACATAAAATAACTATGTATTCTGTGAACAGTTTATGACAACAATGTAAACGTTGTATTTGTTCAAAAGCAATACTTAAATGAAGTTTATGAACATACCTTCCTGGTAGAAACGAACAATAAATTCATATTGCCCAATTTTATATGTAATTTACTGTATATATCCTAGTTTATCGTAGTAAATTTAAATAAGAATAGAACTCAAGATTTTAGAATCCAAAGCCAAGGCCCTTCCAGTCATGGTGGTCGTGGTTAATTGTCAAACAAAAATACAGGGTGATCAAAATGTGTCGAATTTTTTTCACATAAAATAACTATGTATTCTGTGAACAGTTTATGACAACAATGTAAACGTTGTATTTGTTCAAAAGCAATACTTAAATGAAGTTTATGAACATACCTTTCAAATGAACAATAAATTCATATTGCCCAATTTTATTATACAGATTTACCCCCCTCCTGAGCGATGTTTGTCTTTTTTAAGACTCTTCTTGTTTTTAATAGTCGACTGGATATTTCTTCATGATATATCATACATCAGATGATGGTTGTTCGTTATTTAAATGACAATTCCAAATAAAAATATAATTCTTTGAATTATTTAATTAGGAAATAAAACACTGTTAAACATTTTGTATGTTATTTTGAATGTTATATGTTTTACCTTAATATCAACTACCAAGAGAAGAAGTCCTCCCGAAGCTATGGACAGACAGGCTGGAAATAGTAGCTCGGATAGCGAAGGCGGTGTAAATGCAGCTAGCAGAAGTCCTGTACATAACAGTGCGCTGAAATAGTACATGGAATTATGATTATGGTCATGTGTTTTAAGCTCGCCTCCTTTCGCGTTACACACGGATTTTGGCTTTCGCGACATGATTTTAACTTTACACATTTATATTTGCTTGTATACCCCCCGGAGGTAGTAAAAGTATACATTTTCTGAAGGGAAATTGCATGAGGAAACTAAATATGCCATTAAAATTATAGTACGACCAAGAACTAAAATGGTATGACCGGAAATGTTCGGAAAATATCAGAGTTTTTTCATTTTTAATTTGAGATCCATATATTTTTTATACCTACCCCTATCATTATTTTGTTTACATATTTAAATTCCTCATGAAATTACCCATTAGATGATATATATTTGTCAAAGTTACTACGTCGGTTTGGTAATTATACCGGCTAGTGAATATCTCAATTTTTTATTTTATATATTTTTAGAATTTTCAGAAATATTTGTTTAAGGATGAACCTCTCCCTGATATAAACTGCATTTCTGAATTCCTCTAGTTACAAGCTTTCCAAAAATGTATACTTTTGCTATCATAGGTTGAAAACCTTTTCTGTTATAGTCATTTTTATAAATCCGGTAAATTGAGGCTGATTATTCATGTTGACTGTGTAGCGAATAGGAAGAAAGCTGATGATCATTGTCTTATCCATAATTAATTAGTTGTTAATAATAGTTGACAAGTCTGTTGAACCACATATATAAAGACTACTAAATATCCTTTGAAATGAGACCAAAATTGTGTTTTTAACATTAGGGGATGACTAGTTATTGTAAAAAGAACAAAGCATGGGATTATCCCCATTGAGTTTGTACAGGCGGCACCCCTTCCAGCGGCACCCCTTCCAGCACCACCCCTGGTCCCCAAACATCAAACAGCTGTATCTCCCTTTCTCTATTAGCTATACCAATGCCATTTGGCAGGCAGATAGCTTGTTATAAGGGCTTTAAAATGATACCAAATTTGTTGAGATAGCTTTTGTAGTTTAAAAATATTTGAGGAAAATGACAGCATAAAGCTAAAAAATGTAACGGCACCACCCTATTTGGGAGGCGAGTTCATAACGCGTGACCTTATACATTAATGATGATGATCAACTGCCGCCCCCTCAATCTTATCCAACCCCGAATTGAAGACACTGGTTATATACGTTATTGATACTTGTTAATCATAAGGAGGGGTCCTGCAAGCAAAACATTGTGCTTGCCATTTTTTTTAAATTCTGTATATTTAAAATTAAGAAAATTCAATATTTATCAACTACTAGCGGGCATCCGCGCTTCGCGCGGACCCGCTAGAAGATTTCACGGGGAGGTAAGTAAACAAAGCGTAAGCAAATTTGATACAATATCAAGAACATGTCCTACATGTATACATAATCCAGACGGGCCCTAAATAATCCGAATATCGGAGGTGCTTTTGATAATCCAGGCATACATGTGCCTTAAAGTATGTAGGCCTACCTTTGTCTTTCCAGATACCTATGGAGGCCTCCCATGTGACCTGAAATGCAGGTACCCGTTGTCCCATTATATCCAGGGACACCATAGGCCTAAGCCCTACCCCTAATTCAGTTACCACAGGTGCCCTTAATGGCACCGGATACCACATAATCCAGGTACTGCAGTGTGCCGTTATATCGAGATACCCAGGTGTCTTACTGTATCAGTCAAGTAACTTGAATTAATCGCGGGTGCCGAAGATAGCGGGCAGTAATAGTCATACCACAATATAGGCAGAGGTGAGTAATATCAAAGCGTTATAAATGTTTATATAAATATCAAGAGTATGTCCTTATTCAGGTACCCAGGGCAGGTACCTAAAGTGCCCTTGATATAATGTAAGTGACATGGTACCCTTAATACACCATGCGCCTAGGCCCAATGTGCTCTTAAATAATACAGATACCCATGTTCCTAATCCAAGTACTCCATGTGTTCTTAATACACCGGTTGCCCATATTTTGGGTGAATACCATATGTCATCACTCACTCCGAAAACCACAATTTGTGTCCGAACAGTAGCTACCCGAGTAAAAGAAATTCAACATTTCGGATTTTCACATGTGATCCTTTCTGCGCATGTCTGAAAACGGGGAAAAACGGGCATTGAACTATCTAATTAGCTCGTGTATTAGAGGCGCAATTACCACGCTTTTTCAGTTGAAGAGGGACGCGAGTGCAAAATTATTATTGAACTATCTAATCAGGCGAGGGACCGAAAATTAGTATATAGAAGATATGATCTTGACCATATATGCTGAAAATATCGTTACAAATAACCTCACAGTTGCAAAATAACAGCTACGAGGGTCATTCAATAAGTTCTACCTCCTACCTCATAACTTTATTATTATATAAGCCAGTCTTATGAAATGGGCTATTCCATTTATTAATGGTACACCCCCTATAGAAGGCAAGCATTTTTTTACTGAAAATTTTGGGAATTCCCACTGCAAAATTGTGCTGCCTTCTATAGGGGTGTGACCAAAACTGCTTCAAAAATTGGGAATTCCCAGGTTGTTTTTTGTTTTTAAAATTGGGAATTCCCATGCCTTCTATAGGGGTGTGAGGCATGTATTTAATTTTTTGGGAATTCCCAGGTTCCTTTTTGTTTTTAAAATTGGGAATTCCCATGCCTTCTATAGGGGTGTGAGGCGTGCAATTTATTTTTTGGGAATTCCCAGGCTGCTTTTTGTTTTAAAAATTGGGAATTCCCATGCCTTCTATAGGGGTGTGAGGCATAGACTACATCCCCCAGTCTTCAATATTACCGTACGGCCGCTAAAGCTGTACTAAATGTAGAAGACTGGGAGACACGCAGGTAAAAAAGTGGCGCATTTCAGCTCATGAATATTTACCTTATTTGGAAATTACGTCACGAGATAATGTTAATTTGGTTGGTTTGGGCTGGTTTGGGCGCTGATTAATTAGAGTGGCCGGCCAGGAAAATGATCAACTGACCGAGAAAAACGCAGACATAAACAAACATCGGTGCCGGAAATCGCAGCAGGTTTGTCCAGAACTTCTTCTTCTTCAAGTAATACTTAGT
This sequence comes from Ophiura sarsii, assembly GCA_035610835.1. Taxonomy (NCBI): domain Eukaryota; kingdom Metazoa; phylum Echinodermata; class Ophiuroidea; order Amphilepidida; family Ophiuridae; genus Ophiura; species Ophiura sarsii. The sequence goes on along the minus strand of CM069441.1, from coordinate 73,592,138 downwards.
AATGTTTTTAAAGAAGATCCGGAAAGAATTAGTAGAGCAGTTATAAAAACAAGAATCTTGGCCAAATAGGTTTAAGGAAATTTGTTAATTTTATACAGCGATAGGATGATTTTATTACGTTGAAAATAGTTCGTAGGTCTATGATAAATTTTATATGTTAGGCCTATAAAAAAGCCTATCACAAAAGCTGATCAATTTTCCTTCTTAAAAAATCCTCCGGTGGTTTGCCAATTGAAATATGCATTTGACAGAGAATACCTATAGGCTTTCAATGTACTTAGCTTGGACAGAAACGGCCTCCAATACCAAACGAATGAAGAAGTAATTGTGCAAGGAGGCCTAGCTTCCCTTTAGTCTTAGAAAACATGTAAAATGGCTAGGCCTACATTCTGTTTTCAGAAAATCCGAAACTTTTTATATCTATGTCGAGCTGCGAGTGAATGCAAAAATCAAATACAATGAGATGAAATCCCTTATTTCACAGACAATCAGACTAGATTTTACTTCTCTTCTCTGTGAGTACCATTCATAACTATTTTATGACCGACTTTGCATGGCGCGGTGATAAAGTTTTACGCATGCAGTCTTGCAGCAGCATGTTTTAAATAGTGTTACTGTTAACATCTTCTTCACTTCAGTTCACATGTTCAATAAATAGCAGGACATTTGGGTAAATTCAGTTTTTGAAGGAATATGTTGCGCACAATGTTGGTATTTTTCTGAAGCGTCTAGTTTTTACGCTTTGCGCACACGCCTATAGTTCAGTCAGTTCCAAATTGGCAAAACTTGTGTACTCGCAATATGGCGCGCAATGTCGTTGTTTACGTGTGCCAAAATCGCACTTATACGCTTGGATTACTTTTGCGCGTGGATAGATAAAAACCAAATATTTCTCGCCAATTTGGAACTGATTGAACTATTTAGGCCCAGCCTAGTTAAAAATACCATGTTGTTGGGCATGACTCTGAGCAAGGTTAATCTATTGTTAAAAATCAATCCCAAATTGCCTAAAAATGTGAACGTTTTTGATCTCTCCGCTCGCAAAAGCAATACAAGCGAACATGCACAGTTTAGGGCTTTAGCCTAGGCCCATACGCTTATGTTGCATTGATGTGTGCCTATACACCCCTAGTATTAATTCGCTGCTGTAAGGAGGCTTGCCAATTTGGTGGTCATCAAATACGTACTAAAGGAGGCCTTGCCTAACTATATAATTCAGTTTCTAAATGAACAAATCTGAATGGCATAGGATCGTAACCAGATGTGAGACTATTTTAAGGCAAAATCATCCATAGACAATCTTGTTAGAGACCGATCATTACGCATTCCAATATACATGGTGCGCTGAAGCCGTACCTTGACGGCGGTCAATATTAGGGAGCTTTCGATTTGTACGACGGACGCTTCTACGCCCGACGGTAAGATGACACCTCGAGTCATGTGCGCATGCGTCGACTTAGCAATCCGTCGGTCGTCCAATTTCTGGGACCTGTCTTCAGCTTTCGATTTGCTCGACGGACGCTTTTACGACGGTAAACAAAACGTTACCGTCGTCACTATGGGCGGCCAAAGGGGTCAAAATGGTCTCAAATGGAGAAAGGTCTCAGTAATTTAGAGAAAGGTGACTAGAAAATGGAGAAAGGTCTCAGTAATTTAGAGAAAGGTGACTAGAAAATGGAGAAAGGTCTCAGTAATTTAGAGAAAGGTGTCTAGAATGGAGAACGGTCTCAGTAATTCAGAGAAAGGTGTCTAGAATGTAGAAAGGTCTCTGTGATTTAGAGAAAGGTGTCTAGAATCGAGAAAGGTCTCAGTTATTTAGAGAAAGGTGTCTAGAATGTAGAAAGGTCTCAGTAATTTAGAGAAAGGTGTCTAGAATGTGGAAAGGTCTCTGTAATTTAGAGAAAGGTGTCTAGAATCGAGAACGGTCTCAGTTATTTAGAGAAAGGTGTCTAGAATGTAGAAAGGTCTCTGTAATTAAGAGAAAGGTGTCTAGAATGTAGAAAGGTCTCTGTAATTTAGAGAAAGGTGTCTAGAATCGAGAAAGGTCTCAGTTATTTAGAGAAAGGTGTTTAGAATGTAGAAAGGTCTCTGTAATTTAGAGAAAGGTGTCTAGAATCGAGAAAGGTCTCTGTAATTTAGAGAAAGGTGTCTAGAATCGAGAAAGGTCTCTGTAATTTAGAGAAAGGTGTCTAGAATCGAGAAAGGTCTCTGTAATTTAGAGAAAGGTGTCTAGAAAAGGTCTCAGTAATTTAGAGAAAGGTGTTTAGAATGTAGAAAGGTCTCTGTAATTTAGAGAAAGGTGTCTAGAATCGAGAAAGGTCTCTGTAATTTAGAGAACGGTGTCTAGAATGTAGAAAGGTCTGTGTAATAGTCTTGGAAAGGTCAAATGTTGAGAACGGTCTGTAAAGCAGAGAACGGTCTGTAAAGCAGAGAACAGTCTGTAATATAATGTACAGAACGGTCTCTATCTTCTATTTCTACTCTCTATTTCTCTCCCCGTAAGTGTAAAGCAGAGAACGGTCTCTATCTTCTATTTCTACTCTCTATTTCTCTCCCCGTAAGTGTAAAGCAGAGAACGGTCTCTATCTTCTATTTCTACTCTCTATTTCTCTCCCCGTAAGTGTAAAGCAGAGAACGGTCTCTATCTTCTATTTCTACTCTCTCTCTCTCTCCCCGGCAAGAGAGCACCACACCAAATCAATGCGCAATTCGTGTAATCCTGTAGTAGTTCCGGAAAAGCACGAAGACTAGGCTTGTTGTAAATGTGAGGTTTTCGGGCAATTTGTTTCTCCGGGGATGGTATGTTTGTATTTAGGGATCGCTCATTTTTTAAGGTGGAGGTGGGGAGGGGGGGGGGGGGGGGGGGGTAAACTATAGGGGGGGTCATGTAACTTTCATATGTTGAAATAGGGGGGGTTATGTAACTTTTTATTCTAGAACAGGGGGGGTGTAAATTTGTTTAAACTATAAAGATGGTGGTGATTGGCGTGATTTTAGAGGCTATTTTGGAGTGTAAATGCCATTTTTTTCTGCGCTTCGCGCATATTTATTAAAACCTATCGACTTCAAAAAATTGTGCATTTACGATTTTTTGGGGAGTCTGTAAACAAAATTGTCGGTACATCATGCCAATCGTCGGTACAACTATCGTCAGGCCGCCCCCCCCCCCCCCCCCCCCAGTTTCCAAA